>CAJQZJ010012348.1:4854004-4904887 GCA_907164525.1 Lophiomys imhausi | reverse complement strand
ACACACACACACACACACACACACACACACACACACACACACACACACACGAGAGAGAGAGAGAGAGAGAGAGAGAGAGAGAGAGAGAGAAGTTTTGATGAGAATCATTGAAAAGGACCTGAGTTTTGGGAGGCAGGAGGAACCCCTGCCCTGGCTCCCTGGATTCTAATAGCCCAACATCCTTACAAATGGCTCCACTAATAGGGAAATCAGCTTCTGCCATTTGCCCTCAGCTGGCATTCTGGCACAGAGCTTACACTTAGTATAACACATAGACTGTTCGTGTGCATAGTGAAGACAGCTAAGATGTGGATAAGCACAAATACAGATAATTTCTTTAAAACACACCATCTCTACTTTTCTGTTCTGAAATCTAATTGCATTTCTTTTCAGAAAGTTTGAAAAAATGACAGCGGGTCAGAAATTGATATTCTATAGTCATTAATGCTATTTATATTCTGTGACCATGTTGCAAAGTACAAGCAACTCAACAGTGAAATGAATTGAGAATCCCAAAACATTTTTAAGTGTTCCATAGACCCTTGTATGGGTTTTTTTTTTGTATGGGTTATGTTAATTCTCCTCTCCCTCTCTCTTCACAATTTTTATTTTGAACTGTGGTAAAATACATACATAAAATTGACCAGTTAAATAATTCTTAGTGTGCAGCTTAGTGGCCTCAATTAAATTCACGATGTTGTGCAAACATTATCCCTGTCTTCTTTCCAAAATGTCCTTATCATTCTTAACAGAAACTCTGCCATAAGCAATAACTCCCCACTCCCTGGCCCCTTGGCCTCAGATAATTTCTAATCTACTTTCTGTCTTTATGAATTTGAGTATTCTAGCTATTTTGTGTGAGTGAAATCATGTTATTAGTCCTTTTATGCCTGAATAATGTTCCTTTATATATTGTTCCATTACTTTTATGGGAAAATTCTGTCCATCATACATACTAATGCATGCACACACACATGTGCTCACACACACACACACACACACACACACATACATTTTGTGTGTATTCATTAATCTGTTGAGTTGTTTCCAGCCTTTGATGGTGGCAAATAATCCTTCAATTGAATATAGGCTTACAAATACCTGTTTGGATAATTTTTAAAAATTCTTTTGGGTCTGTATATGCCTTAAAGTGAAACAACTAGACAGTTTTGTGTTTAATGTTCATCAAGCTATTTTATACAGTGGTGGTACCATTTACATTTCTACCAGCAATGTATAAGGTAAAGCTTCAATTTTTAAAAGATTTATTCATTTTATTTCATGAATGTTTTGGCTGTATGTATGTTTGTATACCATGCATATGCTTAGAGCAATCTCCTGAAACTGGAGTTATGGATGGTTGTGACCTACCATATAGGTGCTGAGGTCCTCTGCAAGAGCAACAAGTGATCTTAACCACTGAGCAATCTCTCCAATCTAAGCCTTGATTTCAAATCTATATCCTTTCACTTTTTATGATTTTTTTTTACTGTAACCATTGTTAATACTATCATCCACCCATTTCTTAGAGTCCCTTACATACATATATATTTGTAAAATAATAGTTTTATGGTCTTATTTTTACCAAAAATACTAACAGTGGCTGAAGACATAAAACATCCAGTCTTTTCCTCCCCTAATGTAGCCAAGTAAGTACCACAAAACTCACAAGCTCCTCATGAAGCTGGGATCCGAAGGAGCCAACACTAAGAAAGGTGTGCTGTTTATTACAGTACTTTTCAAGCCCTAGTTCCATTCTCACATTGTTTTTAGATATCTATAAAGATAAGTGGTTCCTCTGTATGTTTGGCTATTTTTTTTCTAAATAAAAAAAATTCTAACACAAAACACAAGGAAACAACAAGAAATAGTCATGGCAAAGTTTTATTGCAAGCAATCTAAGGTTTGTCATGAATCCACAAAAGACAGGTCCTTTTGCCTCAAATACATACAGTCTTACATCCTAAGATACTAACAAAACCATCACAGAAGTCACACACGTAGTCACACTAGAAAAAAAAAATCAAGTTTATGTTTAACAAGCAAGAACTAATTGAACCTACCAGGTTTCTCGATCTAACTATTTGGAGGACTCCTGATAGAAGATAGGAAGACCATGACAGTGAGTGAGCTCGATCCAGGTAACAGAGAAGCAGAGGTTTTGGATTTTGTTCAACAGGAGAATATTGACCATTTTTCTGGAGAAGCTAGTTTGTGTGTCATGTAGTGGGCTTTGTCATAGGGAAGCAAGCTTTGGGGCTAGAAAACCTAGTTTAAGGCTTCTAGAAAGAAATAATGGTGAGTTTAAGATAAGAGGAGATACAGAAGGGGTCTAATAATCTAAGTGTGTATATTGGTTGAATGTGGGGCTGGGAAAGTTATATTTGTGGGAGATCCCAGGATCTGGTCAAATAGAAGAATTTGCATCTGAGAATGTGGGACCAGGATCAGCTTTACTAGGGTAGTTGTGGTGTTGCTGCCCTCCTGTGTCCTAGTTTCTGTGGAGGTCAAGTAGGTGATTAGTAGAAGACAGAGATACTATGAGAGAGTTAGGAATCAGATGCAGAGATAGTGGCTTGGAGAGGAAAAAAGATTCCTAATTCCCAAAGGAGCCAGGAGTTGAGGTTTGGAGCACTGTGGATTTAATCAGGATCCTAATGGGGATCCACAGATTCTAGCTCCATCCTTTAGGTCTATGGGTGAAGTGGGGAATCATCATTGTGTAGAAGTTCTTTTCCATGCCTAAGAACATATAACCTTAGTACTCCATGAAAAGAGGGACCACATGTATTGAACTAAGAAATAGACCAGGAATATTGGAACCCAAGCTCAAACAAATGGTTTCTAACCATACCACCTGTTTTATGGAATGACTTCCTTTTTCCATACCACCTGTTTTATGGAATGACTTCCTTTTTCCCTTCCTTCCCTTCCTTCTTGGTTAGCCATTTCTCCTGTTTCAGGAATCTGCTTCTTTGGTTTTCAAAGATATACTGAGAATCTGTCTCTGCTCTCCAGGGTTCTCTGGACCTAAGTGTAGAACAGAAGAATGGGAGACCCTTGATCTGCAATGTCAGAAGCTGTGAGAGGAAAAAAATTCAGGACCATCTGGAGTCTCTTTGAGTCCTGGAGGAAATGGGGCTCTGGAGCAGACTCACACTCTGCCACTGTTCTCCAATTAAGTCACCTATCTTTCTGACTCCCTACTCTCTGGAAAAATTTGGGGAATGTCTGGTTCTCTAGAATGAGAACAATTGAAAGATTCAGGCGTGGGACTGCAGAGATACCACAGCAAGCACTGGCTCAGAGCCCAGAACAGAGGAATAAACTTTACACCTGGCCAGACTCATGGCAGTTGGTTCATGGATTGATTGATATTCTACACCATTTTCACTACCATCTTCCTGAATTTAGGGTTATTCTGAATTTGGGGCTATTCTCTTCTTCTCTTTTTGACAAATTTGAGTTAATCTTGTGTCATGTTCACAAACACTTGGGGATTTATTGTCCCTCCCTGTCTGAGTTCTCTCCCCCCCCTCCCCCGGTCATGGAAAGCCCCATGAAAAGGGACTCCAGAACCTCATAGCTTGTCTGGGAGGGAGAGGGACAACAGGAATTACCAGGGAGGACTGTGTTCATAACCTTTCCATTGTTTCTCTTTGTTGTTGTTGTTATTGTTAACAAAAAATTTAAGCAAGGTAAAAATTCACATAATTAACCATATAAATGCAAGATTCAAAGGTTCAATAGGTGTGTGTGTGTGTATGTGCGCACGCACACACACGCTATTTAAGCATTACCTTTCAAAAGAGTTTCATCACCCACAAAAGAAACCCTATGTTGTATGACTTTAACTGGTGAGATGGGAATAAATCTCTATTCATACCCCAGAGAAGGGATCACGGTAAACACACACACACACACACACACACACACACACACACACAAGAATTCTCCCAAGTCTAGCTTGGAGAACCAGTGAATTTATAGGTGCTATTTATAGGAGCATGGTGGAAGTGTTACTTATAGGAACATGTATGACTCAAAAGCAACTCTATCACCAAAAACCCACCTCAGCCTGAGTGATGGCTCACCAAAGCTACATATAATGAGCTTCTCCACAATGTGCAAGTATCCTAGCCTCTCAAAAATTCTCTTCTCCCCAACATTATTACTGCTTGAATAACCCTGAGAAGGGGCCTTGGGAGTCTTGAAAGTTTCAGGAGCTCTCTGAGTTTTGTGAGTTTTGTTTACTTCCTGACTCTTACTGGAAGAAATGGTTACACATACTCTCTGCCCAAAAAGTTATTGTTTGCTCCTCTCTTTCCCCCTTACTCCAGTTGTATTGACTCAGATTTCTCTCCTTATGGGGTTGCCTGTTCTGGGCATTTAATATAGCAGGAATCACATGTGACGGTTACTGAATGGTACCCAATAACAAATGGTCCTAATCTCCTCTTCTTAAAAGGATGTCAGTCATATTGGATTAGGTCTAGTTTAATGACCTCAATTTAACTGTAATTATCTCTGTAAAGTCCCTATTAGTAGGCCTAATGCACACTAGTGACTTAAAGAACAAGTCTTTATTTTTTTAAGAGCTGGTTTAGGCTCACAGAAATATAAGTGAGTTAAGAGATATTTCTCATACACTTCTTCCTGTTCATATACCAGCACACCTCATGATCATTCATAGTGTGGGATGTACCAGTACTTTTATTTATTGTATATGTAGCTCTGTGCACATGTGTAAAGGCTGAGGGGGGACAACAACACCAGGTATCCAGTTCTATCACTCTTAACCTATTTCCATGAGACTATGATGATTGGGCAGAACCCATCAATCCTATTTCTGTCCACTTTCCACATCTCCCAGAGCTAGGTTACAAGCATGTGTGGACACAATTAGTATTTACATGGTGTTAGGGATTTACATCCAGGTCATCATGCTTGTGCACCAAATGTAGTTGCCCACTGAGAGATTGTCCCAGCTCTTCATTCTCATCTCAGTCTGGATAACATTCCATTAAATGCTAGCTTAGGTTAACTGATGTGGGAAGACCCACCCTAAATGTGGATAGCACCATTTCATTGGCTGGGTTTTTGACAGGATAAGAGAGAGAGAGAGAGAGAGAGAGAGAGAGAGAGAGAGAGAGAACAAGCTGAACACCAGCAGTCATCACTCTCTGCTTCCTGCTTCCTGTTTCCTGCTTCCTATGACCAGCCACTTCAAAGTCCCACTGCCATGACTTCCCCACCATGGTAGACTGTACCTTCAAGCTATGAACCAAAATAAATCTTCCATCCTTAAGGTGTTTTTGTCAAGTATTTTGTTACAGCAACAAGGAAAGTAACTAAGATAACCCCCAAACTGGGGGTAGAATGAAGCTCTCTAACTTCCTTGTAATAAAGAACAGTGATTCTCCACTTGGTTCACAGGAATACAGACATGGCCACGTGATTTCCCAGATGGTTGTCAATGACTCTGAGCAGGGAAGCAGAACCAGAGGTGTGATTAGGGTCTGGATGTGACCACATGATCTGTATACATTAATTAACATCTGGGTTTTTACCATATTCTGGGTGTCAGGCTCTAGCATTAAACCTGATGGGCAGTGAGAGACAGTCTTTGGACAATGAAAGAGAGGCTAAGAGGACTGAGTTAAGGGAACACCTGGGTTCACAGAATCCTGGATGTTGTCAACATTGGCAACTATGGATGAGCATGGAGCTAGAGGATTTGAAATGAAATGCGAGACAGAACTTTTTGGGCTATGGGATCATATCTGTGAGAAGAGCTGCCCAGGGAAAGCTTTGCCCAGAAAGCCTAAGTGTCAGAAGCAGCCTTGTGAGTGCCTCAAGTTCAACTCCTTTTTCAAGAATCTCCTAATATGTCCTTCACTTGCAATGACAGGAGGCACATTACTGTCACCTTCTGGCCACATTTGTTCTGTTGACCAAAGCAGGCTCCTGGGCTTTTCTTTTTCTATGAATAACACAGTTCATTTTTTCTATCACCCAGGAAACAAATTCTGACCGTTGGTGGTGAGCATACTGCTGAAGATCAACTGCATATCCCTGAAAACCCACTGAGTTCAAGCCTACCAGGTTTTGGAGGAGACAGAGCCAGTGGTTTTTGGCATCCAGTCCCAGTCCTGAGACCCTCTGATCCCAGACTGCTGGACTGCGAGTGTGTCTTCTTATTAATGCCAGCAATGAAAGCTGAGCCAGGAAATGTTTACTTCAAGGAGAGGGAGGAGAATCAGCCCATCTGTCTCACCTCCTCTAGCTCTAACATCTGTAGCTGAGAGCAGGAACACCACTTCTTACTCATCCACCCGAATGGAGCTTCTAGTACTCAGAATCACTGACTGTCCTACTTTAAGGAGCTAGGGAGTTCTGCCCTCCATCATCTCCTTTGGGTGTACTTGTACCTGTACCTGCATGCATCCCCTTCCCCTCCAGAGGTGGTTTAGGAGCGAGCTATAGATCCACAGATCCTAGCACGTTGCAGACATCTGATAACCCTGAGCATCTCCTATACTACATATGTCAAAGCTAGTCTTGTGTCTCTATTAGGCAAGCTGCCATCCTGGATGAGCTCTCACCTGAGAGTCACACAGTTACCTGTGCCTTTTCTGTTGCAGCAGTCATCTAGCTTTCCTGGCCCAGCCTATCCTAACCACTTCCCTTTCCCGGTACCAGCAGAGTCTGGTTCTGAAACTACTTTGAGGCATATCCTCTCTTCTCACAATCTCTCCATGGTTCCTCATTGCCTTGATTCTAAGTTCTAACCTCTCTCCTGCACATCTTCCAGGCCGTATCCAACCCCTCTTCTTACATTTAGGTTCTTTGGCACCTAGTGTCCCAGATGTCCCTTGTGTATTGTGTTTCATGTTGCCTCCTCTCCAAAGAATATTAGCCCTCTCTCTGATATGATTCTTCTTACAAACACTCAAAACTTGACTCAGGTGCCTTTCCTCTGAAGCTTTCTTCTGTGTGACAGACATATTTACCATTCAGTCATTTATTTTTTCATTTGTAAATTTTAATGATTGTTCACTAGACTTTTGATCCTTACCCCTATAAAATTTAGAGTTAGGAAAGACCTCCACCCCTCTCACAAACTATTGTATGTGATAGAATGAGGTTATATAAAACACTGGTGGATATGAATTAGAAAACATCATTTAGCTTAGGGACTCATGTGTCCCTTACTGAATAAACAATATTTGTGTTAAGACCCAATTAGGACTCTACCAGGGGAAAGAACACTGTAGACAGAAGTTTACAAAGGTCCCAGGGCAGAAAGGAGAGTGTTGCATTTAAGAATATGAAAGTGGCTATATCAGCACTTAGGGAAAGTAAGATGACATTGGAAAGAGGTGAGAGCCAGACCTTGAAGAAAGAGAAGAGGGGACCTGGGCTTAGGATGAGGCTTTAGCTAGAGTGAGTATGCAGGAGAGAATTCTGCCAGTTTTGAAGATACCTTCAGCAAGTCTGCCTCTCATGGTCTTGGGATGAAATGAGAGAAGGTGAGAGGTAGTAGGTCAGACTGTATTCAGTGTGAGTGACACAACAGTACACATAAACAGAGTCAAGGCAGCTGAATCCCACACTGACAGCTTGAGGGGCCTGGGCGGGATCTAGATCACACATGTGAGAGGCCCAGAGGGAGAAGGGAGGCGACTGGGTCTCTGACCTGAATAGTCAGTTTGTACTCAGCACTAATGCTATCTGACTCTTAAAGCTATAAGGTTCCTCTGGAAGCCACCTGCATGACCTTAATAACAAGGCAGATGCTTCCTAAATGTCAAGGATGCAAATAAGACCTGATTGGTTCCTGTGACCAGGGCGCACTAAAAGCATACCAATCTCAGGTGAGAAGGGACTTTGGCTACCTTCTCTCTACTTCAGTTTCTTTTTATTCTATTAACCAGATCCCTGTCCTTTCTAGTCATCCTATTTCTATTTGCAACTTATAAAGATTGTGGTATTAGGCTTTCTTAAAAAGTCACTTAAGCATGATCCCCCTCACCTACTCCTCCTCAGCATCCCTTGTTCTTTAAATACTGGGGAGCTGAACTCCTTGGAGGGCATCAGTCTGCCCTCAGCTGGTCCTAGCTCTTGCCAGCCCTGTCTCCAACTCCAAGCACTTAAAGCAACACCTGCAGAGTCAGCAGTACCAATTCCCCTGTGCAGGAAGCACACACTTCAGCATTTCGCTTGCACTTGCTAATGTGCTCCAATGTAATTGTTTCCAGATCCCAGGAAGTGGAGGGTTGTGTGGTAAGGACAAACTTGGGGCCACAAGCTCAGGATTCAGAGCCATTTCCATCCTTTTGAGGGGCACAGCAATAAGAACTCACCCTGAGTCTTGAGGGGAGCTCTGAAGGAGTGACCATCATGGATACCTGTCTTTCAGAAGGCCAGTAGAGTGGTTATGGATCAAATGGGGGCTGTTGATGTGTGAATGGAAGGAGCTTTAATTCACTGCTTCACAGAATGAAGTTCCTCCCAGCCCACTCATGTCATGCCTTCCCACAGGCTACTTCCCCATCTTTGCAATACAACGAAGTTTCCTTGACAGGAGTAGACTGGGAATAAGAGTGGACAGTACCCTGCTCAGTAGGTGGTCAGTAAATGGGGTAGATCAAAGTTACACCTTTGTCCTTGACTATCTGTATGATTTTGGGAAAGTTACTTAACCTCTTTGGAATTAATACAGTGACCTCATCTGTAGAATGAAGACTGAAACCAAATTCTCATGAGGTAATTTTCTTCTTAATAGCCTAGTGAGTAGAAGCAGAGGAACGCAATGCTAGCTGCACCTGCCTGCACACAGACTATGATCTCCTTAGGCTTCAGTCGGACTCCACAAACACTGGGAACTTAATAGTTTTTCTCTGAGAATGAGGTGTGAGAAAGGGGACTCATGCCATGCCCAGAGTATTTCCTTCCACATGGGGCCAGCCCCAGGTTCCTGTAGCCTCTCTTGGGCCAGGGCTGGACCTCTGGTATTAAAGACCAAGCAGAGTAAAACTTCCTGTTGTAAGATGTAGTGCTGGTTACCCCATGTTCTCTGGACATCTGAGAGGTTCACACCTGTCTCTAGGATGCTCATATCACTCCATACACATTACTTGGTCCCATGAGACCCTTGTGGGTGCTTGTCCCCATCTTGCTACCCAAACTCTGTCACATCTTCTCTGTTATGGTTAAATTGAGCTTTTCTTCTTTTTCCCCTTTCCATTTCCTACTCTTTCCTTCATTTCTGGGTCTGGGTTTCCTTATTCTTCAGGCTGGCACTCCACAGGGTGTTCATGGGAACATGTAGCAATTTCTACTTTACCTCTGTGAAAATCAGCTCTTGATTGTTGTGGGGTATGGTTGCCTTTAAGACCAGAGATGCATCCGGGTGGGCAATTATTCCTCACATAAGTGTTTGATTTAAAGACTTTGACTTGGAAGACAAAATAAAACAAAGCTACATCCTTTTGTCATATATTATTAATATCCATAAATGGGGAAAAGCATGGGCTATCTGTCCAAAGATGCTGGTTCTTGAAATAACTAGCATTTTTAAAAAAATAATTAATTATTTTTTTTTCAAGTTACATCTCAATCAAAGTCCCCTACCTCCTCATTTCCAGGTTCCACCCTCTCTCCCTCTCACATTCCCATCTTTGTTATCTACTTTTCCTTGGATGAGGGGAGCCGCCACATATCAAACCCCCTCAGTTTATCAGTCACCTGAGGGCTAAGAGATTCCTCTTTCTTGTACTGGGGATTTATATGGCTACCCAGCTAGGGTAACGTGTTCCACTAACCAGCAGTAGGGTCTATGACCAGCTGCTGGGTGGGGTTTTTCTTTTTTTTTTATATACTTTATTTTTTTATTTCTTCAAGTTACATTTCAGTCACAATCCCTTCCCTACTCCCCCTTCCTGTCCCACCCTTCCACCCTCTTCCCCCCAACAGCTCCCCCTTTCAGTCCAACAGATGGTTCCTTCTCTTATAACAGTAAATACTATACAAAACAACAGAAATAAATACGCCACATTTATGAGAGTTAAATGGCCCAGCATACATTCCCAATGTCCAGTTCATACATATTTGGCCCCTGATTTCAACATTCTACCATCTAGCCATCTCCATGAGTTTAAAGTTCTATATCTGACTCAGCTTTCATACTAACTTGCATCACTATTTTAAAAACAACTTCTTAGATCCAGAACACCCTCTTGATTCCTAAACAACTCAAAATTTAACTATGAGACTCTAGCTATCTATTCTTCAACCACCTCAGAGAC
The DNA here is from genome assembly GCA_907164525.1 of Lophiomys imhausi. Lineage (NCBI taxonomy): Eukaryota > Metazoa > Chordata > Mammalia > Rodentia > Muridae > Lophiomys > Lophiomys imhausi. Next base: position 4,894,577 of record CAJQZJ010012348.1, on the reverse strand, counting down.
CTGAGAGGGATAAATATATCTGATTATGTAGGAAGTGCAGGGCCTGCATCATCCAAAACTAAGAAATGACATATCAGTGGCTGTCTGGACAGTTCCTGTTTTCTCTCCATATGTTACAGCATCAATCTTCAGTCTTTTGGTCCTGTTTCTCTGACAGACATTGATTGTAGAGCAGGGATTATGAAGGACTTACCTACCCTGTCTTGGCAGAGCTAGGCTGTCGACTTCCCTGCTACCAAGTTTTGTCCTTTTTGGACAGCAGTCTGTCTACAATTGAAGCAAGGGGTTTTTCATGCCAAGAGATAGGCTTGCCACTAATTCAACCATCTCACACTGGAGATTCTTCGATGCTCATCTTCTACTTGGAGTAGAATAGGGGGTGCTGTCAGGAGCTGATATGTCTCGATATCAAAAAAAATCTTAATTTAAGACAATATCTTTGAATACCATATTCTGCAGATTTCTTGGGGTTTTTGAAGATGACCTATCTTGTATTTAGATAAGCAAATGTTGTTTGTCTCTTAACAACTTGATTTCTGAGTAGCTTAGAGAATATCTGTGATAGAATGTCATAGCAGCTAACAAAATGACACGTTTGCATGACTAGGAGTTTGTATTTCTTAACTATCCTAAACGGTTGAAGACAGTTGGTATCAAGAGGCCAGAGCTTCACATTTCATTTTTAAGTATCACTAGGTACAATACCTTTAAGAAGCGTTACCTTTAATTTTGTATAAATATAAAAAGATCAATTCCAATGTGGCCGAATATACTCTTAATTTTGTATCAATATACAAAGATCAATACCGATGTAGTCCAATACAATCTTAATTTTGCACAATTTACAATAGTCAATAGCACTTTAGCCAAATATAATACTAATTTTGTATCAATATACAAAGGTATAAGGGCATATTCAATAATCTGTCCCTTCTTCTTGGTCCCTTCCAAAGTATATCTATGTCCCATTTTTCTCAAGTCTGTGCACTCCTACATAGGAGAGAAAGAAGGATACAGAAAAGAAAAAGAAGGAAGTCCCTGGGTCTAATCTCCAAAACCCATTTAACAAGACCATTTAACAGCTTGTAGTCTCTTCCCCTAAATAACAAAGTTTTCTGTTATCCATCAAATAACCAAAAGGGGGGGGAACACCCTCCCCACTCTCTGGGCATGGGACATCGCTCTCTTAAAATGACTTCCTGATTTGGGTCATAGTAAACCTGTTTGGGGCCTGAACCAGAATGGAAAAATGGTTAAAAATGTTAGTAAAATCCTTTTATGTTCAGTCCTTTTGTGCTCAGCTGTTTAGATGTCCTAAAGAGTTTGTAGGCAGAAGCTGATCTTCCAGGCTTTACTGAAGTTCTGGCTGGGGTAGTGTGTAGAGCTGAACGGTCTTAGCGATCGTGAGTTGTTGTGGTTGTAGACTTTTGATGGGAACAGCTATTGAGGGAGTCTGCAAGGCTGATTGATCTGGGCCACTCGTCTTCTTTGGTGTCTGATCTGTTTTCTGTTGAGGTTTCCGTTGTCCAGTTATCCCTGGATTCCTTGAATGGATGCTTTAAATCTCCTGGAAAGATAAAAACAGAGCCCTGCCCTAATACTAATGCTGGGACAATTACCTTTTTTTTGTGGGGGGGAGGGTCAGGTAATATTTCTGCTGAAGCAAATTTGGTTTTTTGACAATATATAAAGTATTATCTTTCAATCTGGTTTAAAGAAGAAATTAGTTTGTTATTTTGGAGCTAAACAAGCCTTAGTGTATATATTTTGAGATCTCAAAGGACAATTTGTTTGTATTGAGTAGCCCTTTTGTAAGTAGCTTTTAAACTTAAGTCCTTCCAAATCCTATGTGTCTGTCTCTGCATTCTAATTATTGGGATCAAAGACCTGTGGTTCCCATCTGAAGGGATTAAAGATGTGCTCCACCACTACTGGATCGAAGTTTTTCTCTATTTAGAGTTTGTTTTGTATCAGGCTGACCTTGAGCAATGAGATCTGCCTGTTTCTGTGTGTTGGGATTAAGGGTGTACTCTTCTTGAATGATGGGATTAAGGGTGTGCACCCTCACCAGCCTGTTCCGTGTAACTTTAGAATTTATAAGACAACTAACTCTATAGTGCTCCTCCCGTCTCTGCTGAAGTTAAAGGCATGGGCTAACACTACACATTTCATGTATTTTACCTTAGCTCTAAGTTTTTTCTACTCTTGGAGGTTTATAAAACCAGGTTGAAAGGCGGTAACCATTATTTTATTTACAGTGTTTTAAAATTGTTACCTGCTTTTTTAAAATTAATAAATTTATTTGTTTGTTGCTTCAGGTTACATCTCTGTCATATTGTCCTCTTTCCCCACTTCTCAGCCCCACCCTCCCATCCTCTACCCCCTAATCCTTCCCTCTTGTTCCTCTGGGGTGGAGTGTCCCTACATAACAGTCCCTCATCACAGTTCAGGAGTCATATGAGGACCAAGAACCTCTTCATACACTGAGGGCCTACGAGGCAGTACCGCCAGTGAAAGGTGTCTCCTTGCTATGAAGGGAAAACTAAAAAAAGACCAACAAACACACAAACCCACAAAAAAAGAACAACAACAAAACAACAAAAAAAGAAAGGAAAAAGAAAAAAGTCTATGTCCATGTTCCTTTTGGTGTGTTGGTTGTAGTACAGATATCCTGTACTATATAGCTAAAATCCTACTATAAGTGAATAGATGCCATGTGCATCCTTCTGAGTCTGGGTTAGCTCACTCAGGATGAGCTTCTCTAGTTCCATCCATTTGGTTGCAAATTGCATAATTTCATTGTTTCTGATAGCTGAGTAATATTCCATTGTATAGATGTACCACAGTTTTTTAATCCATTCCTCAGTTGAGGGACATCTGGGTTGTTTCCAATTTCTAGATATTACAAATAAGGCTGCTATGAACATAGATGAGAAGACTTCCCTATGACTCCATGAGGAGTCCTTTGGGTGTATACCCAGAAGTGGTATGGCTGGGTCCTGAGGCAAAGCTATTCAAAGATTTCTAAGATATCGCCATACTGACCTCCATAGTGGTTGCACAAGCCTGCACTCCCACCAGCAATGGAATAGGGTTCCCCTTTCTCCACACCCTTGCCAGCATGTGCTGTCATTTGAGCTCTTTATCTTAGCCATTCTAACAGGTGTGAGATGGAATCTCAGAGTCGTCTTGAGTTGCATTTCTCTGATGATTAAGGATGTTGAGCATTTCTTCAAGTGTCTCTCAGCCATTAGGGACTCCTCCTTTGTGAATTCTCTATTTAGCTCCGTCTCCCATTTGTTGATTGGATTATTTGGTTTCTTGGCATTTAGTTTCTTGAGTTCTTTGTAGATTTTGGATATTAGCCCTGTATCAGATGTCGGGTTGGTGAAATTTTCTACCAGTCTGTTGGTCGCTATTTTGTTCGAATGACAGTGTCTTTTGCCTTACAGAAGCTTTTCAGTTTCATGAGGTCCCATTTATTGATTGTTGATCTCAGGTCCTGAGCTGTTGGTGTTCTGTTCAGGAAGTTGTCGCCTGTGCCAATGAGTTCAAGGGTTTCTCCCACTTTTTCTTCTAGTAGATTTAGTGTGACCGGCCTTATGTTAAGGTCTTTGATCCACTTGGATTTAAGTTTTGTACAAGGTGATAAGTATGGGTCTAATTTCATTCTTTTACAAGTGGACATCCAGTTGGACCATCACCATTTGTTGAAGATGCTGTCCTTCTTCCATTGTGCGGTTCTGGCTTCTTTGCCAAAGATTAGTTGGCCATAGGTGTGTGGGTCCATTTTTGGGTCTTCAATTCGATTCCATTGATCTACTGGTCTGTTTCTATACCAATACCATGCTGTTTTTACTATTATTTCTCTGTAGTACAGCTAGAAATCTGGGATGGTGATACCTCCAGATGCTTTTTAATTGTACAGGATTGATTTAGCTATTCTGGGCTTTTTGTTGTTCCATATGAAATTGAGAATAGATCTTTCCAGGTCTATAAAGAATTGTGTTGATATTTTGATAGGAATTGCATTGAATCTATATATTGCTTTTGGTAGGATAGCCATTTTTATTATGTTGATCTTCCCTATCCATGAGCATGGGAGATATTTCCATCTTCTAAAGGCCTCTTCCATTTCTTTCTTCAGGGGCTTGACGTTCTTGTTGTATAGGTCCTTTACGTGCTTGGTTAGAGTTACCCCAAGGTATTTTATATTGTTTGCGGCTATTGTGAATGAGGTTGTTTCCCTTATTTCTTTCTCAGTACATTTGTTTGTTGTATATAGAAGGGCTTCTGATTTTTTTGAATTAATTTTGTATCCAGCCACCTTGCTGAAGGTGTTTATCAGCTGTAAGAGTTCTCTGGTGGAATTTTTGGGGTCGCTTATGTATACTATCTTATCATCTGCAAATAGGGATATTTTGACTTCTTCATTTCCAATTTGTATCTCCTTGATCTCTTTTTGTTGTCTTATTGCTCTAGCAAGAACTTCAAGTACTATATTGAAGAGATATGTGAAAGTGGGCTTCTTTGTCTTGTCCCTGAGTTACAGGAAATGCTTCAAGTTTCTCTCCATTTAACTTAATGCTAGCCATGGGCTTGCTGTATATTGCCTTTATTATTTCTAAGTACGGTCCTTGTATGCCCGTTCTCTCCAGAAGTTTTAGCATGAAGGGGTGTTGGATTTTGTCAAATGCTTTTTCTGCATCTAGCGAGATTTTCATGTGTTTTTTTTTTTCCTTTCATCTTGTTTATATGGTGAATGACGTTGATAGACTTTCGTATGTTGAACCATCCCTGCATTCCTGGGATGAAGCCTACTTGACCACGATGTATGATACTTTGATGTGTTCTTGAATTCGGTTTTCTAGTATTTTATTAAGTATTTTTGCATCTATTTTCATGAGAGAGATTGGCCTAAAATTCTATTTCTTTGTTGGGTCTTTGTGTGGTTTTGGAATCAGAGTTACTGTGGCCTCATAGAATGAGTTTGGCAGTGTTCTTTCTGATTATATGTGGTGGAGGAGTTTGAAGAGTATTGGTGTTATCTCCTCTTTGAAGGTCCGGTAGAATTCCGTGCTAAAGCCATCTGGCCCTGGGCTTTTTTCGGTTGGGAGATTTTTAATGACTGTTTCTATTTCCTTAGGGGTTATTGGGCTGTTTAATCTGTTAATCTGATCTTGATTTAGTTTTGGTAGGTGGAATCTATGGAGGAAATTGTCCATTTCGCGTAGGTTTTCAAATTTGGTGGAATATAGATTTTTAAAGTCGGACCCAAATATTCTCTGGATCTCCTCAATGTTTGTTGTTATTTCTCCCTTTTCATTTCTGATTTTGTTGATTTGGGTTCTTTCCCTTTGCCTTTTAGTTAATTTGGCTAGGGATTTGTCTATTTTGTTGATTTTCTCGAAGAACCAACTCTTGGTTTCATTGATTCTTTGTATAGTTCTTTTTGTTTCTAAGTTGTTTATTTCAGCCCTAAGTTTGATGATTTCCTGCCTTCTGCTCCTTTTGGGAGGTTTTGATTCTTTTTTTTTCCAATTCACCCAGTTTAGCTGTTAATTCACTAATATGAGCTGTCACAATTTTCTTTTTGAAAGCACTTAGTGCTATGAACTTTCCTCGTAGCACAGCTTTCATTGTATCCCATAGGTTTGGGTATGTTGTGCCTTCATTGTCTTTGGCTTTTAAGAAGTCTTTGATTTCCTTCTTTATTTCTTTCCTGACCCAGTAGTCATCCAGTAAGGAGTTGTTCAATTTCCATGTGTGTGTAGGCTTTCTGTTGATTCTTTTGCTGTTGAAGACCAGCTTTATTCCATGGTGGTCCAATAAGATATAAGGTGTTATTTCAATTTTTTTGTATCTGTTGAAACTATCTTTGTGTCTGACTAAGTGGTCGATTTTGAAGAAGGTTCTGTGAGGTGCTGAGAAGAAGGTGTATTCCTTTGTGTTTGGGTGAAACGTTCTGTAGGTATCTGTTAGGTCCATTTGGTTCATGATCTCTGTTAGACTCAATATTTCTCTGTTTGGCCTCAGTCTTGATGATCTGTCCATTGTTGTGAGTGGGATGTTGAAGTCTCCCACTACTAATATGTTGTGATCGACGTGTGATTTAAGTTTTAGAAGCGTTTCTTTTACAAATGTAGGTGCCCTTGTATTTGGGGCATAGATATTCAATATTGAGATGTCCTTTTGTTGAATATTCCCTTTAATGAGTATATAATGCCCTTCTCTGTCCTTTTTCATTAACTTCATTTGGAAGTCTGTTTTGTTTGATATTAGGATGGTTACTCCAGCTTGCTTCCTGGATCCATTTGCTTGGAAAACCTTTTGCCAGCACTTTACTCTGAGGTAGTGTCTATCTTTGATAGTGAGATGTGCTTCTTGTATGCAACAAAAAGACGGGTCTTGCTTGTGGATCCAATCTGTAAACCTGTGTCTTTTTATTGGGGAGTTGAGTCCATTGATGTTGATCGATATTAGTGACATGGGGTTGTTATTTCCCATTGGTTTGGTATAGGTGATCGTCCTGTGCCTCTTTTGGTTTAGTTGCTGTGGAGTTTTCTATTCCCTCTGTTTTCTTGGGTGTAGTTTTCTTCTCTGGGTTGGAATTTTCCTTCTAGGATTTTCTGCAGGGCTGGGTTTGTGGGTAGATATTGTTTAAATTTGATTTTGTCATAGCATATCTTGTTTTCTCCATCTATGTTAATAGAGAGTTTTGCTGGGTAAAGTAGTCTGGCTGGGCACCTATGTTCTCTCAGGACCTGTAGGGTATCTGTCCAGGCCCTTCTAGCTCTTAAAGTTTCTGAGGAGAAGTCAGGTGTAATTCTGATGGGTCTGCCATTGTATGTGACTTGACCTTTTTCTCTTACAGCTTTTAATATTCTTTCTTTGTTCTGTACATTTGGGGTTTCAATTATTATGTGGCGAGAGGAGTTTCTTTTCTGATCTAATCTGTTCGGTGTTCTGTAAGCCTCTTGGATTTTTATTGGCATCTCTTTTTTTTTCAGGTTTGAGATGTTTTCTTCTATGATTTTGTTGAATATATTTCCTGGACCTTGGAGTCAGGAGTCTTCTCTTTCCTTTATGCCTATAATATTTAGGTACTGTCTTTTCATTGAGTCCTTGATTTCTTGGATGTTGTGGGTGAGAGATTTTTTTAGCATTCTCATTTTCTTTGGATATTGTACTGATTTCTTCCATCGAATTTCCATGCCTGAGATCCTGTCTTCCATCTCTTGCATCCTATTTTTCATACTCACATCCGTAGTTACTGTTCTCTTCCCTTGTATCTCCATTTCCTCTTTTAACTCTGACTGTGTTTTCTTTATTGTTTCCATTTCTATTTTCATGTCTTGAACAGTATTGTTCATTTTGTACATTTCCTGCTCCTGTTTGCTTGTTTTTGCCTGGAAATCTTTCATTGCCCTGTCCTTTTCCTGTTCAAGCTGAGTCACCTTGGCTTGAAGCTCTTTAATGGTGTTATTCGTTGTTTTGACTTGTAAAATTGTGGCTTGAGTTCCTTCATAGATTTAAGTCCTTCTTGAAGGGACTCTATCACTTTCCATAATGTAGATCTGTCATCGTTTTCATGTGTTTCTGCTTTTGTGAGGTCATCCGAATTGGATGAGCTAGGATAGTTCAGCGTTGTTGGAGTCATATTTCCTTGATTTCTGTTTTTTCTTGTACCTTTGGCCATATGAATGTGTTTAGCTGTCTGCTCTCATCGCTTCTGGGCTTGGATCCACAGGGGATGCTTTGGTGTAGCAGTCGAATTGCTTGGGTATCTGTCGTTGCTTACAGCGGGATCTGAGGATCACTGTGTTTCTAATAGACTGAAGCACTGTGAGCTGGCGCAGCCTATTCCCAGTAATGAGGAATGGCCCGGGATTGTTTCACTGCTCCCAAGTCAGACTTCTCTATGTTGCACACGGAGTGATCAGCCTGTAGTGGTTCTGATGGTATGGACCTGTTTGCCCAGGCATGGATTCTGTGGACTCTGGTTGTCCCCACAGAGACTGAGAGGGCCCTGCTCCACGCCTAATATGTCTGGGTTTTCCAGAATACAGCTATGGTCCCCTGGCTTCTGGCTTTCATGTTTTGGAGCCCTCGGCCTCTGTGCGTCTCCACTGCTAGCTCTGCCTGTGTGCCTCTGTGCGCTCCCAGCCCTGCCACTTCACTGTGCGGGCTTCCCGCCTGGCTCCTCTGCCCTGCCCCCTTGTGCGGGCTTCCCCTGGCTCCTTCCCTGCAGGCACGTGCCTCTGCCCTGCCCCCCTGTGCGATCTTCCACCTGGCTCCTTAGCTGCGTTTAGTGCAGCTGCGGACCTCCCGCCGTGCGCCCTGTTTCTGCCTTGCTAAGACTTCAACTAGCCCACAAAGTTTCCTAAATAGTTATAAGGTCCGCCTGAGGTATGAGGAGCCTAGTAGGCTGGTGAATGATCCCCGTGTGGGATCTGATTTTGCCTGCTGTGTATTAGAGTCGATCTTACCAGGCGCCTCTCCAAATGGGAGTTCCCGAGTCCTGGATTTAGCGGCTTCCATGTCTGGGAGAGATGGGGGGACAGCCTTGCCCTGGGACTTTTAACAGTCCCTTGGGAGCTGTGTGTGCTCCCAGAGGGTCTAGCACCCCTGGTTTTTGCACAGTGTCCAATAACTCTGTGCTTTTTATGGCTCTTTTCCCCACGTTCAAAATGCGTCCATGTGGTTTGCCACCATCTTGGATCCCTGGGTGGGGTTTTTCATTGGATAGTTATGCTATGTTCTGTCTGTTTGGATTTGTGGGTTGTAGGATGATTGTACTGTGCTAAATGGTTAATGTCCATTTATAAGAGAATACAAACCATGTGTATCTTTCTAGGTCTGAGTTAACTCACCTAGGATAAGCTTTTCTAGAGCCATTGGCTGCAAATTGCATGATTTTCTTATTTCTGTTGGCTGAATATTATTGCATTGTGTAAATGTACCACAGATTTTTAAATCCATTCTTAGGTTGAAGGACATCTTGCTTGTTTCCAGTTTCTGCATATGAGCATAGTTGAGCCGATGTTCTTGTGATTTGGTGGAGAATCTTTTGGATATATGCCCAGGAGCAGTATGGCTGGGTCTTGAGGTAGAACTGTTCCTAATTTTCTAAGATAATGCCAGATTGATTTCCAAAATGGTTGTACAAGTTTGCACTCCCACCAGCAATGGTGGAGTGTTCCTCTTTTTCCACATCCTTGCCAGGATGTGCTGTCACTTGAGTTTTTGATCTTAGCTATTGTGATAGGTGTTAGACAGAATCTCAGAGTCATTTTGAGTTGCATTTCCCCAATGACCAATTATAGAAAAAAAATGGCTAATTAAATGATTTACTAGTATTTATATTTATCTTTAACTGATTTGGTGGTGTTAATCTTATATTTTTGGTTGTGAGCCTAGCCTTTAATGGCTGAGCCATCTCTCCAGCCTAGTGTTAATCTTTAACCCACCATTATAAGTGAATACACACAGACTCCAGGTGGATGTTAGCATGCCTAGGCCTGGGGTGTGCAATCCTAGCCCATCTAAGCTAGTTCATAATTCTATCACCCAAATGTGACCCCATATATACATACGTCCCTTTGGACTATTATTGTCCACACTAAGCCGATATTCCAGGCCACGTGGAAGGATCTTCTTTAATCTATCCCATGATATGTCTTCCTTGTTTACTCCTGGCTTCTTCTCCAGCAACCTTCCTCCTCCCAAGATGCTCTCTCTATATCTCTGTAAAAAGCCTCGGAACCTTAGTCCTGCCTACCTCTGTCTTTGCCCAATCTCCAGGCCTCAGCATTTATTTAACCAATCAGAGACAAAGTAAGTAACAGACAGCAAACAGGACCAATTAATATTTAGAATGCTTAACACCACCCCATCATTTCCCTCCTTTTGTCTAATAAAAAGTATAAAAGGTACATACATAATGCTTAGTATATTTCTATCAGGCAATCTTGAAAAAGAAAAAAATCATCTATCTTGGTGTGTCTAAAGTTCTGAACCTAAATAATTTCTATCATATCCTATATATTTTTAAAATCCTAAATAACTCAAATTTAATTGAAATTATATAGCTATTATGTCTTAAACCCTATTAAAGAAATAAGAAGGGATAAAGTTATTATTTGAGTGAGTGGGAAGCACAGAAGAGCTGCTTCCAAAAAAGAAATATGACAGTTTGTTGCCTAGACAGTCCCAAGTATCTCTCCATACTGTTGGAGCATTGTCTTCAGCCTTCTGGCCAAGCATATCTCACAGACATAATTTTGCAGCAGGAAATAAGGATTTTCCAATTTTGTCTCTTCAGAATCAGGACATCAACTTACCTGCATTTAAGCTTTGGTCCATCTTTGGACTGTATATAGTCTATTGAGAGAGGAGGGACATTTTTGTCCACTAGGAACTATCTCCTGAAGGGAGATTTCTTTTTGATGCTCATTGTTTTCTTCCAAGTCAAATGGGAGCTGTCAGGAACTGACTGTCTTAAAGTCGAACAATTCTTAAAATAATATCTTTAAATGCCATTTTCTGTACATCTTTGAGGGCTTTGAAGACATCTATTGATTTATAAATCTGTCTATCATCTTAAACAAATAAACTTTACAATTCTATCAAAATTAATCTTATTTTTATCAACATACAAAATTTTATACACAATGTATCAAAAGATAACTTTATTTTAAGAATAACAATAGTTTTAGGATTTAGAGTAGATTCAATAATCTATCCTTATATCTTATCATTTCTATATTATATACATATATTCCCCCTTTCTTTTTAAGTTCCTTTCCCCTATATAAGAGAGAAAAAAGGATAGAGAAAAGAAATAGAAAAGTCCTTGAGTCTAACCTCCTATACCTTGTTTAATAAGACCATTTAATAATTTGTAACCATTTCCCCTAAACAACATCTATAACATATCAAATGACCAAAAAAAATCACCAACCCCACCTTTTGAGAATGGGGTGTTGCTCTCTTAAAATTGCTTCCTGCTGAATTGGGATGTAGAAAACCTGTTTGGGGGCCCAAATAAAATAGAAAAAAATAATTAAGCAATTTAATAGTCCAGTCTTTATGTGATCAGTAATTTGAATGTCCTGAGCAGTTTGTAGTCTGAAGTTGAACTTTGGATGGGAAAGTTCAGGGCTTCATTGAAGTCCTGGCTGGAATAGTCTGTGAACTGGACCATCTGGCTTGTCTTGTATTCTTTGGTGTTTGGTTCCTTTGTTCTGAAAATACATAATTTCTCACAATTAACATATCTCTTTATTTTGTCTATCAAGACAGGATTTCTCTGTATATCCTTGTCTTGGATTTACTTTGTAGACCAGGCTGAACTTGGCAAAGGTCAGAGATCCACCTTTCTTTGTCTCCCAAATGTTGAGATTAAAGGCATTCACCATCATACCCAACATATCTCCCCTAGGGTCTAATATCTCTCTTGAAACCAGTTTTCCAGTGGGTGTCTCACATCTAAGGAGACTGGCTTGTGACCCCTTTCTCTTTATATCTTTAAAATCTCTTATATCTCAGCACCATCAAATGACAAAAACATTCTTTTTACCCTCTGATATAGGAAAATCAAAGACATCTAAACAAAAATCAAGCAAAGAAACAAGAACATTTCAAAAGCCTTGGTCTAGTTGCAATCCCATATTTTATTAAAGTTCTGTTTGGTGGTCCTTTCCCAGATACTCTTGATAAGCACTTAGTTGTTAGGCACTTGTGAGTTTCCACTGTCATCTTTTGTATAGGGTCTGATCTTTTTCCTTCCCCCATTGTTATTGTCAGCAGCTTAGCATTCCATCTGTAAGCTCTCTCCCTTACAGATATCCTTAAGCCTATCCTAGTCAAATCTTTCTCAAAAAGTATACATAGAAACACAATTATCAGTGTAAAAATTATCTGTATGTTAAGAGAAACAGACTCAATTGGAATCCAATCATATTGATACATTATGAATTTCTCCATTTTAATTTAGGTAGTTAATTGCATTCTCAAGCTCTGTTTAGAAGGCTGTCGGTTATTTGGCATATAAAGAGAGCTAAGCTTTTTACCTTTGCGTAAGAGAGTAGCTTTTGTTAAGGAAGCCATTCCTTCTCTGCTCTTTGGCTAGGAAACTATCTCTCACCTGGGCCTTCTCAGGCTGTAAGCATGGATTCTAATTGCCCCACATTGGGTGCCATATGTAGAAAAAATGGCTAATTAAATGATTTACTACTATTTATATTTATCTTTAATTGATTTGGCAATGTTAATCCTTAACCCACCATTATAAGTGAATACATACAGACACCGGGTGGATGTTAAGAAGCCTAGGCCTGGGGTGTGCAATCCTAGCCCATCTAAGCTAGTTCATAATTCTATCACCCAAATGTGACCCCATATATACATACGTCCCTTTGGACTATTATTCTCCACACTAAGCCGATGTTCCAGGCCACGTGGAAGGATCTTCTTTAATCTGTCCCATGGCGTGTCTTCCTTGTTTACTCCTGGCTTCTTCTCTGGCAACCTTCTTCCTCCCAAGATGCTCTATATCTCTCTAAAAAGCCCACGAGCCTTAGTCCTGCCTACCTCTGTCTTTGCCCAATCTCCAGGCCTCAGCATTTATTTAACCAATCAGAGACAAAGTAACAGACAGCAAACAGGACCAATTAACATTTAGAATGCTTAACACCACCTCATCAACCAATGAAGTTGATTATTTCTTCAAGTGTTTCTTGGCCTTTACAGATTCCTCTTTTGTGAATTTTCAGTTTAGTTCTGTATCCCAAATAATCCCATTGGATTATTTGGTTTGTTGGTGTTTAATTTCTTCAGTTCTTTATATATTTTGGATATTAGTCCTCTGTCAGATGTGGGGTTGGTGAAGATCTTTTCCCAATGTGTAGACTGCCGTTTTGTTCTAATGGCAGTGTCCTTTGCCTTACAGAAGCTTTTCAGTTTCATAAGATCCCATTTATTGATTGTTGGTCTTAGAGCCTGAGCTATTGGTGCTCTGTTCAGGAATTTGTCACCTCTGCCAATGAGTTCGAAGCTTTTTCCCACTTTCTCTTCTATTGGATTAAGTATGTCTGACTTTATGTTGAGTTCTTTGATCCACTTAGACTTAAGTTGTGCAAAATGATAGAGATGTGTGTATTTGCATTCTTCTCCATGTTGACTCCAGCTAATCCAACACCATTTTTTGAAGATGCTTTCTTTTTTCCATTGTACGGTTTTTGCTTCTTTGTAAAAAATTAAGTGACTATAGGTGTGTGGGTTTATCTCTGTGTCCTAGATTCAATTTCATTGATCAAACAGTCTGTTTCTATGCCAGTACCATGCTGTTTTTATTACTATTACTCTGTAGTACAGCTTGAAATCAGGGATAATGATACCTACCAATATTCTTGTATTATACAGGATTTATTTATATATTCTGGGTTATTTGCTTTTCCATATGAAATTGAGAATTGTTCTTTCAAAGTCTATAAAGAATTGTGTTGATATTTTGATAAATGAATTTAATCTGTATATTGCTTTTGGTAGGATGGCCATTTTTATTATTTTGATCCTACCTATCTATGAGTATGGTAGATTTGTCCATCTTCTGATATCCTCTTCAACTTCTTTCAGGGACTTGAAATTCTTGTCATACAGGTCTTTTCCTTTCTTGGTTAGATTTACCCCCAGGTATCTTATAATATTTGTGGCTATTGTGAAGGGTGTTGTTTTCCTAATTTCTTTCTCAGCCCATTTATCATTTGTGTAAAAAAGGACTACCAATTTTTTAGAATTGATTTTGTATCTAGCCACCTTGCTGAAGGAGTTTGTCAGCTCTAGGCATTCTCTGGTGGAATTTTTGGGGTCACTTATGTATACTATCATGTCATCAGTGAATAGGGATACTTTGACTTCTTCCTTTCCAATTTGCATCCCCTTGGTCTCCTTTAGTTGTTTTACTGCTCTAGCTATAACCTCAAGTACTATGTTAAAGAAATATGGAGAGAGTGGTCAGCCTTGCATTATCCCTGATTTTAGTGGAAAATCTTTAAATTTTTCCCTATTTAATTTGATATTAGCTACTGGTTTGCTGTATATTGCCTTTACTATTTATAGGTATGGTCCTTGTATGCCTGATCTCTCCAAGACTTTTAACATGAAGGTTTGTTGGATTTTGTCAAATGCTTCCTCTGCATTCAATGAAATGATCAAGTGCTTTTTTTCTTTCAGTTTGTTTATGTGGTGAATTACATTGATGGATTTTTGTATGTTGATCCACCCCTGAATTCCTGGGATGAAGCCTACTTGATCATGGTGTATGATACTTTAATGTGTTCTTGAATTCGGTTTTCTAGTATTTTATTAAGTATTTTTGCATCTATGTTCATGAGGGAGATTGGCCTAAAATTCTATTTCTTTGTTGGGTCTTTGTGTGGTTTTGGAATCAGAGTTACTGTGGCCTCATAGAATGAGTTTGACAGTGTTTTTTCTGTTTCTATTTTGTGGAAGAGTTTGAAGAATATTGGTATTAGCTCTTCTTTGAAGGTCTGGTAGAATTCTATGCTGAAACCATCTAGCTCTGGGGTTTGTTTGGTTGGAAGAGTTTTAATTACTGGTTCTATTTCTTTAGGGGTTATAGGACTATTTAATTTGTTTACCTGATCTTGATTCAGCCTTGGCACTTGGAATCTATCAAGAAAATTGTCCATTTTGCTTAGGTTTTCTAATTTTGTGGAGTACAGTTTTTTTTTAAGACCTAATGATTCTTTTGATTTCCTCAGTGTCTGTAGTTATTTCCCTTTTTTCATTCCTGATTTTGTTGATTTGGATATTTTCTCTCTGCCTTTTAATTAGTTTGGCTAAGGGTTTGTGTATTTTGTTGATTTTCTCAAAGAACCACATCTTGGTTTCATTGGTTATTTCTATTTTTCTGCTTCTAATAAAATAATTTCAGCCCTGAATTTTATTATTTCCTGCCATCTACTCCTCTTGGGTGTGTTTGCTTCCTTTTGTTCTAGATTTTTTAGATATGCTTTTAGATCTCTAGTATGTGAACTCTCCAATTTCTTTTTGAAGGTGCTTAGTGCTATGAACTTTCCTCTTAGCACTGCTTTTATTGTGTCCCATAAATTTGGGTATATTGTGCTTTCATTTTCATTGAATTCTAAGAAGACTTTAATGTTTTACTTATTGGAAATTGGGCTGTAGACAGAGGAAAGTGAAATCTCTCTGCAGGCAGCATGATAAAGACATGGTAAGCAGCATCCTGCCCCATGGGCTTGAAGGAAGGAAGCTGGGGTCCTGGAGAAGGAAAGGAAGAAAGAGCCTCACTAACTCTATCATTCATTCATTTACCTTCTCTTTCATATCTCAGGGAAGTTTGGTACTTACACTCACTTTCTTTTTCCCACTCTGGTTCCTCTTTTTCCTCTCTCTTTTTTTCCTTTGTCTGTGACCTCTATTTATGAGGAAGGTAAACAAGGAACATTATGTTTACTGTGCAAATGAGAACTATGAGCCTTGCAAACTCCACACCAGGAAGAAGTGGTTGGTAGGAGTTTTCTGGGGATCATGATCCATGTGAAGGCAGGAGGTGTGTTGCTGGTCATCTTGAACCAATGTCCTGTCATAAAGAACAACTGATTCTCTTTTTCTCTCTCCTTCCCTTCCTCCCTCCCTCTCTTTCTACTTCCCTCATTTGGTTCTTTTCTTTTCTTTTTGTTTATTTGTCTTCTACCACTCATCTTCCACCTCCCCTCAGACCTGCCCTCCACCTTTGCAACCTCGCCCAACAGAAAAAAAATCTCATTGTGGAAGCTGTAGTGTGTCTCACAATATTCCCTTTTGTTCACATATTTTTGCTTGCAAATTTTCATTGTCTGGTATGAGGTCTCTGGCTTCTGCTACTTTGTCAATACTGGAAACTCATTGGGACTCCTCTCAGATAGCCTGTTGTTGCCCTATGTCATGGAGATCCTGTAGTTTTGGATCTTTGGAACTGTCTACTTCATGTACTCCAGCAGTTCATTCATGGGGTAATATTTGGGATGGGCCAATTCAAAGCCCTGGTTCTGGGCCTATACCCCGTATATCCAGGGCCAGTTCTATTGTCCTACCCAGGTAAGGCACAGGGTCTGCTCTTCCATGTGCTGCAGCAGGCTAGGACAGCTCTCCTGCTCTCACGACCCCATCAAGGGAAACTCTCTTGCTGGCTACCAATGGCGAGGGAAAAATAGAGTGGAGGAGATCTCTCTCTCACCAACACCACTGCAAAGAGATAAAAGACAGTACTGACTCTCCCACATTCACACCCTTGAGGCTGGCTCACCCATAACCCCTACATCCAGGGCCAGCTGTACTGTGCTGCCCAGGCAAGGTGCAGGGCCTGCTTTCTTACGTGCTGCAGTTGTGAAGGACAGGACCAGTTCTCCTGCTCACATGAACCCAGGGCCAGGTCTCCGACATGGACATGCTATGGGTGATGAGGGGTATGTCTCCCTTGTCCATGCCACAACAAGAAGATGAATGGTAGGGCTAGCTCCCACAAACTTGTGTTCTTGGGGTCAGCTCACTTGCATCTTCCGAAATGTGTAGGGCTTTCTCTCCTGAGTACTGCAGCTGACTAGGGGCAGGGTCAGCTCTCCTGCTCTCATGTCTCTAGGGCCAGTTATCCCACAATGCTCACGTGGGAGGTGGGCCAGTTTTGCTCTAATATCAACATGTCCCTGGCTGGCAGCCCAGACATCTCAGCCCAGACAAGAGATGTCCACCTGGCTTTTGGAGGTAACACACCTGTGATGCAGCTGGACCATGGACCCAGATATGACCTTCATTGGCAGCAGAGGCCAGGACCCTACCATCATCCTAGGTGACATCCCTGGCTACTCATATCAGGTTATTCCTCATTATCCTCAAGTATCTAGTTCTGCCTCTCTTCACTGTACCCACATCCTTCTGTTTCTATTTCTCTTCCATTTCTCCACCATTTACTTGCTTCTCTTAGTGGTGCCCAGGTTCTCAGAGTGTCTGGGCTTGTCTTAGGAGTGCTATGCCTCACTTGTGCATTGTGCATTATGACACCTGGAAGGGGTCATATTCAGTATGGTCTGACCTCCAGGCCTGTGTGGCACCAGACTGATTTTCATCTCAGGCTAGCTCCCTGTCCAGGCCCATATTACCAGTCTGGTGGTTGTCTCAGATTTGCTCCTTGCCCAGCTCTCCTGAGTGGCTATCTGCCTGGGGTCTGTAGTGCCAGGCAGGGTTCTTCTAGTCTCTGTCTTGTTTCCTGTCCTGGGAACCCATCTAGTGCCTGCCTGGTGTTGGACTGGTGGTCATCACAGGCATCCTGGTGCCAAAATGGTGGTAGTCTCAGACTTGGTTTTTTCAGGGAATGCTAGACTACTATTCATTCAGATGATCACAGGTCAGAACTCTGAATGTAGACATATCCTCTCTCCTTTGTGCCACCTACTGATACACATGTGACATAGCAGCCACATCAGCAATGACTCTGGGGCAGGTTGTTTGGTTATTTTCTAGGATTACCTTTTGGGTTTCTATAACTGGAGAAAGAGCACAGTCTCTATTTCTGTCTCTTGGTGTTTCATGGGAGACCAAGAACACATCAATCATAGAAGAAGCCCCTCCATGGGTGAGAGTCTGCCTTTGGAAGTAGAAGGAAACTCAGCAACCCTTCCCAAAGTCAAAGGCATTGAGGATGAGGTTTCTGTACTGGCAAACTGAGAGGTCCATAGAACTAGCTTGTCGACACTCAGTAGGTTAAACTCTGTCTTTTTCTGATGTCTGATGGAGTCATTCTACTTTTCCATCCTTTTCAAGTCTATTTCATTGACCTAAGAAAATAATGTATATCACAGCATGATCTCTGAGGAATGTCCCAATATGAACTCATTTTGCCCAAACAGTATTCTAACATCTTTCTAGAATCCATAATCACAGATATCAAGAAAAGTCATGAGAAGGCAAGGATGCCCGTTGAGTTTCCACATGAACAGTTCAGTTTATGACTATATTATTGACTAAGACAAGAACCATGGGCAAAGAGGGCCATGTCAGCCAGTCTCACTTTGAAAAGGCTGAATTTGGTGTTCATGTAGATGTCATAAGAAGTTGGGAAGCATGGGCATGGAACCCAGGAGAATGGTCTCAGATACAGGTAGGGATTTGTAACCTGTGACTCCAGTGGTTATAAGAGAAACTCTGGAAGGGATGAACTTGCCTGATGACAGTGAATAGCATGAAACAAAATGAACCCAGGGTATGAAGATGTACTCAAAGGTCATGACTCTCAGAAAAAAAAAAAAACTGAGAAAAAGAAGTACCATGTGTAGGAGCTAGTTCTCCAGTGTCACTTCCACTGTAAGTGGATGTAAAAGATCACCCTTGGCCTCCTGAGGTAGTTTACCCCAGTGTCTTTTCCAATGTAGGTCATTGAAAAGTGACCTTCTCTTTATTCCAAATAAGTAGATAGGATGATTCTAATGCTAAAGATCAAGATGCAAGAGACACTGGATATGAATCTGCCATCAAGTTGCTCATTCTCAACAGGCCAGTCAGCTAAGCCAGCATTATGAGAAGTTTAGTATGGGTTTAGAAGGCTGCAGACCTGTCTACCTGGAGATATGGCAGATGGGAGACTGCTGTGCCTGCAAGTCCTTCAATAAAAGGAAGATGTGTTCAATGTGCTGACAATATTACCTGGATACAAGGAGATCTCCCCCCAAGATCATATTGATAACAACAGGTTCCTTCACAGAGCCTGATTTATTTGCCACGTGGATATCTCCCCTGTGCAACTACGTTGCTATACTTGTCACCCCTGATACTGGGACTAGACAAATATCCTCTCTGGAATTCAGGTACTGCTTGGAGAATGAAATCATAACTCACTTTAGAAACCAGCAATACATATTTATACTCTGACGAGCATAGGCCTGAAAGCTCTTCACGGTGCATTCCTGGCTTTGGATGGGCATCAATCTTCTCTACAGTTTATTAACACAGCTGCCACTCAAGCCAGATTTACCATCACCTGACTGACTATGCCAAGACAGTTCATCATGGGAACATCCTCTTAATTTGCCCAATCCGAATTGTTCCCTGCAACACGGTTGTCTGATATGGTTTCATAAATGACATTTCTTTTCTGTTGGAAAAATCTTTGGCCCTCTTTCTTGTATCCTCCTGAGCTTCTTATTTACAGGAAAAACTAAATGTCATAACTATCTATAGCTCTAGTGAAGGGAAGTTGACATACAAGACTAAACAAAACTAATATAAACTCCCTCACCCTACACAGAATAAGTCTCATTTAATGAATGGCTATAATTTCTTTTTAAGAGATTTAGAAAGTTTAGTTATATAGAAAAACCAACTAACTATCTCACTATCTTATATTTTTCCTGCTGTCTAGTTGTCCCACCTTTGTGTTTTCTCTCAGAGGACTCAGAATTCTTTCTTCCTCTCCTCAGGCTTATTCAGATATCACTTGTAAACACTTAATCTGTGCCAGACACTGATATAGACATTTTCATAAACTTCCCAGCTTAATGATCGGAGGTGAGTAAATTGCTCCCATAAGCCTTAAGAGTTGTTCAAGCTTGGGGGATAGGTTGAATTTACTTAGAGTCTACTGGTTCTGAGCCCATGAGCATATCTTACTCTTCCAAGGTGCTACTCAGACCCACAACCTAAGCCAAAGCTTACCCAGGACTTCTTGTTTACTGAGTCCTTTGGCTATTTCATTTAACCCAGAGAACAACCTTGGGCAGAATGTTGAATTTCAGCTACCATTTTTAAATGCTTATTTATTACTTCAAGTTACATCTCCATCACAGTGCCCTCTTTTTACCACTCCCAGTCCTACCTTTTCCCCCTTCTCCCTCCTATCCTACTCCTCTGGAGTGGGGTGTCCCTACATACCAGACCCCTCCCCACCCCAGCTCAGCAGTCATATGAGGGCTAAAACCTTCTTCATGCACTGGGGGCCTACATGGCAGCACCACTAGAGCGAAGTGTTCCACTAACAGGTAACAAAGTCTATGTTCTTGTTCCTTGTGGTGTGTTGGTTGTAGGATAGTTATCCTGTACTATATAGCTAAAATCCAGTGTAAGTGAATAGATGCCATGTGCATCCTTCTGAGTCTGGGTTAGCTCATTCAGGATGAGCTTTCTAGTTCCATCCATTTGGCTGAAAATTGCATGATTTCATTGTTTCTGATAGCTGAGTAGTATTCCATTGTGTAAATGTACCACAGGTTTTTTGTTTTGTTTTGTTTTTTGTAATCCATTTGTCCATTGAGGGACCTCTGGGTTGTTTCCAATTTCTAGCTATTACAAATAAGGCTGCTATGAACATAGATGAGGAGATGTCCTTGTGGTTTGGTGAGGAATCATTTGGATGTATACCCAGAAGTGCTGTGGCTCGGTCTTGAGGTAGAGCTATTCCAAGTTTTCTAAGATATCACCAGACTGATTTCCATAGTGGTTGTACAAATTTGGACTGCCTCCAGCAATGGAGGAGTATTCCCCTTTCTCCACAACTTCACCAGCATGTGCTGTCATTTGAGTTTTTTATCTTAGCCTTTCTGACAGGTGTAAGATGGAATATCAGAGTTGTCTTGAGTTGCATTTCTCTGATGATTAACAATGTTGAGTATTTCTTCAGCTGTCTCTCGGCTATTAGCAATTCCTCCATTGTGAATTCTTGGTTTAGATCCATTCCCCATTTTTTGATTGGATTATTTGGTTTCTTGGCATTTAATTTCTTGAGTTCTTTGTAAATTATGGATATTAGCCCTCTGTCAGATGTGAGGTTGGTAAAGAATTTTTCCCAATTTGTAGGTTGCCATTTTGTTCAAATGACAGTGTCCTTTGCCTTATAGAAGCTTTTCAGTTTCATGAGGTCCCATTTATTGATTGTTGTTCTTAGAGTCTGAGCTATTGGTGTTCTGTTCAGGAAGTTTTCACTTGCGCCAATGAGTTTGAGGCTTTTCCCCACTTTCTCTTCTATTAGATTTAGTGTGTTGGGCTTTATGTTAAGGTCTTTGACCCACTTGGACTTAAGTTTTGTGCAGGGTAATAAGTATGGGTCTATTCGCATTCTTCTACATGTTGATATCCAGTTAAACCAGCACCATTTGTTGAAGATGCTTTCCTGTTTCCATTGTACGGTTTTGGCTTCTTTCTCAAAAATTAAGTGACCATAGGTGTGTGGGTTCATTTCTGGGTCTTCAATTTGATTTCATTGATCAACTGGTCTATTTCTATACCAGTGCCATGCTGTTTTTTATTAGTATTGCTCTGTAGTATGCCTTGAAGTCTGGGATGGTGATACCTCCAGATTTTTTTTATTGTACAGAATTGATTGAGCTATTTTGGTTTTTTTTTTTGTTATTCCATATAAAGTTGAGAATTGTTTTTTCCAGGTCTGTAAAGAATTGTGTTGACATGTTGATAGGAATTGCATTGAATGTGTATATTGCTTTTGGTAGGATGGCCATTTTTATTATGTTGTTCCTACCTTTCCATGAGAATGGGAGATCTTTCCATGTTCTGATGTTCTCTTCAATTTCTTTCTTCAAGGACTTGAAGTTTTTGTCATAGAGGTCTTTCACTTGCTTGGTTAGAGTTACCCCAGCTATTTTATATTGTTTGTGGCTATTGTGAAGTGTGTTGTTTCCCCAATTTATTTCTTAGCCCATTTATCTTTTGTCTAAAGAAGGGTTTCCTTTTTTTTTGTTTTGTTTTGTTTTTTAGTTAATTTTTTTATCCAGCCCCCTTTCAGCTACCATTTTATAAGCTTGGAAATGGAAGTCTGTAAATGCTGGTAGCTTGTTCAAAGTCGCTCAGCTTGTGAGAGCAATGGGATGCATACTCAGGACTCTGAGGCACCCAGGGTTGTGTTATTATTTACTTTGCTGATTGTCTCCCACTAGAACCCCTTAAGTTCAGATTTCCCCACTGTACCTATTTGTGTCATAGCTCTGAGGGGTTAGGTATTCTGTCTTTGGGAGTCAAGGAATAGTACAAAGTCACACCAGACATTAAACCTCACACAACAGATTTATTGAGAAAGACACAAAATTGTAGTTGCCTCTGCTGGGAACAGAAAAAGCAAGGAACTAAGCAGTAGGCAGGCTTTATTTAGGGTTTTCTGGGTGTGAGGAAACTTTTAGGGTGGCCTGGGATTGGTGACATTTTGTAGCCTGATCTTGGGGCATTCTCAGCAATTGATAAAATACCATGGCCTGATCTTGGGGCATTAGGGATTGGTGAGATTTCAAGCTTAGGGATTGGCAGATTCTGTGGCCTGCTTTAGGGGCAAGCTCAGGAACTGTTACAGTTTTTGGCCTGATATTGAACTTTTCTTTCTTGGTATTGTGGACTTAGCCACCTTCATCTCAAGATGCTTGGCCTGGCCAGCAGAGTATTCTGAGGAGTGGGGCCTGACCACTCATATGCCTCGAGGGGCTGTTGCAGGCCATTAAAGCAGTCTGGAGGTAGGGCCTGTCAGTTGGAGGTCCTCAGGAGTAGGGTCTGGCTACTTATGTGCCTTGAGGGGCTTATTATAGGCATAGAGAAATGTAGTCAAGAGCTGTATAGGCTGAGGCCACCTCATGGCTGAAGGGAATGGACAGAGGAGACAGAGTGGATACTTCTTGGCAGGAGCAGGTTCTTCAGTGTGTGAGGATATTCCCAGTCACTTGCAGAATTTCTGGCAGGAAAGTGTTTGTTTCTCTTCATTGGGATTTGTGGGAAATGCCCTAGTGAGAGCTGGGTCAACTCTTGGGGACAGCATTGGGAAAGTGGTTACAGAAGTGTTGAAGGCTTGGGAATTGAGCTTTCCACAGACACTAGCTGAAATATCATGTGTGGAGAGGATATTGGAGCCTGGTTTAGCAAACAAAGATGAATTATCATTCTACCAAGAAATTGTAAACAGCTGTGAGGCTAGCTAGTACTTCCTGCTCCCTGGAGCCATGTATAATAAAGGTCCATCTCCATAGTGCATTCTGTCAGCACTCAGCATGATCTCCTTAGGGAGTCCTTTCCATGCTGGTGGCCCCCAGGCTCTTTCTATCTTATTTGGTTACCTCATTTCCTCTCTAAAGGAATCTCATTCTCAAGGAGTTACTTCTCCCACTGTGTCTCCAGCCCAAATTTTGGCTGGCTCAACTTCTTTTATGGAAAGCCCCACCAGGTCCCACAGCATCTTCAATAGACCAATGCAAGTGTGAAGCTGACCTTAATGATCCTGTGTTCGGACTCCTTCTCCAGGTTCCTGCCTTATCAAGAGGCACCATCTTCTGCTGACTCACTTGGAAAGAGAATATTCTAGGGTCTTCTCAGCCACATGATCACTATGTCCTATTGTATCCCCCTTTCTCATGTCTATCTTTCACTAAACATTTAATTCTAACAAAGTCAAAAGGAACAATTTCCATAATGTGGATGAAAAGTCAAGGCACAAAGAAATTATGGACTTCTTTAACGGTAGAATTTGGATCTAAGTCCAATTCTTTCAAATACATCTATTTTTCTACCCTGATAGTACTATTGAAAAGAAAAACAGAAGATGTTGACAAGTCAAGACTATTGTAACTAGTTTCCTGTGGCAACTGTAACAAAACATTCCAGACTGGTTATTTTAAACAACAAATGTTTATTGCCTCATTGCTCTGGAGCTAGATAAATGGTCTTAGTCTTATTCAGTGGTAACCCAGGGTGATATAAGAGTTGTGAGCTAACCCAGACTCAGAAAGATGCACTTGGCATCTATTCACTTATAATTGGATTTTAACCATATAGTACAACTATTGTACAACCAACACATCAAAAGGAACAAGAACATAGACTTTGTTGATGAGACACTTTGCCCTAGTGATGCTTCCATGTAGGCCCCCAGTATATGAGGAGGCTCTTGGCCCTTATGTGACTGCTGAACTGGGTTGGGGGACTGATATGTGGGGACACCTCACTCTGGAGGAGTAGGATGGGAGGGTGGGATGGGAGGGATGGAAGGGGAGCACTATAATGTAGATGTGGCTTGAAGTAGTGAATAAACATTAAAAACATAAGAGTTGTTTGTTTTCTGAGGACATGGGGCCCTCTCCCCTTGGCTTAGAGATGGTCAGATTGTACCTTTGTGTTTGCTCTAATTATCTGTATGAACAACCTAAACCAGATGTATGTTAAGGTATTCAGAATCAGGACTTCAATATGTACGTGTGTGCCTTATAGTATATAAAATAACTCTGAGATCATAGAGCACATTAAAAAATGATGCTGGAAATAATATAATACTGGGCACAGAAGAAGTCTAGATACTGATCCTAGAACATGAGGGAATTTAGTGCTCAGTGAGGTGGCATCTGAAATGATTCAGATAAATGGTAGTACTCCTGTTCAGTGGTGACTGGTGGTAGAGGATGAGCGGGCTGTATTTCTACTTCATATATTATGCCAACATCCACTGTAACTTAATGATGATTTAAATGTACATTATGAAACCACAGAGAACTAGACATGGCTAAGATTAAATTAAAAAAAAAAATAGAGGCATGGCAGGAAGTTCCCGACTAAACCTTGCATAAAACCATGAAGTCAAAATCAGAAAGTGGGGTAGATGCAGGTCACTTGGTAGAGTGTTTGACGAGTATGCACCAAATCTTAGGCTCTACCCTTAGGTCTTCATTAACCTCCACTCAAATAGGCATTGGGACTGGAAAGATGGATCAGTGCTTAAGAGCACCTGTTGCTTTTACAGAGACCCAGGTATTGTTCTTGGTACCTATGTGATAGCTTACAACTACCCATAATTTCAGTTCCAGTCAATCCAGGATCCTCTTCTGATCTCTGTGGACATCAGGTACACATGTGGCACCCATACATACACACTGCCAAATACTTATACTCATAAAATAAAATAAATATGTACAAAAATGAAATTAAAGCCAGTCAAGGTGGCACCTATCTGTAATCTCAGCACTCAGGAGGGGAAGGTAAGAAGATCATAAGTTTAAAGTCACCTTCAGCTATATAGTGAGTTCAATGCCAACCTGGGACACTTGAGACCCTTTCTCAAAAGAGAAAACAACAAACAAAATCTTACCAAGCCCTGGCCTCACATGGTGGAAAGAAATAGTTGATTCTTGAAAGTTTTCCTGTAATCTCCATAAACATACTGCCCCTATAAACAAACAAACAAACAAACAAACAAATAAATAAATAAATGTAGTAATAAAAGTTGAAAAATGAAAAGATAGGCAATACAGGTAATTTAGAAATTTTTTTTTAAATAAATACTTTATTTTTTTTTCTTCAAGTTACATCTCAGTAACAAACCCCTCCCTATTCCCCCTTCCTATCCCGCCCTTCCACCCTCTTCCCTCCAGAAGTTTCCCCTTTCAGTCCAACAGCTGGTTCCTTCTCTTATAACAGTAAGTATTATACAAAACAATAGATATAAATATGCCACATTTATGAGAGTAAATTGGCCCAGTATACCTTCCCAATGTTCAGTTTATACCTATTTGGCCCCTGACTTTAACATTCTACTATCTACCCAACTCCATGAGTTTAAAGGTCTATATGTGACTCAACATTCATACTATCTTGCAACACACTTTTAAGAGTATCTTCTTAGATCTATAACACCCTCTTGATTCCTAAACAGTTCAAAATTTAACTATAAGATTCTATCTGCCTATTCTTCAACCACCTCAGAGACCTGAGAGGGATAAATATATTTGCTTATATAGGAAGTGCAGGGCCTGCAGCTTCCAAAACTAAGAAAGAACATACCAATAACTGCCTGGACAGTTCCCATTTTCTCTCCATACATTTCAGCATCAATCTTCAGGCTTTGGGTCCTGTTTCTCTGACAGACATTTGTTACACAGCAGGGATTATGAAGGACTTACCTACCCTGTCTTGTCAGAGTTAGGCTGTCGACTTCCCTGCTACCAAGTTTTGTCCTTTTTGGACAGCAGTCTGTCTGCAGTTGGTGCAAGGGGTTTTTTCATGCCAAGAGAAAGGCTTGCCACTAATTCAACCATCTTACAGTGGAGGTTCTTCCATGCTTATCTTCTACTTGGAGTAGAATAGGGGGTGCTGTCAGGCGCTGATATGTCTCGATATCAAAAAAAAATCTTGATTTAAGATAACATCTTTGAATGCCATATTCTGCAGATCTCTAGGGGTTTTTGAAGATGCCCTATCCATCTCTTGTATTTAGATAAGCAAATGTTGCTTGTCTCTTAGCAACTTGATTACTGGGTAGTTTAGAGAATATCTGTGATAGACTGTCATAGTAGCTAACAAAGTGACATGTTTGCATGACTAGGAGTTTGTTTTAACTATCCTAGACCGTTTTAGATGGTTGGTATCAAGAGGTCAGAGCTTCACATTTTATTTTTAAGTATCTCTAGGTATGATACCATTGGGAAGCATTATCTTTAAATTTGTATCAATATACAAAGATCTATTCAATTGTGGTTAAATATACTCTTAATTATGTATCAATATACAAAGATCAATGCCTATGTAGCCCAATATAATCTTAATATTACGTCCATATGCAAGGGTCAATACCATTGTGGCCAACTATAATCTTAATTTTGTATCAATATACAAAGATCAATACCGATGTAATCCAATACAATCTTATTTTTGCACAATAAACAATGGTCAATACCACTTTAGCCAAATAACCTACTAATTTTGTATCAATATACAAAGGTATAAGGGCATATTCAATAATCTGCCCCTTCTTCATGGACCTTCCTGTGCTATGACTATATCTCATTTTTCTCAAGCCAATGCACTCCTACATAGGAGAGGAAGAAGGATACAGAGAAGGAAAAGTAGGAATTCCCTGGGGCTAATCTCCAAAACCCATTAAGACAGGATCATTTATCAGCTTGTAGTCTCTTCCCCTACATAACAGAGTTTTCAGTTAACCTTCGAATAACCAAAAAGAAGGGCGGAGAAACACCCTCCCCCACCCTCTGGGCATGGGACGTCGCTCTCTTAAAGTGACTTCCTGCTGATTTGGGTCGTAGTAGACCTGTTTGGGGCCCCAACCCAAATGGGAAAAATGATTAAAAATGTTAGTACAATCCTTTTATGTTCAGTCCTTCTGTTCTCAGCTGTTTAGATGACCTAAGGGGTTTGTAGGCAGAAGCTGATCTTGCAGGCTTCACTGAGGTTCCGGCTGGGGCATTGTGTAGAGCTGAACGGTCCCAGCGACACTGGATTGCAGTGGTGGTTGCAGGCCCCCGATGGAGACAGCTATTGAGGAAGTCTGCCAGGCAGAATCAACTGGGTCACTCATCCTCCTTGGTGCCTAATTCTGCTCTCTGCTGAGGATTCCGCTGTCCGCCGTCCCCAGGCTCCCCTAATGGACACAAGAGAGGGTTAGGGCATCTTCAAAAACCCCTAGAGATCTGCAGAATATGGCATTCAAAGATGTTATCTTAAATCAAGATTTTTTTTTTTTGATATCGAGACATATCAGCGCCTGACAGCACCCCCTATTCTACTCCAAGTAGAAGATAAGCATCGAAGAACCTCCACTGTAAGATGGTTGAATTAATGGCAAGCCTTTCTCTTGGCATGAAAAAACCCCTTGCACCAACTGCAGACAGACTGCTGTCCAAAAAGGACAAAACTTGGTAGCAGGGAAGTCGACAGCCTAACTCTGCCAAGACAGGGTAGGTAAGTCCTTCATAATCCCTGCTCTACAACAAATGTCTGTCAGAGAAACAGGACCCAAAGGCTGAAGATTGATGCTGGAATGTATGGAGAGAAAATGGGAACTGTCCAGGCAGCTACTGGTATGTTCTTTCTTAGTTTTGGAAGCTGCAGGCTCTGCACTTCCTATATAAGCAAATATATTTATCCCTCTCAGGTCTCTGAGGTGGTTGAAGAATAGACAGATAGAATCTTATAGTTAAATTTTGAACTGTTTAGGAATCAAGAGGGTGTTATAGATCTAAGAAGATACTCTTAAAAGTGTGTTACAAGATAGTATGAATGTTGAGTCACATATAGACCTTTAAACTCATGGAGTTGGGTAGATAGTAGAATGTTAAAGTCAGGGGCCAAATAGGTATAAACTGAACATTGGGAAGGTATACTGGGCCAATTTAATCTCATAAATGTGGCATATTTATATCTATTGTTCTGTATAATACTTACTGTTATAAGAGAAGGAACCAGCTGTTGGACTGAAAGGGGAAACCTCTGGAGGGAAGAGGGTGGAAGGGCGGGTTAGGAAGGGGGAATAGGGAGGGGTTTGTTACTGAGATGTAACTTGAAGAAAAAAAAATAAAGTATTTATAAAAAAAAAAAAAAAAAAAAACTTGTAGAGGGGCTGGAGAGATGGCTCAGCGGTTAAGAGCACTGGCTGCTCTTCCAAAGGCTCCAGGTTCAAATCCCAGCACCCACATGGCATTTCACAGCTGTCTGTAATTGCTGGGTGTGGTGGCACACTCCTTTAATCCCAGCACTGGGGAGGCAGAGGCAGGTGGATCTCTGTGAGTTCAAGGCTAGCTTGGTCTACAGAGTGAGTTCCGGGATAGCCAGGGAAAAACAGAGAGACCCTGTCTTGAAAAACAAAACAAAACAAAAAAACCCTGTAGAATGTTTATTGAGGAAAAAAATTGAACTTCAATTAAATATTAAAAGGCTTTTACTATGTGAAATCAAAAAAAAAAAAAAAAAAGAATTGCTCTTGAAAAGCTCAGACAACCTTGAGTTCCAACTGATGGTAGAAAAGAGGCTAGTTTCCTAAAGGATGTCCAATTCTGTAGCTGTGGCCTTAATTGAGTGATAGATCTAGAACCACCAGAATGTGAGTCTGGCAGGAAGTCTAAAGATGGCATTGGTGAAGTGGCTACAAGAGTCTGGGAAAGGTTTATATTGCCAGAGGGAAGTTTTGGCCAATGTTTGGAGGTAGGTTTTATAGTTCAGAGTTAACAGAGTGTCTGGAGAGAACTCTTATGTTCCCATCTCCCCCTTCCAAACCCGAGCTTCTTCCTCTCCAGCCCCACCATCTATCATTTTCTCCAGGATCACTTCACCAGCTTCCTGGCTGGTGCTGTGGGCCTGTAATACCTCTCATTTGGGGATCACACTGCTTCAGGCAGTCATTTGAAAATGCAGTGTGTTAGTTTGTCTAGCTGTGTGTCTCTACTAGCTCTGTATCTGGGTAGTGCACTTCTTAGCAGTTTGTACTGTACTGTTCTTGGCTTGCCTTCTCTGCATTGGCCACACTACCTATCTTGGTACTGAGAGTAAGCCTCAAAGTATCCTCTGTTATAGAACTCAACCACATGCTAGTCCTACTTATCTTACACTTGTTCTTTCTTCTTCCTATTCCCTGAGACGTAGGCTCACCTTAGTTATCTGTTGCATCCAAGCCTTGGTCAGCTGCTCATATTACCCATGTTTCTAAATCCTGTGTATCTAACGTTCACTGTGGCATAGCACTGAACTCTTTTTCAGGTTCTTTTCTCTATAACTCACTGACTGCTGATCCTAGTTCTTTTGTCTGTAAACAGAGAGAAACAAGCACATTTGAGCTACTGTTTGACTGTGAGCTGCAAACTCTCATTCCTGTGGTAGAGTACAAGTATCCCTGCTGCTAACCAAGAACAGCAACCTCCGCCGTCTGACTTCAGTTCTGACCTCCCTGTCTTCTGAGTCATTATTTTTTCCCTTTTTCTGAGTCATTTTCATAAGCATAAGACACACCTGATATTAGACATTTGGGAAGAGTGCCCTCTTCCTTTCTGACTTCACATCCATTTCAGCTACTGTCCATTTTTTTTATTCCCATTCAAGGAAAATTTTCTTTCTTTAAATTTATTTATTTATTGCTTCAGGTTACATCTCCATCATAGTGTCCTCTTTCCACTCCTCCCAGTCCAGCCCTCCCACTCTCTACCCCCTAACCCTTCCATCCCACTCCTCTGGAGTGGAGTGTCCCTACCTAACGGTCCCCCGCCCCAGTTCAGCAGTCATATGAGGGCCAAGAGCCTCTTCATACACTGTGAGCCTGCAAGGCAGCACCACTATGGAAAAGTGTCTCATTGACAGGGAGAAAAAGAAAAAGTCTATGTCCATGTTCCCTTTGGTGTGTTGGTTGTAGTATAGATATCATATACTATATAGCTAAAATCTGACTATAATTGAATAGATGCCGTGTGCATCCTTCTGAGTCTGGATTAGCTCACTCAGATGAGCCTCCCTAGTTCCATCCATTTGGATGCAAATTGCATGATTTCATTGTTTCTGATAGCTGAGTAGTATTCCATTGTGTAGATGTACCACAGTTTTTAATCCATTCTTCGGTTGAGGGACATCTGGATTGTTTCCAGTTTCTAGCTATTACAAATAAGGCTGCTATGAACATAGATGAGGAAACTTCCTTGTGATTCAGTGAGGAGTCATTTGGATGTATACCCAGAAGCGGTATGGCTGGGTCCTGAGGCAGAGCTATTCCAAGTTTTCTAAGATATCGCCAGACTGACTTCCATAGTGGTTGCACAAGCCTGCACTCCCACCAGCAGTGGAGGAGGGTTCCCCTTTCTCCACACCCTCGCCAGCATGTGTTGTCATTTGAGCTTTTGATCTTAGCCATTCTGACAGGTGTGAGATGGAATCTCAGAGTCTTCTTGAGTTGCATTTCTCTGATGATTAAGGATGTTGAGCATTTCTTCAAGTGTCTCTCAGCCTTTAGGAATTCTTCCTTTGTGAATTCTCTATTTAGCTCCACCCCCCATTTTTTGATTGGATTATTTGGTTTCTTGGCATTTAATTTCTTGAGTTCTTTGTAAATTTTAGATATTAGCCCTCTGTCCGATGTGGGGTTGGAGAAGATTTTTTCCCAATCTGTAGGCAGCCCTCGAACAAAAAGGAAAAATTTCTTAAAAGAATTGCTGTTGTCCACAGTTTCCACCTTCTCCCATTCTCTAATCCATTGTAAAAGCCTTTGCCCCATTTGTCAAGTCAGCAACAGTTTCTAAACTGTGAAATCGATTGGCCAGGCTTTCAGCAGCAAGTGGCCCTTCCTTGTCTCTGGCCCACTGTTTTTTGTTTTGTTTTGTTTGTTTTTAACCTCCCTGCCTTCTTCCTTTCTGCCTTCTTTGTTAAAGAATGCTGGTGTATCTCAAAACCATGTTCTCAGCCCCTTTCTCTGTTCCTCTACTCTTTCTTGCCTTTGGAATGTGCTATGTTGCTCTGATTTCTGCCTAATGATAATTACATCTCCTCCAGACATCACATTGCTGACCTGAGACCCATATTGTGCCAGTCTTCTGCTTCTCTAGTCATCTTCATGTTTATGTCCTGCACTGCCTACTAGCTGTAGCCCACAGTGCAAGCTCCTCAGTTCGCAGAGCCCATAGGGATACCTCACTGTGTCCCAGCAGATGATAGCCTTAATTCAGTCCCTTCGCCTCTCCACTCCTACCTTCTTGGTTTAAGCTGCCACTATCTCTTGTTTGGACTCTTGCCTTGTGTAGCCTCCTTGTTTACCCTCCTGTTCCCATTTCTGCTTCTCTGTAGTCTATTCTCCATAGAGTAGCCAAGTTCTTCTTAAAACTTAGATTGGAGCCGGGCAGTGGTGGTGCACGCCTTTAATCCCAGCACTTGGGAGGCAGAGGCAGGCGGATCTTTGCCAGTTCGAGGCCAGCTTGGTCTACAAAGTGAGTCCAGGACAGCCAGGGCTACACAGAGAAACCCTGTCTCGAAAAAACAAAAAAACAAAACAAAAAAAGAACTTAGATTGGGTTACTTTTCTTCTATATTAATGCCTTCCCGTGGATTCCCACTGTCAAAGTCAGATCAGAACTTCTTGACCTAGCCTCTGCCATTTCTCCATCTTCATCATCCACGCCATGTGTTTGCTGGTCCTAAGCCACACTGACCAAGTTTGTTCTTACCAGGGAACTTCCGATAGCTAGTGTTCCCTCTACTTCAATAAACTTACCCAAATGTACAATCATCAGAGCCTCAGTGAGCAGTCAGCTCTGTAGAGAGACTTCTCCTGACCACTTGATTTAAAAGAGAATACCATTTGTATACTTTCTCTCAGGATTCTTTCTCTTCTTCCCTCTCATTCATAGTACTTATATTACACTTCATTGAATTAGCTATCAGTGTATGCCTGGGTGTGTGTCTGTCATCACATTAATAGCATGTCTATTCCATGTCTATTGGAAGAATAGAAAGTATTCTGTAAGTCTTTGAATGAATATGCAGATAGTCGAGCATTCTACAGTGCACCCAAAGGTTAAGTTTGGGAGACCAGAAAGAGTGCTCTCTTGGAGTCAGAAAGGCCTGGTTTTAATATTTGCTCTGCCACTTGGCTGGGAGTTTGTTTCTTTGAGCCTGTTTCTTCACCTGGTATCACAGCACGTGAGGATGTTATGTATTTAGAGGACCTGACACATGGCAAGTGCTTATTAAATGTCAATGCCTTCTCTTATACCTTCTGCTTGTCACACATGCTCAGGAGGATATAGAAGCACCACGTGGGCTTTTGATAAGACTCTTGGACCACCCTACTCCACACGTACTGATTACAGAGACAGCTTAATGAATCTGCTATTCCCATTTTCACCCAAGCAACACTTGAAATGCTTAATAGCCACCACTTTATTATATTGCAGTGGCCTCCTTTGCCACCGTTTACTACCCATTTGCAAAGTCTTTTTCTTAAGTTTTATTGTGTGTTGTTTGATGGTGAGTGATGGTTCTCCTTTGGCTCTCTGACTGGCAATTTTCATTATTTCTTACCTATATTAAGAAAGGGAAGGAATATATTCAGATTTTAGCTATATAGTACAGGATATCTATACTACAATCAACGCAACAAAAGGAACATGGACATAGACTTTGTGTGTATGTGTGTGCTTTAGTTTTCTCTCCCTGGCAATGAGACCCTTTTCACTGCTGGTACTGCCTTATAGGCCCCCAGTGTATGAGGAGGCTTTTGGCCCTCATATGACTTCTGAGCCGGTAGGGACACTGCACTCCAGAGGAGTGGGATGGAAGGGTTAGGGCGTAGAGGTTGGAGGAAGCGTCTGGGAAGGGGGGAAAGAGGACAATATGATGGAGATGTAACCTGAAGCAACAAATAAATAAATAAATAAAAACCAAAAAAAAAAAAAAAAAAAGGGAAGGAAGAAAGGAAAATTAGTTCTAGTCTTTAGAATATCGGAAATATTTTTTTTGTTTTTTTTTTAATAATTTATTTTTTATTTCTTCAAGTTACATCTCAATCACAATCCCCTCCCTACTCCCCCCTCCAGTCCCACCCTTCCACCCTCCTCCCCCTCAGCCCCACCATCCTCTTCCCTTCTTTTTTTTTTTTTTTTTTTTAGTTTAAGGTATTTATTTTTCCCCCCAACAGCTCTCCCTTTCAGTCCAAATAATGGTTCTTTTTCTTATAACTATAAATACAATACAAAACAACAGAAATAAATAGGCCACGATTATAAGAGTTATATGGCTTAGCATACATTCCCAATGTCCAGTCCATATGTATTTGGCACCTGACTTTAACATTCTACTATCTAACCATCTCCATGAGTTTAAAGTTCTATATCTAACTCAGCTTTCATACTAACTTGCCTCATAATTTTAAAAATATCTTCTTAGATCCAGAACACCCTCTTGATTCCTAAACAACTCAAAATTTAACTATGAGACTCTAGCTATCTATTCTTCAACCACCTCAGAGACCTGAGAGGGATAAATATATCTGATTATATAGGAAGTGCAGGGCCTACAGCTTCCAAAACTAAAAAATGACATACCAGTGGCTGCCTGGACAGTTCCCATTTTCTCTCCATACATTACAGCATCAATCTTCAGCCATTTGGCCCCATTTCTCTGACAGACATTGGTTGTAGAGCAGGAATTATGAAGGACTCACCTACCCTGTCTTGGCAGAGCTAGGCTGTCGACTTACCTGATTATATTTGGCCACAATGGTATTGACCCTAGTATATTAATGTAAAATTAAGATTGTATTGGGCTACATCGGTACTGATCTTTGTATATTGATACAAAATTAAGATTATATTTGGCCACATTGGTATTGATCTTTGTATATTGATACAAAATTAAGGGTAATGCTTCTTAAAGGTATTGTTTGTAGTAATACTTAAAAATGAAATGTCAAGTTTTGACCTCTCGCTACCAACCGACATAAACTGTTTAGGATAATTAAGAAACGGAAACTAATAGTCATGAAAACGTGTCATTTTGTTAGTTACTATGACAGTCTATCACAGTTATTTTCTAAGCTACTCAGAAATCAAGTCGCTAAGAGACAAGCAATATTTGCTTATCTAAATACAAGAGATAGATAGGGCATCTTCAAAAACCTCAAGAGATCTGCAGAATATGGCATTCAAAGATGTTTTCTTAAGATTTTTTGATATCGAGACATGTCAGCTCCTGACAGCACCCCTTATATTACTCCAAGTAGAAGATGAGCATCGAAGAATCTCCAGTGGGAGATGATTAAATTGGTGGTAAGCCATTCTCTTGGCAAGAAAAACCACTTGCTTCAACTGTAGACAGACTTCTGACCTATTTATCTTTTGTATAAAGAAGGCCTTTTGAAATTTTTGAATTGATTTTGTTTGTATCCAGCCACCTTGCTGAAAGTGTTTATCCATTGTAGTAGTTCCCTGGTGGAATTTTTGGGGTCACTTATGTATACTATCATATCATCTGCGAATAGGGATAATTTAACTTCTTCCTTTCCAATTTGTATCCGTTGATTTCCTTTAGTTGTCTTATTGCTCTAGCCAGAACTTCAAGTACTATGTTGAAGAGATATGGGGAGAGTGGGCATACTTGCCTTGTCCCTGATTTTAGAGGAAATGCTTTAAGTTTCCCTCCATTTAATTTGATACTAGCTACTGGCTTGCTGTATATTGCCTTTATTATTTCTAGATATGGTCCTTGTATGCCCGTTCTCTCCGGGACTTTTAGCATGAAGGGGTGGTTTTTTCAAATGCTTTTTCAGCATCTATTGAGATGATATGTGGTTTTCTTTTATTTCAGCTTGTTTATATGGTAGATTGCATTGGTGGTTTTTCATATGTTGAACCACCTCTGCATTCCTGGGATGAAGGCTACTTGGTCACAGTGTATGATACTTTTGATGTATTCTTGGATTCAGTTTGCAAGTAATTCATTAAGTATTTTTTCATCTCTGTTCATGGGGGAAATTGGTCTGAAGTTTTCTTTCTCTGTTGGGTCTTTGTGAGGTTTAGGTATCAGGGTGACTGTGGCCTCATAGAATGTGTTTGGCAGTATTCCTTCTGTTTCTATGTTGTGGAAGAGTTTGAAGAATATTGGTGTTAGCTCTTCTTTGAATGTCTGGTAGAATTCTGCGATGAAAACATCTGGCCCTGGGCTTTTTTTTTTTTTTTTTTTTTTGGTTAGGAGACTTATAATGACTGCTTCTATTCCCTTAGGGGTTATAGGACTGTTTAATTTGTTAGCCTGATCTTGACTTAACTCTGGTAGGTGGAATCTATCAAGAAAATGTCCATTTCGCTTAGGTTTTCAAATTTTGTGGAGTACCTCAAGATTCTCTGTATTCTCGCCCTTTTCATTTCTGATTTTGTTGACTTGGGTATTTTCCCTCTACCGTCTCATTAGTTTGGCTAAGGGTTTGTCTATTTTGTTGATTTTTTCAATGAAACAACTCTTGGTTTCATTGATTCTTTGAGCTGTTTGTTTTGTTTCTAAGTTGTTGATTTCAGTCCTAAGTTTGATAATTTCCTGCCTTCTGTTCCTCTTGGGAGTGGTTTTTTTTTTTTTCCTAACTCTTCCAGCTCTGCTGTTAAGTAGCTAATATGAGCTGTCACAATTTTTCTTCTTGAAGGCACTTAGTACTATGAACTTTCCTCATAGCACTGCTTTCATTGTGTCCAATAGGTTTGGGTATGCTGTGCCTTCATTTTCATTGGATTTTAAGAAGTCTTTGATTTCCTTCTTTATTTGTTCTCTGACCCAGTGGTCATTGAGTAGAGAGTTGTTCAGTTTCCATGCATGTGTAGGCTTTTTGTTATTTCTGTTGTTGTTAAGTCCAGCTTTATTCCATGGTGGTCTGATAAGATACAAGGGGTTATTTCAATTTTCTTGTGTCTATTGAGGCTATCTTTGTGTCTGACTATATGATCCATATTATGACCATCCAAGGTCATAATAACAAGGATGGAGAGATGGCACAGGGGTTAAAAGCACTCATATGGTGGTCACAACCATCTGGAACTCCAGTCCCATGGGTTCTGGTACCCTCTTCTGGTCTCTACAGGAAGTGCATACATATGATGCATATAGATCCATGCAGGCAAAACTCTTACACATAAGAATTATCATACTACTATTCAACAGGATTAAATGTGGCTACATAAGATGTAGTTTCTGGCACTTATGTTCAATGGATGAAATAATAAACTCAGTAAACTGATATATATGCCACTACCCCTACAACCCTCTAAAGCAAAGCTTGGAAAGTGATCACCAGGCTCCCAGAATTTTCTGATAGGTCCTGGGCAGAACAAGACAATTTGTTTATCTGGACACTGTGTCTCTACTAATACAGTCATATTATCAATGGAGTTTTATGTTCATCCTTTGGTCTCAATTAACTTAGCTACTTATAGTTGAAATCTAATTCTGATGCAGTTGCTAGGAGTAGGGGAGGATATGGTTGCCTTTTATATACAGGGGAAAACTGTGATTTAAAGAATAGATGCCTAGAGATGATGACTGGGTGAGTCCTTGGGTGTCTGTGGTAGCTGGGATGAAGACTTGGGAAATGAACATTTAGAGCAGGAGTGATGTACACACAGCCAGGAGTTGCAGGTGATTTCAGAGACTGTGAAGAGGGTATTGAGACTGCTACCAAATGGATGGAGCAAGGAATACCACCAAAGATGGTTCAGATGGTTGAGAGATGAAGCCATGTCACAATGGAGGTCAAGTATCAAGGAAGATTTATTAACCTAGAATGATGTCTGGCTTGCTTACCCAGACTCTGCAGAAACCAGGTAGGAGCTAGAGATAGAAAGACCCAGAGGAAGACTTGTCTTCTTCTATACCAAAGGTGCACAACCATCTGCAGGTTGTAAGAATAAGCAGGGATGGAAAGGAGAGAGGGAGGTCAAGGATGAAAGCAGTTCCAAGGCTTGTAAGAGGAGGAATATGCCAGGGGTGGCTTTTCCAAGAGCACATCACGAAGAAAGGAAACACTCAAGGTGAGAAGATACATGGGCAGGGAGGTTGAGGACAGGGGTATTTGCATCATTCTCTGAGGCCAGTTCAGAATCTGAGGGCAAAAACAGACCTTCCTGGACAGCTTCTTGTCTCCTATTCTGTCACTGGACAGGAGCTACCTAAAGTCATTACCAAATCTCCATTGGGAACTGGCCCAAAGATGACATTTCCAAAAGTGTCAGGCAAGTCTTGGAACCTACCTTCAGGTTGGAGTCTCCTACTTCACAGGCTCTCCTAGCACCTGCACTGTAGCTGTGGCCAGGATCAGAAATTCTGTGTCCTCGTGGATATAGGGCTGGCCTTCTTGAATATGTTCCAAAGCCTTCACCTGCCCTCTGACAGGCCTCATCTCCATGTTTATGTGCATGTTTGTGTGGGTACACGTGTGTTTATGCATATGGAGGCCATGGACAATGTTGGGTATCATTCCTTAATTACCGTCAACCTTATGTGTTGAGAGGGTCTCTCATTGGTCTTAGCTCATTGATATGAACACAATCACCATGAGGTGCCCAGTGATCTCCCCAGGAATGCACAGATCTCAAAGCTGTTTGCATCTAGTCTCATATCTGAAGCCCCAGTCACATTTTCTTTCCTGGGTCCTCTGGTAGCCTACAGGCCTCTACACAGGGTGTTTCCTTTGTGTGGGGAACTCTTACCATCATTCCAACAGGCTGGCAGTTGGCATTAATCACCTCCCTAAAGTGCCTCTCCATGATCTGAGCTACACACAGCAGCCTGACACTCTCCCATTACTGCTCCATCCCCAAGTGTCCTGTCACATCTCCACCTTGGTTCCCATGTGAGTACACTCTAGCATATACCCCTCAGCAACCTCCACATCCCATGCCTACATGCCCACCTTATCCAGAAACTCCTCTGGTATTTGCCAATGAAGTCACCTGCCTCCTGCTGATACCCAATTCCTACCAGTGTTGCTATCAAGATTCTAAACAATGACCAAAATGCCAAAGAGGGATAATCATCAGGGAAGCCCATAAACACTGAAGCTAGAAAGACCAAAGACTGACTGGGCCCACTGATCACAAGTAAGAATCAATTAGCATAGGAAGCTAGGATAAAAGCATGTGAGGCATTGGCAGCATGTGCCAAGGAAGATTTGGTGGCTGAAAAAAAAAAAAAAGCTCTAAGGGGATAGAACATAGGAGCCTGGGGCCTGCATGCCTTGCCAGAGGTGTGATGGAAGGTCCTCTGGGGCAAACCAGAGGTGGACACAACTGCTTTATGTGGAAACTTGCCATGCATGGAGACAGTTGGACAGAATTAGGGTGGTTATGGGGAGACACCACTACACAAAGTGGTCCAGATGGTCATCTGGAGGAAGTGATGGCTTTGGGGATCAAGTGGTCCCACTGACACAGGGAATATAGAGAATAAGGGAGTCAGATGTATGAGGGTCACTAGTTTATGCTACTATATGAAAGAAGGGACTGTGGTTGAGGAGCTACTCCAGGGTCTGGTCAGTCTGGCTTCACAGTACCCATTACACCTGCTGTGAGAAAACCAAATCTTGCTCCAACCAAGAGCCCTGAGGTCTAGAGCACAATACTGTCTCTCAGGGTCTGGCAACAGCCACCTACCTGGCCCATGATCACATAGGTAGAGAGGACCTGTCTGTGGTGGGAAGGAAGCTGCCTTGCTGCTAAGGCAGAGCCTAGGCTTCTCAAAAGACAGGATGAGTCATTGTGATAACTGAAATTTTAAGATATATATTTTTTTTTCTTTTTTTTTTTTTAAAACAGACAACATTCTTGGGAGAAAGATCCAGAAGACAGGATCATTCAGAGAGCATGTTCTGAAGACTGTTTCCTCTGTGGTGAAATGTGCAGGGATGCAAATAAAGGAGGTGTCTGACAGACAGCTATTGCACCTTGGGCTTCATGGTGGGATAGTTACAGAGCATGTGCATGTGAGACAGACACTGAAGGCCACTCACAAGGCACAGAGGGTAGGAGCCCAACCCGTCCCTTGTCTCTATACATTTAGCCTCTGCAGCTGAGTCTCTCAGGTGCAGCTGCTCAGGCACACATGGAGATTAATTTCACCAACGGGAAACTGATGCATTTTTGTTGATTACTGCTTCAGAGCCTCCTGAGTTCAGCTGCTGGTAAAATTAACTCACTAGGGACAATGGAGCATTTTCCAAGGTCCAAAATGTCCTCATTTGCAGTTTGTTCATGGCCCTCATCCAGCCAAAACAAACCAGAATCTTCCCCCGCCTCCCAGACAAGGGAGTGCCTCCCCTAGCCCAAGTCTGGGAGTATTTTAGGCTAGAGAATTACATCACAGTTGCTTTGGATGACTGTGTGGCTGAAAGACTGTGGGAAACCTGAAGCGAGGTACTCCTGGGTTCGCAGAGGCTCAGCCCTGCAGGGCCTGTTCCCAGCCACCCCAGGTTTAGCAACTAGAGGCTCCAAAACCCCAGCTCATGTCCACGCCAGTGACCAAGCTCAGCTCCCAGGGGCAATGTGCTAAGTATGTACCAGTCAAGGTAACACTGTGTGCCATGGATACACCTGAACCCAGGTCTATCATTCAGCCTGGCCTAGGTATTCCTCATGATGCTGTACCACAACCCTGCTCATACATGCAACTGTGCACATTTGACATAGGCACTCCAGACAGCACTTGCAAAACTGGACTAGGGCCAGCCATGGAGAGGTACTGAAGAGATGTTGATTTAGAACAAGAGCCTTATTGTTCAGCTAACTTCAATTTTTGTGGCCTAAGACATCAGGGCTATTTGGAAAGGTAACTCCCACTGAACAAGTGTGCAAACTGAGTACTGCAGCATGTACCTGGGGACTAGAAGCCAGGTCTGCTGCTCCCACCAGGCAAGCTTCTTTTCAGGAAGAGGTGACTTGTGGAGAAAGAAACCCCACATGAAGCAGTACCTTAATCTGCTTTATATACACTGGCACATCAGAAAATGATGCAGCTGTACAGAAAGGAGTACAAATGACAGGAGCCCACACAAGAAGAGGCTGGTCCAGCTAAACAGGCAGAGGCAGAGAGTAGGCACTGGGCTTCAACTCTCTGGCTAAGCAGGTGAGGCTCCTGACTTGTTGGGTAGCTGTGGGGCAGCAGGGGAAAGCATCCTGGAGTCTGGAAGAAGGGATATGAAAAAGGGCAATTCCAACTGCCAGCACAGCAAGCAACTCGTATGTGTGTGTGTGTGTGTGTGTGTGTGTGTGTGTGTGTGTGTGTGTGT
>CAJQZJ010012348.1:4841098-4853994 GCA_907164525.1 Lophiomys imhausi | reverse complement strand
TGTGTGTGTGTGTGTGTGTGTGTGTGTGTGTGTGTGTGTGTGTGTGTGTGAGAGAGAGAGAGAGAGAGAGAGAATTTGGCATTAAGTGTGGACCCAAGGTGGTCTCCAAGAGCACAGGGAGGTTTAGCAAACAGGAAGTGTCCCATCAGGGGCTGGGAGGCAGGCACAGGGGAAGTCAATATCCAGAATCAGGAGTCTGAGGATTCCAGCATGGGAAAAGATTTCTGAAGGACCTCTCAAAGCTGGCTAGGAAAGAAAAGGAAGAGAAAGGCAGTGCCCTGGTTGATGTTGGGTAGAACAGCAAGGGCATCTTAGGCTGAGACAGTCAGATGGAAGCAAAGAGGGAAGAGTGGTAGCAGCTAGACTGGGAGACACTGTGTTCCCTGCCAGGGGCCTGGCCTAGAACCAGAGGACAGTGGGAAGCCCCCAACATGGCTGGGTAGGAAAATGCCTGGACAGGTGCACGGTTTGCCTCTGCACCTTGACTGTTTTAGGGAAAGGAGAGAGATGATTCAAGAAAAAGGAACCAAAGACTAGAAAGGAGCCTAGAGATGGGGAAAAGCAGAGAGACCAGACCAGAAAAAGGATCTCTAAGCGATCAGAAAAGGAGATGAGATAGGAGGCAAGGTGGAAGGACGGGAGATGATAAGAAGCAACATGTTAGCATGGTGGACTCCAGCAGGAAGGAAGAGTCAGCTGTAATCAGGGCTAAGCCAGGCTTTGTTCAATGCTCAGGGACCCATGCAGCTCAGGACAAGACTAAGAACAGTTAAACACGAAAGTCAGTGGCAGGGCTGCAGCAAGCAAGTGCATTAAGCAGCAACATGGACAGCTAAGCAGACAGGAGACTAGCATCACACAGCAGAGCAAACGCTGAGTCCCAGCTCCAAGCCTCACTCTGTTTCCTATACCTGAAACTTCAGCCTAGAAGATGGCTCTAGGGCAGGCTGGGAGGAGCCAGGGACCTGCTTGGGGAAGCCCAGTGTCAAGGCAATCCCACATGTACTCGCTTCTCTCTGGATCCTGGAGTGGGCTTAAAAGTATGTGAGATCAGAGGAGGACCATGTGGCTCTCAAGACACTGGTATGTCTTGCAAGGGCATTTAGGACCTGGGCTTTGAGGATCCACCCAGAATATATGAATCACACATTTGAAACAGAATGAATCATTTAAGGAGAACCCTCTAATCGCAGTGCTGGCTGAAGCTGAGTTCTCAGCCATGATGGTGGACATGAAGCTCACCAGTGTGCAGAGTGCTTCAGATCAATCATAGCAGCAACGCAACCTTTGAGACAACAACCTCAAGCCAACTTTCAGACAGAAATCAGTGCATAGCACCACATTTCCTCCAGCCAGTAGCCTTTGCTTCCTTCATCATTAGGAGCTACAGTGAGGACAGAGAAAGGTGTTCTCAGGGCCACAAGCTTTATTAGCTGAAAGCTCTCCTCACGAGCCCAGTCTGCTGGGACTGGATGTTTCTGGATGGGCAGTCCCAGGCCTGCGCTAGGACAGGAGAAAGGGAAAAAGAGAGAATATTAGGTCATGGAGTTTCTGAAGTAAGATCCCTGACAAAGTTAAAATTAAGGTGCTATTTTAAAACTTCTTTCAGCCGGGCGGTGGTGGCGCACGCCTTTAATCCCAGCACTTGGGAGGCAGAGGCAGGCGGATCTTTGTGAGTTCGAGGCCAGCCTGGTCTACAAAGTGAGTCCAGGACAGCCAAGGATACACAGAGAAACCCTGTCTCGAAAAACCAAAAAAAAAACTTCTTTCAAAGTCAGTTTGATTAGTAAACATCAGAACAAAATGACCATGAACACACACTGCATTCACTAATTCATTCATTCATTCCAGAGAGACTGCACACATGCCTCTGTGGGCT
Source organism: Lophiomys imhausi (assembly GCA_907164525.1). Lineage (NCBI taxonomy): Eukaryota > Metazoa > Chordata > Mammalia > Rodentia > Muridae > Lophiomys > Lophiomys imhausi. Next base: position 4,852,115 of record CAJQZJ010012348.1, on the reverse strand, counting down.
GCTGTTTGGTGTGCTTCTCACTGGTGAAACGACATTGAAAGAGGAATCAGAGCATCCACTGAGGACAGGTGTGAGAGAATGAACTTTTCACACTCGTCCGACAGAAAACTACAGCTGGTTGTGGATGCTGTAACCCTTGGTCCCACCTTTGACTTTATTCTTTAAAAGGAGACAATCTGGACCTCCCCAACCCCTAGTACCCCAAAGCGTTCAGTGCAAACAACTCAGGGGCCATTACCTCTAGGTTTCCCCTGGCCTTCCGAAGGACTTGATGGGTGATGACCACTGAGGAGAAAGCAAAGAACAGAAAGTTAGAGCCACAGACATCAGAAGAGTAGAATGAAAACAAAGCTACTGAGCAGGAAGCTTGGACCTAGACAACTGGACAACTTCTGAAGCGTCCTCAACAGGTTCATGCTTAGACACGTGGCCCTCAACTATAGGTACTGTTTTGGAAGTGTCCTAGTGTCATAGGTGTTGCTATGATAAAATATTCAAGCAAAAAGCAACACAGATAAGGGTTTATTTTAGCTCACAATTCAAGGTTACAGTCTATAACTAGAGATGTCAAGGCAGCGGGCGCCTGAAACAGCTAGACACATCACATCCACAGTCAAGAGCAGAGAAGCACACATGCTTCGGGCTTGCTGGCTTGCTTATGTTCAGCTCAACTTCTCTACTCTTACCAGTTCAGAATCCCCTTGATCAGAGAATGGCTGAGTCTTCCTACATCAATTAAGACAGCTCCCTACAGATATGCCCACAGGGCAGCCAACCCACTGTAGACAGTCCCATTGAGACTCTCTTCCCAGGTGATTTTAGGTTGCGTCACATTAACAATTAAAGATGACCATCATAGAGGGTTAAGATACATTCGGGACTGAGGTCTAGCTAGCAGAAGTGGGGTAGCCTTGCTTTGAAAGGACATGTACTTCTGGTCCTCACCCACACTCAAGGCTTTTTGATCCACTAAGACATGAATGAGCTTTAAGCTTTCACCCCAGACTGTGCTGCTCCCTCCCTCATGCCTTCCCTGCCATGCCCCAAATCATGAGCCAAAAGAGACCCTCCCCCCCCTTACATTCCTCCTCTTGGGTATTTTTCACAGCCACGAGAGTAACTGATACAGTAGCCCTGAAGCATTCAGACCAAAGTCTGAATGAAGGTCTCACTTGTTCCTTCTCAACCCCCAGAGCCAAATAACCTACCAGGAAGTGGGGGTATAGACAACATTTCAAGTCCTCATATGGACCCAAAGGGAAGAGTACACATTCTATTTTTCAGAGGCTCTGCATGGCCAACTGGCTCCCCTCCTGTAGGTTAGGAAGGATGATGGTGCTGGGCAATGGAGAGGGCAGGATCTGACAGTGTCCATGTCCCTCTGGTGTCCTGGGCCCTCTAGGAAGCAGTGTGGGAAACAAGCCCACACTTGGGAAGCCCATGCCAAGTATCCAGGAAAGTTCTGTGAAAGCAGTTTACACAGCCTTTCTTCAAGTATGCTTCTGGTATCCTGGGAGAAAGAACTCAGGGCATTTTGTCTTCTCCTGCTCTTCAACTGGTGCAACAGTTCAGCATGGTTCCCTAGGGCAAGCTGCATTCTGTCTAAACAGGAATGGGCTAATGGGAATGTTCAGAGGCTCCTCCTCACCAACACTTGAACTGTGTCAGACCCTGAAAAGAACAGGAGTGCCTACCACTCAGAAGCAACCATGTTCAATGGTGTTTCCTTCCATAGTCCCTTCTTCCCAGTACAGACTGACATAGTGAAGGAATGTCACATTTCTGAGCCTCATTGGGAAACTAAAATCAGAACACTTGGAAGGCCGAGAGGCAAGAAGATTGCCATGAGTTTGAGGCCAGCTTGGGCTTGAAGAGAACAAAAGAATCCATTCTAGCTAGTGAGGATGAGGAAGTACACCACTCCTTGGAAGCCAGGCCTTTGGCTTGCGCATGCTGAGGCTGCCTGTGACTCACTCACCCCAGCACAAAGCCCACAGCCTGTTTATTTAGAATAACTGTTCTGTGACTGCCTGGAGGAAATATTTTTCTTGCTTCACAAAAAAATTCCATCTGGAGACAGAGAGGTCAACAGACAGAGTGGGCTTCATTTTTATATGAATAAAGAAAATTTCACAGGTGTTCCCTGCCCCCCCCCCTCTCTCCTACTTACCCTTACTGAAGGGTTCACGATGTGCCCTAGGAAGCCCAATATATCTGAGCCAGCATCCATCTCTGGTGTGGATAGGGATTTGTGAGTTTTTCGGGCAGAGACCATCACTTTCTCAAGATCCATCCAGGGGCCCATGACCCAGAAAAGGTTGTCATGGCATGGAAGTTAAAAATAATCTTGAAAGACCACTGATGTACCCAGTGAGCTAAACTCATCATAAGCACTAAGGGTCCACTAGGCCAAGTTTTGAAGTCTTTCTTACATCTAAACAGGTACACCACCCACGTTACTATATTCAGAAATGCCTGCTGTGATAAGAAGACAAGATTCAGAGTGGTGAAGAATGCATCCCAAATCAGACTGACCTCAGTGCAGAGACAAGCACACACCCTGGCCACATAGCAAGTTCAGGACTCTCCCACTCCACCAGAGACTGGAAAGAAAATTGCTCACTGGAGGGCCCAACTGGCCCCATGACAGGAAGTGACTCACTGAAGACCCCCCAACCCTATGAGATAGGATTACTACCCTTACTTGGCAAAGGAGGACCTGAGACAGAAATGAAGTGCTCAGTGCCGGGTCATGTGACTCATGAGTGGTAGGGGCAGTGCCAGGTCATGTGACTCACGTGTGGTAGGGTCCCAGGTGTCACCCTTTCCCAGCTCTCTCCTGGGATTCTGAGAGGAAGTACAGTATCAATCCAACCAAAGAAGCCTTGGATCTTTCTCATCCCTGTCCCCAAGTGGAGGAGGCAGGGTAGGGGATACCATGTCAATGTCATTCTGTTACTTCAAAACCAGGAACAGACTTGGCAGGTCGAAGGGCTTAGGAATATCCTGGGACTTAGTTTATTGAGACAAGAGGCAGGACCTGGTACAGAGCAGTTACAGACCAGACTCAAGCTGGCTAACCTGGGACAAGACCCTCACCCTGACTCTGGTCATGTTAGCTGCAGACCAGGCCTAGGAGACACTGATAGCGATACTGAATCATTTCCATAAGCAGCACTATGTCTAAATGGCAAAAAGGGGAAAGCAGCATCGGAGGGGCACCTGCTGTGTCCCCCACATTGGTGGCATCACTCTCCTAATTCCACAGATGCAATTATATCTAGTACCCAGAACCCTGTGGCCAACTGTGCTTAAAATGACTGTGTCTGTTTAGAGAGGAGGAGCCTAAAACTCAGAATCAGAGCCACTTAATGCATGTAGCACAGGAGGGCAAAACTGAGACTTGGGTGCATTCCCAGTCCCCAAATACTGACCCAGGATGTGCCATGGCATGGCTCTGGTTTTCTGATCTGCCCATCATCTGGGCTAAATTCTTCCTGTCCCTCAAATTCCTTATCCCAAACCAGAATCAGCAACAGGAGCCTTGTGGCTGTCCAGAGGTACCCAGTGCAGAGCCTTATTCGCTGGACTCAGGCTGTGTGAACAAAACCCCTGCTTCCCCAGGAGTTTGGCTCAAATGCTGCATAGCACTTGGGCATGCCTACAACTGTCACCGACATCTCTGAGGGCTCCTCTTCTCCACATGTGACATAAATTCTTCAGTCAGACTCACAACATCCTGTCTGTTGGGCAATCACCTGTCTTTCAAACTCATCGTTCCTCCACAGCACTGCTTGGTGAAGGGGCTGTAATAGATCTCCCAAGCCTCAAGAATTCTCCATGTTCTGTCATGTGATATTCTGATTACAAAACAGACCACAGCAAACCCTACTGCTCCTCCTTGAGCCCAGTCCACAGGCTCTTTGTTTCCCGCTATTATGGCTTAGACGTATAATATTCCCTATGGACTCCTATGCTTGAATACTAAGTTCCCCCCCAATTGGTGGGACTATTTGGAGAGGTCATAAAGTGAGGCCTTGCTGGTGTGAATACAATGCTAGGATTACCCCTTAAGGATGACAGCTTAGTCCCTCTAATCCTGTCTATCCTCTGTCACATAATGTGACTAGCTGTTGGGTGTCCTTGGAGGATCCTGGCTTTGTGCCTATCAGGCCCCACTGGAGGCTCTGTAGGTCTATGTGGGCCTCCCAGTGTGGTTATGCAAGTCCCAGGCAGCTACGGGTCAATGTGCATGCTCATATGCCTCTGTATAAGGCTGGCTGAGGTTGGCTATGGCTCCAGAGGTGTGTGCCTAGGAACAGTGAGATCTGAGTAGACCCAAACCCCGGAAGCCTCAGGGCCACAGGACCCCTAACTGAGGTCAGCAGAAGTAAGGTCCAGCTTTCTCCCTGCTTCTGGTTGTCCCTCTGGGGAATGTGGACACATCCCAAAGGTCTACCCTTCACTGTGGCACATAGAAGTGACCCCACAAATGGTTTCAGGTGAGTCCCCCATTTTTCCATGTAGCACTGCCAACATCCCAATCCCAGCCAATAAAATGCATCTGCATCCAAAGTGTGTCCACACCCGAAGTCTCTGCCCACACTTACCACGGTTCAAAAGAGATTGCAGTGCTGATTGTGGGTTCCATCACCCTTCTGCAGAGCTCATGAATGTAGATTTTAGGGGCTCATGGGGGAGATAAGAGCTTCGTGACTGTGACTTAAGTTTTAATAAAGGTTCACCAAATAATTGCCTCAGAGTCATGATTCCACCTGAAGGAGTTTTTGCTGTTGGAGAAGGCATTCCCTGACTGCACAGGCATTTGCCCTGGAGCTCAGATCTTTGACTTGGCCCAGCAAAATCAGGCAATGGAGGGAGATGCAGCCTGATCTAGCACCACCCCAGTCACCCCCAACACAACTGCAATTTTACACTACAACTAGCCACACTATGCTACCATTCCCACATATAGGAACTGGTTCCACCGCCATGCCCCACCATGGTTAACTTCATACTCTCTAAACTGTGAGCTGAAGTGAACTTCTCTTTAAGTTGCTTCTGTCAGGGACTGTATCACATGACAGAAAACCTGACCAATATAGATGTTTGCTAAAGTGTATGTAACCATGCCTGGAACACTCACTGCTTTCTTATTTCTGGAGACCCCAGGATTTTGGAGGAATCCTGTTCCTGCTTCTATGCTGTCTGACTGACATCCCTCAAGGCCAATCAGATTTAATCTTGAATCAAAAGACTCTCATCACCTTTCAGGCTGTCTCAGTCAAGCCCTCAGTTCATAACCCTCAAGCTTTATGCCCTCTCATCCCTTAGTAAGTCCAAGCTCCTTCATGGCAGAAACTACTGTTCCCCTGTCCCAGAGCCTGTGAATGGGTCTCTGGACAGGTGCTCACGGCCTGGCTATAACTGAATTTCATGCATTTGCAGTTCAAACTCTTACTAATCTCATAGTCTTTTTCAGAAGGTTCCCAGGGGGGCAGTTAACAAGACTACCTATTTAGGGATAATCAATGCCCTGTGCCTCTAAGAAATGCTGTTGAGAGAGTAGCCTTAGGCTGTAGTAGTGGAGAGAGGAAGGTACAATTGGTTATACTCCCAAGACAGACATTGTGATTGACAGTATGGGCAAGGCCAAGGCTAAGCTGCTGGAGAAGCCTGGTGCAAGCTGCTTGTTTCCACACACTGATGGAGAGTGCTGCAGGGTTGATCTCGAGGTACACAGCAAATGGCAGTCTGTGATGTGGCTGGGGTAGAGACAGCCCTGACCTTAACCTCTCTTCTTTCTCTGCTGAAGCCCATAGTAGGAACTCCATGCAGGGCTTTCACATGAAGCATGACAAGTTGATCCTCTGCAGTAGGAGGGAGCCACCTTGATCTCCCTTGTATTTCTTTCCCAAAAGGCCCTGTTCTCTGGTCTCCCTCCCGCCTGCCACAGTCAGCTGTAATTCCATTACCAAGACTATTCTGGGTTCTCACACATAAAGCCTACCCCTCACCCTCTGTCCCTGCAGGTCCTAAACTAGACTGTCATTCCAGATGACAATAGCTACTCCTTTCACAATCAGCTCTAGGGGCCCTTCTTCTAAGACACCCACCTCCAAGGACAGACAGGTGCCCACCATATTCCTAATCGCTGCTCCTATAGTTCACAATCTGTCACTCCATGAGAGGACAGTTCTGGCAGAACTCACTGTGTGGGTCAGAAAGGATAAAGCAGGAAGGAAAAAGAAACAAAACAACAAACAAACAACTCAAATAGGAGGCACAATCTCAAAAGCGTGGACTAGGGCTCCCCTATCAGCCTACAGAGGCAGACAGTACTCAGCTGAAGCAGCCACCCCCCACTCCACCCCTGCCTCTCACATACACTGATCAAAGATGACTTTTTCCTGGTGCTTGCTCTGCTGCAGAAGTTTTGCTGTGTTCTGCAGCTTCTTTTCTTGTTCAAACAATTTTTTGTGTAGTTTGGTGATCTCTGCCTTCATTTCTCCAATCTAAAGAAAAAAGAATTAGAGAACTATAATAACATAAAACACAAGATTACACAGGAAGAACTAAAAATACTATCAAAAGATGTTCAACCTCACTAGCAAAATATCTGAATAAGCTAGAAGCACCTTTTTGCACATTGCATTAGCAAAACTGGACAGACTCCAGGGTGGAGGAAACTGTCAGGATCATGGTAGCGCTTGGGATAGTACTGATGCAGGATCTGCTGGATTGCAAACACATGTATCCCTATGATGGGCAATTCTGCGCCACAGCATCTACCCCCAGGAATAGTCACATCAGCACAAGTAGATGCTTTTCTCCACGGGTGTCCACCTTGGTACTGCCAGTGGCAAGAACAATAAACAAACTGATTTGTTTCATATGAATCTGAATAAATAAATTATGGTACTTAAATTGAAAGGAAGAATTGTGCGGCTATTAAAAAGGATGCTGTAGAGCTCTATTTATTGATTTCAAAAGATGATTATAATTAGTGAAAGAAAGAACCCAAATCAACAGACTGAATGCTGAATCTGAGGCACTTCTGTTTCATAAAAGGAAACACAGACCCCCACATCCATAAACATATATTGATGTGGTAACCAAACATCAATGGTGAATTTTAAATTTTCTGAGTTTCTTTTTTTAACAGAAATTAGAATGCCGAATTAATTTTTTGTAATGTTTGAATCTTAGCATGACAATACTTAGCAAGTACAGAACATTAGGAAGGGCCAATTATGAATTTTTCAGAGTGGAATGTGGATGACAAGTCCACGCTCCTGTGAAGTGGTACGGCAGAACCCCCATTAACTGGCTACAAGGCTAAGGACATCTCCTTTTCTCTTGGCTACACTGAACCACCTCTGCTACCAAGAAGGGACAGGTGGGTTGGCAGTTCAGGTAGTATCTTTTCTAGTTTGTTTCCAAACTTGCTTATGGTATCTGTGCTTTCAATAAAATAACGGAATCTAATTACATATTAAGTAGACCTGTGAGCCACATGTATGGACAGAAAGCTGGCCATATGGAAACTAACATATGCTTCATGGGAGACCAGATAAAGGCAAGTCACTGAAACACACTTTGCTGGCAAATTAGGTGTAGGCGAGACAACTGTAAAAGACGTAGGAGGAACAGTCTATAAGAATTCTATATTCAGATTGCTCTGCAAGTGCCTTAAGTTTCCTCTTCATCTTAAAGAAGCAGAAATTGGTAGTGACAGAAATACATTATGGATGTGGTTTGTGAAAGGAAGAAGATGTGGAACTCCAATCAGCAGATCCATATTCAAAGAAAAGGCCTGGCCCTACTTCAAAAGAATGGTAAATGAATGTACATTTGTCTGTTTTAACCTAAACTAAAATGTTTAAGGTATGTATAATTTTCTGATTCCTTGCCTTAACCTCCTTTGAAGATTAACCAATCATGTCAGGTACAAAGACTTCAGAGCTTCTCCAAAGCGGATGCTAATTTCATCATTAGGTTTGCTTTGATTTTCTAGTACAGGCCAGGAGCCCTGGAACACTTGTCTTCTAATTACAACTTCATGTGCCACATATCCTAGTACAAAGTCATCCTAAGTTTCACATCTGTGACATTGTAATAGCAACCCCTAGCTCACCTTTCAAATGGGAGCAAACTGAGACTCACAGGGTATGGAGGAAGCTGGGAGGAGGACTTGAGGGAGGGTGGTCCTTTCCTAGCTTGCCTGGTTCACCTCACTGCTCTTTCTATACCCAGCTCAACATGGGGCTTACATCCCAAGAAATAATTTTGTAGCTAAGATGTTGTTTCAGGGCTTTATTGATGTATGACTACAATTAGTGATAAAAGAACCCAAAACAACTGTTCATAAAACTGAACACACATATCTGCATTGATGTACATACTGATATAGCATAAAGCGTTAATGTTGGCATTTCCAAGGGACATGACTTGAGGCTATTTGAAAAGGTGTGCGTGTATATGCGTGTGTGTGTGTGTAGATATTCATATGTATATGTGCACATGTGCTTGTATCTGTGTGAACATACATGCAGAGGCCAGAAACAACATTGGGTATTTTCTTTCATTATTCTCCATCTTATTTTTGAGGCAGAATATTTTATTGAACATAAAGCTTACTGATTCAGTTAGGTGACTGGCCAGTTCTGCCACTACCCCTTCCCTCAGTGCTGGAGTCATAGGTTTGACATGAGTGCTTAGGTCCTCATGTTCTACAATAGTTTTCCATCTGAGTCATCTCTCTAGACCTAGTCATATATTCTTCAAAGCTATAATCCTGATTTAATGCTTCAACTAACACTCCTTACCTACTGGGAGCTCAGGAAACTTTATCATGATGGACAGCAACAATGACCCCACTCAGCAAAGAGCTTTCTTTTCTCTGAGAACTGGTCCCTATCAACGAGAAGCGCCACTTTCAGTGCATGTTGTTTCTTGCTAGCATTCTCCTAACACTGCACATATTCAAGCTAGCACTTAAAATAAGGAACTGTAAATATTTATACCTGCTCTTCCACCGGATTTAAATATTCCTGCTTATCTCATGAAGAAGGTACACTACGACAGCAAGGTTTCAGAGCGTAGCTCTGACTTTTGGTCTGTACATATGATTTCCTGAAATGTTAGCTCCTATTTCTGGAAAATATGAGTAAGAAAGTGCAACTTCAGCTAGCTAGGGGAATTCTGAATAATGCTAATCCAAGAAATAATAAACAGTTGGTATTTTCTGATCTTACCATTATACATTGTACACATACATCAGAACCTTAGGATATGTCCCATAAAAAGGTATAACTCTGTCAATTAAATATAAAATATATTTAAAAATTTAATGGTATAATTATACCTTGACCTAATAGTCCAAATGTATTCCATTTGTAATTAAAAAAGAAAAAGACTCCCTGAGGTCACAGTAAGGGATAAGTTTCTAGAGTAAGAAGATTACTTGGCATCACGTAGGCAGTTAGAACCAAGAAACAGAACTGGAAGACGCCTCCCAGAGGCCACACATGACATCAGTGCTTTGCCTGGCTTCTGGAATAAGTTATTCTTTCCTCGGTATGTTTGGTTATTCTTTTCCTTCTTATGATGAATACCTCAAATATCAATTAAGGCTGACAGAACTGGATAGGAAGGAACCTCCAGGAATCCACTCAATACCAGCAAGTACCAATTCAAGGCCATGTTGGTTTAGCCTCCTCCAAGATTATTTTGAAACTGACCATGTCATTTCTTTTATATTTTAGTATGCATCTCTTAAAATTTTTTTGAACCTGTGATAGCATTAGCATACCTAGAAAGTGAAAATAATTTCTTAGTCCCATTTGAGCATGTGCAATCAGAGGACACAAAATCCTAAATCCTAGATTTTTTTTTAAAGTTGTATTAGGGATGCTGAATCTATAAAAAGTTTACCAAATCCTGAAAAATAACCAACATCAGAAATTTTTCATTTTTCTTCCTATTCCTCATCTTCTTCTTTAATAAAATTCATTTGACTCAGCATCAAAACAGAATTGGATACATTGTTACAGCTACTTTCTTTTAATCTGTCAAAGTCCCTGGGAGTGTCCATGGACAGCTGCCAGGGCTGCTCCAGGATGGCACACGAGGCCCTGGCAACTACATTTCTCAAAAGCTTGCAGGGGATGCTGTGGTGCAGGGCCAAGATCTATCTCCTTCTTTCTTACTAGGATGTTATGGGCTATAGGCTCATGTAAGAATGAAAACAGGCCATTTCCTACAGAGGCCCTGGCCTCTCCCTTGAACAAAGCTCCTCAGAACCAGCCTTGGGATATGTAGTGGGCTTGTTGCTGTGAACCTGATTTTATTTATTTCTACAGTCTTTTATGTGGAGTTATTCAGTCAATTTTTAAAAGAGAAAATAATCATGAGTTTATTTTGATGTTTACAATTCAAACTTACGATTTATAGTTTATATTTCTCTGACCTCATTTATTCTTCTTTCAGTAAAACTCTCAGTTTCTAATGATATTATGCTTTTTTTTTTTTTTAATCTTACAACATGGGGCTAACTAGGCCAAGGTACCTGCTAATCTGAGGTTGAACCTTAGGCTCCATATGGTGGAAGGAGTGAACGACTCCTACAAGTGTCCTTTGACTTCCACATGCAAGTTGGTGCACAGGCATGCACCCACCCATACACACAAAAACAAATAAGTGTATCGTATTTATTGTTATAAGAGAAAGAACCATTTGTTGGACTGAAAGGGGGAGCTGTTGAGGGGAAAAAGATATACCTTAAACTTAAAAAAAAAAGGAAGTGGATGGGGGGGTTGAGGGGGAAGAGGGTGGGAGGGTGGGACCAGAGTGGGGAGTAGGGATGGGATTGCGATAGATCGAGATGTAACTTGAAGAATAAAAAAATAAATAAATTAAAAAAAGAGAAAAGAATGTATAGTGACCTTACAACAGGAATATACCAGCTTCTTCTTCTTCTTCTTCTTCTTCTTCTTCTTCTTCTTCTTCTTCTTCT
>CAJQZJ010012348.1:4810996-4839963 GCA_907164525.1 Lophiomys imhausi | reverse complement strand
ATAGATAGATAGATAGATAGATAGATAGATAGATAGATAGATAGATATAGATAGTGTGTGTGTGTGTGTGTGTGTGTGAGTGTGTGAGTATGTGTGTGCACATGCATGTATTAGACACAAACTAGATTCTGTCTACTTAACAAACAGCTGCTTCTGTCTGCTAAGGGCAAAAACATTGTACTGAGGGTAAATTGTTAAGCACAGACATGCTACCTTTAAAATAATTTAAACCAGGCACTGACTTGGAGAATGGAAAGAAATTATTCATTCATTCATTAAAAAACATGAACAAAACAGACACAGCCCCTGAAGGACAATAGAGGGAGACAGGCATTAAGTAAATAGCATACAATCACAATGTGTGATAAAGGCTTCGACGAAATAGAAGACAATGCTATGGCTGAGTGACCGAGAAACTCTCTCTACTCATGTGACACTTGAGGGTGAGAGGGAGCCAGCAAGGAGGCAAAGGACATACACAGCAGGCAGACTGTCTGTATCATGTAAGCCTCTAATGGAAAAGAGTCTGTAGGTTAAGAAAAGCAAAACCAACGAAGCTAGAACTCATTCATCTTCCAGCCAGTGTCCCACTAGCTAAGAGTGGACTCAGAATGACTGGCCCACACCCACACAAATGATTATAAACATCCTTGAGCTTAGTGCATCCAAACTCCTCCACAAGACACTCTTGTCACGGGCACTTTCAGTAGAAACAACCTCATTCCCCGGTTATAGAGCTCTGAGAGCTGCTAAAACTAAATGAGGTGGTGACCCGAAATGTAAACTTCCCTTCTGCCCTCCTGCTTACTTTTGGAAAACATTTGTCTGTCCAGTTGAATGAAGTAGGAAATATCCGTCAGGTTATCAGACAGGGCTATAACTTCCTTTTCCAGCATGCTTCTCTCTCAGGGAGGCTTGTGATTAGCCAGGGTGTTTGTACACTGTGTCAGGACACACATGAGCTAACTTACAGCTAAGAAAATGAGCAAGCTGGTCTGTAAGGACAAGCTGACATGTGAAACCTATCAAGTCAAGAACAAGCCCAGAGTTCACATACATATGCTTTCAAACCAGCTCCTCAGCCCAGGCCCTGAAGCCTGTTTTCTCCATGTATGAAATGGGAACAGGATTCCCCCTCAATAATGGCATGCTAGGGATTAGGTAAGAACTTAGTGTGCCCCCAACAGCCCTGTTACTATGCCCTATGACACATCCCCAAGGTGGGACACATTTACTGTGGGCCATTCCTAGACTGGACAAAGAACGAAGAGATGCTGGCCTCTCTGCTGTACTTGAGCCTCCGAGCATAAGTGATAACCTACCTGCTCACAGTGAAGGGAACACTGGCCATCTGTGGGGACCGAGACCCTCCAGAAGAGCTTCAGCAACCTGGAGGCTTCTTCCAGAATCAGCTTGGCTGTACTCATGCTGGAGAGAAACAGGCTTAGAGGCACAGAGTGTGGACCCTACAAAGGATAACAAGGCCATTATATGCCACCTTGACAGGGATCACTCACAAACAAGCACGATTAAATAATTCACAGAAGGCTTCAGAGTAGGGTTCCTGGTTCATATGATGAGTAGGAGCTGGCATTACATGGCACTGGTGAGCTGTACTAGTAAAGAATTTTGGTGGCAAGTTTAGCCCAATGAGTAACTATGATTAGTAATCACCAGAATTAACTATTGTTACTACACCAAGAAGAGAACCCATAGTAGCCCCATCCAAACCACCACAGAGCAAATGATACCAATATAGCCCAGAATACAACACTTGATACATTTGCCAGACAGGATACTGAGAATGTATGGTATCATGGGCCTTGTGAAACCTCTCTCCCTCTTTTTGCTGGAGGGATACTCACATGGGTAGAGGTATCAAAGGCAAGAGAAAAGAAAGAATGTGGTACCGAGGAAGAGAGATACAAAAGAGGAGGAAGAGGAAAATGAAAAGCATTTCTTTTTGCAACCCCATAAATACAAGACTACACACCTATTTAGATAGCAAAATGACAAAAATATGAATATTACTCAACGAAGACAAAGGTGTACTGAGAGAAGTACTAGCTCAAAACTATAGACATGTGCTCTCTAGAGAGATATCATAATATGCTATCAAAATCCCTAAAACATTCATGGCCTTTAAACTGGGAAACCCACTTCACACCAAATTAAAATACAGTCAGAGATTTGTACATTGAGACGACTCAGTGAAGTTGACATGCCCACAAATAGTGGAAGAGAGAACAGACCATATGTTGACAATAGCTGAAAGACAAATGCTCAAAAGGAAAAGTATTAATACTGTAACTGACATATATGAACCTCATTTCTGATTACTTGATAAACTCTATGGATGTCCCAAAGTGTGTATCGTTGTATATAAATATATACATTTCTTCATTATATTTATAAATCTATTTTGTTCTGAGGAAAAAAAACAGACACAAAAACTCTTTTGCAGGAAGATGACCTTGAGTTGGATGTAGTTCTACATTTATTACATTACATTTATACATCTAATTTATTATGATATCTCTCTAGAGAGCACATGTCTATAGTTTTGAGCCAGTACTTGTCTTTCAAGAATACATTCATAACTGGATTTTAGCAATATAGTACAGGAAAACTCTCCTACAACCAACAGACTGAAAGGAACAGGAACATAGACTGTGTTACCTGTTAGTGGGACACTTTGCCCTAGTGGAGCTGCCGTGTAGGCCTCCAGTACAAGAGGAAGCTCTTACTCCTCATATGACTGATGAACTGAGAGAGGCTGATATGTGGGGGCACCCCACAGTAAAGGAGTAGGATAGGTGGGAGAAGGGGAGAGTGTGGGAGGGTGGGACTGGGAGGGGTGGTGGGAGGGGGCTGTGATGGAGATGTAACTTGAAGTAATGTTTAAAAAAAAAGAACACATTCATCACAGAGTGGCAGTAGAAATTATAGTATAGCACAGTCAGATGTGGGCTGAGTGTGGTAGGATACAGCCTGGTTGGGTTCAGTATCTCCAACTGTTTAGAAGGTCAAGATTTTTTTGCCCTACAGCAGCCCCAGAGCCAAGCAGACGGGTCTGCCCAGGTAGTGTGTAAGTGGAGAGGCAGACTCTATGGACACAAGACGGCAGAGGAACAAAGAGTGGCTGAGAGACTGGAGAGAAATGAGAAGTCACACAGCAGTCCAGCATATCGCTGACCAGTGGCCATGGTAATCCAGGGTACAATCTCAACAAGCTTTCCACTGATCAGGAACAAATTGCCACATCATCTCCAGGCCTTCCTGTGCAACACTTCCCAAATCCTTCCTTCTAGGGCCTTACTGACATCCAGGGCACTGTATATCTTCCAGAGAATTAAACCAGCCCCTCTGCTTACTGAGACAGGAGGAAGCATATCCTCTCCTAGCCTGGCACTCAGGTTACCTTTAGCCCCAGCTTTTCACTTGTGGGGCTCAGAGCCTCTTGAGTTTGAATGTTCATCTTGGCAAGCAGTCTCTGGCCCTGGCTGATCTGCTTATGGAGGGCATCATAGTCTTCAATCAGGCCCAGCATATGGTGGCCACTCTTGCTTGCCCACATGTGATGGCCAGCAACCAGGCAGGGCATCCAAGTGGGGCTGGTGGCAGAACTGCTATTGTCACAGGAGAGGGAGTCAGCGTCAGTTACGGACAGCAGAGCACTCTCAGAAGCTACAAAAGGTGAGGCAAAATGTTAGATCTTCTTGGGGTGGCCCCTGTGTTCACAGTTATGTTACGAGAGCACAGCAGCAAAGAGGACTGGCTCTGAGCCTCCAGCTGTGTGCTACCCCATGCTGGGCAAAGATTCAAGTCAATTTAAGCAATGTCTATTGAACACTTACTCCGTAGTAGACCCTCGACTGCCAAGAGGAGCCATGCTGTCACCTGTATGTATCTAAAGTGGCTGCAGGAAGTACAGTGAGTCAGTGAGCGTCAGCCAGAGCTCAAGGGAAAACAACTGTCTGAGCAAGAGGACAGAAGCCAAGGAGGCTTCCTGGAAGAGGTGACATGAGCTGACTGCGTTATGCAGATAGGAAATCCTGTTGCCTTTTAACGTGGTTGATTCTGACTGGGGCAGCTGGAGAGGTATTTCACAGAGAAGTCTCATCCTTGAGTCTTGAGGAAGGAGAGCCTAGACCTGTGACAACTAGGAAATGTGCACATTTTAATGCACTCCAGAAGCAGTGACACTCCAGAGGCAGAGATAGCGGTCACCCCACCGCTGAATGATGGGACTGGACAGTACTGCGGAAGCTGGATCTGATAGTCCTTGAAATTCATATTGAGATGGTCTCAGTTTAACGTGTTAAGTTTAAATCCTCTGAGGTTGTGGCTGGTTAACACCGGGGATGGACTCAGTGGCTTAGAGATTATCTTCTACAGATACAAATCTAATTTCCAAACCACTGTTACGAAGTCAGGGATGCCAGGGACATCCTTTACCTCTATTTTAAAAGTCGTAATGTCATACACACCTAACACTACTGCGGTTACCCCTGCTCGTACCTGATTTAGGAGCCATTGCCTGGGTGGATTCAAAGAGATCAAATGAATTATCACTGGCCTCAGGACATTTGTTGCCACCTACAAAAAAAAAATAAAAAAAAAACGAAACAAGAGAGAAAAGTTCAAGCTTTACCATCATCAGCACTAGAGAAAGGATGGAATGAGAAAACAGTAGAGTACCTCACACACATGCATCTATTTTAGGAATACAACATTTACTCACACTTTCCCTACATAACAGCCTATAGTCAGTATCATGTATATTCCATTCATTTCTTGGTACCCTGGGCAGACACCAGGTAATAGAGTGGCCAGGCCCAGAGTCCTCTCTCAAAAAAGCTACCTATCAAAACAATAAACAGTTAACTTCATCTCAGGGTGGTCAGCACAGCATGGGGCACTCAGGTGAGAGGACCCGTCCCAATGTGGCATTTCAGGAACTAAACTCCTGAGTTATCTGTTAAGATTTTTTTTCAGTACCCTATGGGAGAAGGTGGGAAGGAAAAGCCACACAGAGTACTGGGCAGGTGCAAGAACACAGGCATGAGTCATCAGTCAGGGAAAAGAAACATAGTTCCTGTAACTGAGGCCTAGGGACAGGGAAGGACATTGGAGGAATGCAGGGCTTGTACTCTGAGGGCTAAGTGATCCACTCAAGGTGGGGCAATGTCAAGCTGAGGTCTGTGTTTTAGACTGGAGGAGTTAGTGTGGGAGCTGCTACAGTAACCTGAACATGAGAGGAGAGTGGCCTGCAACAGGACTTGGGAGTAATGTATCTGAAACACTTTACCGGGGGTCTAGGTAATACAGGAAGCACTCTCACACCTGAGAAGCTACTGAACTCTCAAGAGCCCAGAGGGCAGAACAATGCTGTCACTTGTTAAAGAAGGGGACCAAGGGACAGAGATAGCCCAGCATGCCACTGGCAGAGCAGTGAGCATGTTCTGGGGTTGGGACCCCCCATGAAAGTTTCGTCCACTCATGCCCCATTGGTACTCCAGCAAAGATACTTTGATAAGACACTTTCCCAGCCTCTGAGACTTTCCTAATGGGTTTTATCCTAATATTACTTAACAACAAACACCATGCTACCATTTCTTTTTAAAAACTAAAACTCCAAATAAACAGGGGAATGGTTAGGAGACAGTCAGACAATAATACAGTCAGTGGAAAGTCCATGTGTGAGCAGGACTCTCCTGTAGCCATTATGACTGCTTACTGGTTTGCTGGGTATGTGGCTAGGCTGCCTTATCCTCTGTTCCTTCCCAGACATCTCTCGCCCTATAAAAAGTCCACAAGTAAGAGCAAAACATACCTACCTGTTACTAGGAGGTGTCTCAGGCCCTATAAGATGCTGACAGCCAGAGTAAGATTCTGAGAATCTCATTTAAAGGCAATAAGAGAGCTGGGTGTGGTGGTACACACCTTGAATCCAAGCACTGGGAGGCAGAGGCATGCAGATCCTCAGTTAGAGGCCAGCTTGGGCTACAGAGTGAGTTTCAGGATACCCAGTAAGTACTATTCAAAGAAAGTCTCTATTAAAAATTAAAAACAAAAAACAAAAACCAAGACAAGAGAACAAAAAGGTTTTTTTTGACCTCTGTGAGCTACGGGTAGGACTAAACAGATGGGTGGAGGAAGAATAAAGACAGCATGGGCAGCTGGAAGGTCAAACTCCTTCCGGGGTAACCAGTGTCCAGTCTAGTCAGAGACTAGGCAGCTCTGTTGAGATGAGAGAGAGCAGCCAGAAGGCATTAGTCAGAAGCTCGTGTCATATAGATCCGTATAGCTGCACTTCCACAAAGTGAGAAGACGCAAGTTCCCTACCGTGTTTGTCCAGCTGAAGGGACCACTCAGTGACAGACAGGGCCTGGACAGCCAGAGTAAGGGGCCCTTCTTCAGCCTTCTTTGACCCCTGTGACAGCTGCTCCTCCAGTTTGCTCCTCAGGGTGCTGTTAGTCTGAATGCTGTTTTCTAACTGGCTGCGGAGAGCCTGCATCTCTGTCAGGAGGTCGTGCAGGTTGCTGAAAGGATCCAGCCCCTTCCAGCCTTCTCCAGATGCCTCACCTCGGGCCTCTGCAGACATGTGTAAAGGAAAGTCTTGATATATCCCAAGATCAATGGTTGGCCATTAAAGGTACTCAAGGGTATTTCAACCCACCACTACCACCTAGCCCCCTCCTAAGAACTAGGTACAATTTAAAATAACAACTCGACTTTAAAAACAAAAATATTGGCTGACTTAATTGCTTCTATTCCACAGGCTAAGTAAGAGCTGGAAATTAATTTCACTTCTGGCCATAAAAGCCTAGCAAATTGCACACCAAACCCCGAAATTATGTCTAGTAGTAATAAAATCTATTTGGACCAGAATTATAGAATGAAAGGGGATGATTTTAAGGGCTATGGTATATTAAAAAGGCAGGCACAATAGCAAGAACAAGAGAAGCAACTTTAGAAGAAGCAAAAGCTGCGAGATGACCCTTTCTAGATAAACTTTCAATAGGGAGAAACCATCTGGAAAATTAGTTTTAGAAAAACCCCCACTGTGCTTCAAAATTGATTCTCAAACATTAGACTGTATAGTTGAGGCACTCCAATCTGCATTCTCTGGAAGCAGTGTGAACCAAGACTAACAAGCACCTCAGAGAAATGTCCAGCCTGCGGTGGCACTCGGGAAATATCTGCTCAATGAATGATGGGAAAACTATGACAAAAGTTATTTCTTGGCTGCCTACTATGTGCCATGAATGTGGCTAAGATGTTTTAATAAATACACTCATTTAACTTTCACAGCTCCACATGGTGGGCACTGACAAAGTTGCTTGCAGAGGTGGTAACTGACCCAGTTACTGGTAAAGTCAGAACAAGCTGAGATGAAGGGAGTGAGACTCCAGACTTCAGCGTGGCCAAAAGCCAAGAATGGGGATGTATACCTGTAAGGCTCAGGAAGGAGGATTTTGAGTTTAAGGGTAGTTTGTACTTTGCAGCAAGATCCTACATCAAAAACAAAGAGTAGGCCAAAGAGTTGTTTCTAAATACACCTGCTCTACCTATGGGCCAGTGTGGGTTTAATCACAATATAGGAAAAAGTAAGGGCCATGTCCTCCCATGCCTATTGCCCAGCTGCTAGGGTGAGCTCATAGCCCTGAGACGGCTCAGGCCTTGCACTGAGAACACAGTACCTTGGTGTAAATTCTTCTGCTCCTCATCCAGCTTCTCATACACCTTCAGCTCCACTCGGAGGGACTGAAGCAGCTTGTCCTTCTCTAAGAGCAGCTGCTGCCTTGACTTCACCTCTTCCCGTACCCTAAAATGGTCCCAGCATAGGAGGAGGGGTTAATTCTCTCTCAAGGAGGCTTATCCAGTTCCCACAGGGCAGGCCCAGGCCATCTCAACCAGAGAGTATGGACAAAATGTGCTGGGGCATATATGGTTAAGAGTTCCAACATAGCTTATAGTTCCCATATGTCCTATGACTCACACTTAATAAACCTTTAAGTAACCTTTATGGACATTCTAAAGGAAGGTGTCCTCTAATTTATTTCAGATACTCAAGGAATGGAACCCAAAAGGCTGTCTCTTTCCAGAGGTAGAGAGCTAGGGAAGAGCCAGGACCTGTGCCCAAAGATGTCTGATAGCACACGTAGGCAGGGAAGATGAGGGTAGGTTGCTCAGACAGAAGAGGCAGTCCCATGTGTTTAAAGATGGAACAAGACAGAGTCTAAGAGGGAATGTGAACAGATTCATGTCTTCCCAGCTCACTGAGCATCTCCCAGTGGCCTATGCCATTTGGAGCAAAAGTGGAGTCTTTGTAGGGCTAGGGGCCTAGCACGGGTAAGCATCCATCCTCCTGCCCTGAGCTCATCCAAAGCCAGGCACAGCACCCTCTCTCTGGTTTACCACAGCAACTCTGTCTTAGGGCCTATGTGCCTTCCACCAAACATGGCCATCTCTGGATAGTTTCTGTTCTCATATCCTCACTGTGTACTCAAAAGGGGTCTTTTCAGGAAGCACTTCCTTGAGCACCCTAGGAGAGAACATCATCCGGCCTTATCATTTTCCTCCTCTGTAGAGGGCATTCTCCACACATTTTATGCTTAGCTGATGTGATAGTTTCTGCACACTAGGGCTGGAGCCAGTATATCTACTGCCACGATCACATCCCCAGGAATAGCAGGCCACCAGGGACAGCTGAGTCAAGCCCACCTGCTCAGTTCCTGGTGGCTGCTGCAGATCTCCTGAGCCAGCTGCTGGTTTTGTCTCTCCTTCTCACTGACGTCTCTCTGCAACCTTTCATTTTCTTCCTTTACATTAGTGTACTCTAGCTGAAGGTGCTCAAGACTTGCAGTCTTCCTGGACAGGGACTCCTGTAATTTTTCATTCTCTTTCTGTTTCTCTGCAAATACCAAGATGAAAAGGGATACCATTTATTTTTTCCAACCTTATTACACTGGTACTGTAGTACTTCAGCTCAAGCATTGCAAGAATACAGAAAAGAATGAGATCTAATCTGGCATTTATGGTTCTGCCATTCCAATTATCTCATGTATTTTAGGCAGATAAATCTGTCAACATTAAGGCTGAAAATTAAACATCACTGAAATGAAAGGGGGCTGTTGAACTTTCTATTACATATTGGGCCCTGAAAACATCGTTACTTTGTCCTAGAGAGTATACATGGTGGGTAGAACAACAGGCAGGAACCTAGATGCCAATGAGTGAGTAGAGCAGCAAGCTTCCTGCAAAGGGTCCCCCCATGGACTCTCCAGAGGACTAAAACATTCCTGCAGGCTCAGGAAATAATAAGGCCAAGAGCAGGGAGTAAGAGGAAGAGTGTCTGACTTCTAGTGTGGCTTCTCCACTTGCTGACAGTGAATGTAGGTGAAGCTCTTCATTCCACAGTGCCTTGGTTTCCTCCCCTGGTTAAGGGCGAGGATATAGAGTTGCTGTCTGTACAGGTGTATTAGCCCAGGCCTTGGAAGCACCACATGAGAACAGAAGGAGTGGTAGTGGTGGCACATCCCAGCACTAACTGTACAGAAGGCCGCCTTCACATGTCTCAATGTCCTGCATCTTCACACCATACTGCCAAGGCAGGTACTGTGAATTTCCACATCTTCAGATGAGAAATGAAGGAATGACAGAGTTAAGGCTTCCCTGTATCCATATAGACAGGAAGGGTGCAGCCTAGATATGGATCTACTCTTATCCATAGTTCAAATATTTCCATGTAAGCTGGGGCTCCTGTTGGTCCATATGACATCGGCACAGCTGTATCCTTCCTGACTGGTCCACATCTCTAACCTCTAACGTGGGCCTTGTATGCTCTCCTCCTCGGATCCTAAGGCACCTTGGGAAATCCTTCCTCTCCTGTCTAGATTTGACTATTGAGGACCAGGGTCTCTTAGCTGAGGGTCTGCCACTCTCTGGCCTGCCTTTATCACAACAGGCCTCAATCCTGCTTGCTATAGGTTTGTTCATCTCACCCATCACACTACAATCTTCTGATACACAATACATGAAGGGCTCATTTATTTATCAGTCTATGCAATTCCTTGTAGGACAGGAGAGAAAAAGGTTGCTGAATGAATTAATGAAAGAAAGAAAAGCATAAGCGCAAATTTTGACTCTTAAGGCAAAATCAGTATCCATATCTTCCAGGACTGTGGGATAAGCTGGCCCACATTCCAGCTCTAGCACCTTTGGCTTAGTGATCACAACAGGGCAATTGCTTAGGCAGCTAATTCTTACTTGAGAAACAGGGCTAATAATCCCTCACTCTAGAATCATCCTAAGTATGAATAGCATAAATAAAAGTTCTCTGGCAGCTAAGCTGCAAGAGAGGGAATCAAGAGAAGGATCTTTATACGGAATGCTAGATAAACTTCCCTGGTAGAAGAAAATCTCCAGTTGAGATTCAGCAGTAATAGATTTTTAGCATTCTCTCTTCTTCAGTGATGATGGGACGAGAAAATACAGTAACATGTACTGAGGCCCTAGTACAAACACTGTGCTGTGGGCTTTATATTCTAGTTGTCACAACAGCTAGGTGAGGCATTCCTTAACCCTTCTGTGCCCATTTTTTAAACTATAAAACAGGAACCTCCACAGGACTGATATGCAGTTAAAGGTAGAAAGCTGTCAGACCCACCCCATTGGAATCTAGGATGTCAGCTCTGGCAATCTTTTTTTTTTTTTTTTTTTTTTGGTTTTTCGAGACAGGGTTTCTCTGTGTAGCCCTGGCTGTCCTGGACTCACTTTGTAGACCAGGCTGGCCTCGAACTCGCAAAGATCCGCCTGCCTCTGCCTCCCAAGTGCTGGGATTAAAGGCGTGCGCCACCACTGCCCGGCTAGCTCTGGCAATCTTTTGATTGGCTTTGGGGCTCAGGCTTCAGGTAGCCAATAATTGTTTTTTACCTCTAGACCCTTTCTCGAGCATCATACTGAGGGCCTGGTTCTGCTTCCTCAGGAAATGTATCTCTGATGTCAGAAAGCTGTGCAATTCTGAGCCATAAGCAGAAACATTTGTGCAACCTATAAGAACACACATGAATGGTGGTTTATAGACAGCCTCCAGGCAGGATGCATGAATCTTCCTAGGAAACACATTTAAACAATGAAGAAATACAGCATGCAATGACAACTAGCCCCATGAACCATGTAACATACAGCCAGAGCTTAAAGAGCAAGGGCAGTGAGCTTAAGGCGGAGGCAAGAGGATACCTCCATATCTCAACTGCCCCAAACGAGAATAAAGCCGAGAGCTGAGTCACAGTAGGGTAAGAGATGACAGGCCCTCTTAGGCCTTGGACCTTGACTGACTTCGCCCCCTCTGGTCTTTCTCACCCTCTCCCTGACTAAGGAGATGGCACACCCCAACCTCTGTCCCAGGCTTGCACCTGGAATCTGTCCTAAACTCCTCTTTGTCCTCTTGCCCAAGCAGGCAATCACAGCTGCTCTCTTCCCCAGAATGCCTCAGGCAAAGGCAGATTCTCATCTATCATCTTGGCCTTAGCACTTTGTCTGGCTTCATTTCCCTGCTGTTTTACCAATGAGGTTATCATCTCAAGCACAAGCCTTTCATGGCTATCTCATGTTGAAAAATATCTGGTGGCCTGCCACTGCAAAGATGATCAAATGAAACAAAGATCTAACTTCTCAGTCTCAAATTCAAGATCCTCCATGGTTCTGCTCCAGTGCCTCAGCATACTCCATTCTCTTTCCACTCACACCCCAGTGCCCAGAAAATGCAGGTAACCAGGTGACTTTATGCTGTCCACACCTCTTTCCCCTGCCAAAATCATACTCTTTCAATTCCTGGCTTAATCTACCTTTTTCTGAGTGTTTACTGTGGAGACTGGGGTCTAGAATTATATAGATGGGAGGCTGCATCCTTGTCTATAAATACCTCACCAAGCTGCTGTCTATCTACTGCTTTATGTCAATCAGCCTAAAGGACGCCTCTTGTTGGGCACCTACCTCCTCAGCCCCCACCCCCGCCCTGACTGTAGTGCTCGCCTCTGCACAGCTTTCTTTCTGCATCATAAAAGTGTTCCATTCACAGCGGGCCTCCAAGCACCTATGGTGTGCCCATGTCTTCTCCATGTAGCAGGCAAATGCTTCCTCCTGGTTTCTGAACTCATTCAGTTCACTTAATACACCACAACCAAAATGCCAGATCTCTGTGCTCCCAGCCACCAGTGAGAACATGGTCGGGGCCTCTGGCAACCAGTGACACCTGAGTGAAGTCTGTTGAGGGCTTCATGAAGATTCTCCACTAGACAAGAGAGAAGCCCCAGCTCCTCCTTCCCATGCTTTGGACACTGTCCTGGGAGGATGGGATGCTGACACGTGATAGTCACATGGACATTAGCCCGACTCTCGCTCAGAGCTATCTGCTCTGGGGTGCTGGAGACTAGTGGAAGTATAAACAAACACCCCATGTTTTCTCTTCCTTCTGTCACCTTTCTCTTCAACTACCTGCAGCTGAAGGCACCCTGGTATGCAAACAGGTACCTGTGGTATACACATCTCTTCTAAGGAAGGTGTAGTTGATTTTCTGGAAATATCCTTCCCACTCTACAGAACGTTTTTCTCTGGCAAGTGAGTCATGCAAAATGAAGTCAGGTTAATTTTTATTCACAAATGTCTCTTTCCACCATCTCTTCCTACTCATCCCAAGGAACTCTGGAATCATTTCAGAGTTCCTAGTGTATCTCTTGCTTCTTAATATCTGCAAGACATTAGGCAAGTTGCATTAAGTTCCCCCAAGTCTTGATTAGCACAATAAAAATGCTATGGTGTTGTTCTGTAGTTTTCATCTGTGTTAATATCTAAATAAATGGTGAGTGAGGCCACAAGAGAACCAAAAACTGATCTCAATAAGCAGCAGAAAATCCAGCATCTAGACTGATCAATGCCAGGGTAGTTACTTGGGGGGGAAAATAAATAAATAACAGGCCATAAAACAGCTCTGAATCATCAAACCTAACTGACATAGTAAGGATCACCTAGATGCTATGAAGCCAGCCTTTCCTTTGAGTACCGCCTCTGCAGTAAGCCCAGACAACTGGCAGTGAGCTGGAGGCTCTAAGGCATGAGATAACAGTTTTTTGAAAATCTCTCAGCTCCACATGGTAAGGAGTCCTGTCTCTCACAGACGTACCTGAAAGATGAACAATTCACATTAGGGGAGGCAGGACTGCTTTTACTTTCGTCTTGCCAGCAACTCTGACAACATGGTGAGAACAGCATGTCTTTCCATGTGCATAAATACTTTATGAATGCCTTTCTGTAAACGTCTCTGTCAGACAGAATTACTATCCAGAGCAATTTCGGGCTTCATTGTAGCTGGTAGCCATTTGAACCCCCAAATATTCTATAATTGGATTTGCTGGGGGAAAATGTAAAACACAATGAATCTAACTGAGGCATTAACAAGAGTGAACATGAAGGGCCAGGAATGTATGTCTTTCCTGTGTTTGACATACCTAATAACTTAATCAAATTCCCTAGGAATAAAGGGGGAGGATGAGGAATGCGTGGGATGAGTGGAAGCAAGGGTGGAAGAGTTGGGGGGGGGAGGGGTGGTTCTTGCAAACTGCAGCAGAAACTGTAGCACTCACAGAACTCCCGGAAGCTGCCTTTTGTGTGAACTAGAAAGCAATGAGAAGTGGACCGGGGTCTTCAGTGTTACCACCAATGAGTACTTCCTTTCTAGAGCTCAGTGACCTCATCTCTAAAATAGCATCAAGGTCCTCAGTTACTGTAGAGCACTGAAAGTGAAAATGGCCATGTTCTAGAAAATAGCAAAATAAAATGGAAAGAGATAAAAGCAACTATTTATCTAGTGAGCACTGAGCTCTGAGCAAGGCCCTGTTCATGACACTGCCTCATTTAATACTCCGTTCCATGAAACAATTAAGACCAAAGCCACAAAACTAATCAACGGAAGAGCTACATCCATACCCAGGTCAACTCAACCAACTTAACACTATGAAGCTATGGAAGAAGACAAGAAAAGTAAGAAGGAAAGAAGGGAGGGCGGTGTGAACAGGTATATAGTGGAACATTTCTAAGCTTTGTAGGGTGTCTTACAGGTATTCTGTTTTCAAGGCAGACTATGCCCTTCGGAGCAAAATGTCCTGTAGGAATACTGCTGGCTACCTTTGGCATCAAAGATTTGCCAGTCTTTTAAATGCTGACAACTTATGGCTCATTATTGATGAAAAGGCAAAATATAGTTTATTCTATTTTGGAATCCCTGTCTACACCTCTACAGTGAGGACCCAGCTATAGCTCAGGGCCCACTTTTCCAGCCCACCTGTCCCCAGGGAGCTTCTTCAGGCAAACACATCATAGTGCAGCAATCCACCCATGCCCACTCCTTCCCCTGGGAAAGGCCCCTCCTCACCTTGGTCAGTCTCAGACCCCTGCCGTTCCAGCTGTCTCCGAAGTTTCTCATTTGTTTTGATAGATTCTTCCAAATGCTTTCTCAAAGTACGAATTTCCTGTATGTGTTCCATTAGTAAGTCTGTAGAAAGGAAAAAAACATTTTAAATTTAAAGCCTGAAGCCCCCAACAAATTAAATAATTTATAGATTATGCAAGGATCTTGAAATTTCAACAGTTATTGGATGTATTGAGACAGTCAGCAGCTGGCAATTCTTTCCCAAGCTTGGGGGAGGCCAAGCTATTTCCCACAGCCCATAGTCATGGCTTTGTAATGGCTCTTTGCAGCCTTCCATGGGGAAGCAACTTTCATCACACGCAAAAATTATACCCCATACAATTTTAATGCTAACTCTAATGCAGTCTTTTATTCTTCTCAATATCAAATATTAATTTAAAATCTTCCTTATGGTGAAACTAATAGACCACTTTCAAGTCAGCCTAAACTGCCTGAGAGTTGATTAAACTACCTTCATAATGAATCCAGATATTTTTCAAGCCTAGGTTTTGTTTTTTTTTTGGGGGGGGTAAGGAATATGTTATCCATTTATCACTCATTAATTTCAAGATTTAAAACAATGCTAGTGAGAAAGGTGATAAAAAGAATGTTCTTGAGACTGCCTGCTGTGTGTGTATAAATGCATATGACCTTCTGGGGCTATTTATATCATTAGATTCAGGAAAAGTTCTCCAACATTGTTTCCCAAATAGTTGTACTTTCAGGACTCTATCTATTTAAGGAGTTCATGTGAGATGCTCACAGGTATTTGCCGGAATGCACGAAAACACTCATCAGAGCATTACACGTGACAGGAAACTGAAACAGCTCAAACTGTTCACTGAACCGAGGTCCACTCACTATGATGGGGAATTACACAACTATTAAATTATGTTATAAAAACTACAAATACCATGGAAAATACATTATGTTATTATTCTAAATTTCAAAAGATATAAAATTGGTTACAACACAATCACAGCTCTCTATATAAGAACATAAAGGCAGCAGAAACAAATATATCACAGAAGCAATTACAAAGAACTATTAATTGCAGTTACCTCAGGGCGATAGATTTCAAGTTTTTCAAAACTTCCATTTGACATCTTAACATATCACTTAATAGATACAAATTTGACTTTTCCAAATTTCCTAGGATGAACATGTATTAATTTTTTAACGTCCACCATGTCTCACTTCAACAGAAAAAGAAGGCACCACAGTTTCACTCTAGAGGTGGATTTCTAGAGTCAGTGTTTAAAACATAATCACATTAAGTATCCAAAGGCAAAACTAATGTCTTTAATTCATCAATTAGGGTACACTCAGTATGTCTTAGTAATGTTTGTTTTAAAACATTATACTAATGTTATGACCCAGTTTTAATTCCTCCAAAATGGCTTTCATTTAAAAGTAGCACAATGTTACAGATCTTTTCCTAATTAAATAGTAATTTTGCCATGAATTTGAATGTTTATGAGAGGACTTAATTCCCAGACCTTCAGCTATCTCCTATTAATGCCAGAAGTGTAGCAAGTCATTTGGTGGAATGTCTGCCTCCCGCTGCAGTTCAATGGCAAAGGCTGGCTGTGCGCACTCATGGAGTGCCCAGCACTGGTCCTCCGGTCCCAGCCTCCAGGCCCCTGTCAACCTTCTAGAAGCCCACCAGCCCAGAATCAGCCAGGAGCTCACTGGTTTGGACTGCAATCTTCCTTGCTGGTTTACATGAGTCACACAGTGCTGGCTGTGGGGTGATGATGCTCCATACAAGCCATCTTTCACAGAGTCTTTGGCTGGGAGTGAGAAATATCACATGGGCTGGAGGACACACTTCCAATGTAATTAGACACCATGTATTAATTATGCAGCCATCCTGAGAAGACAGAAACATTATACCAGCCTTTCCAAAATGGGAGAAAAGGATCCACCTGTCTTAATAGTAAACTCTTCGATGAGTGTTAACTAGTAGAAGCTGTAAATCCTACAAAAAGCTACCACACACAAAAAAAGAAAGGAGGAAAACTGTGTCTTCTGCCAGGTATCTCCAATTTATAGAAGCTATATTAAGAAAATGTCCTCCAATAAGAGGAAAGCTTTGTGCTCAAGACCCCCTGAAGCACTGTTTACAATTGTGAGATTCTGGAAATGACTTAAATGCTGAGCACTAGGAACAGAAGGAAAATTACAGTTCAGCTATTCAGAGGACTGTTCTGAAGTCACTAAAAGTGACATTATCTAACAACATGTCAGAAGGTCTATGATAGAATGTTAAGTGAGCAAAGAAAAAAAATGCCACATTGTTTCTCAATACAGATCACAAACATGACAAAAGGAAAAACAGATGCAGAGACAAAAAGGCAGAAGAAAACATACCATAAAAGGAAACAGCAAATATATTTGGACAGCTCTAGAGAGATGGGTTCCTACTCAAGAAAAGTGCTGGTAATGCACACAGACAACCCAACACATCCCTTGAAGAACAGAGCTCGGAGATAGGTCTGAATCTATAGGAAATTCAGAAAAAATAAATTTTTACCTATTATCTATCATATCTTTTCTCATATTAGAAACAAAATATAGTGAGAAGCAGAAGAGAGCTTTGCCCAAGGCTACATAGAAAAAGGTGGATCACATTCCCTCTGAATGATACAGTAGCTTTATCACAAGCTACTACCATATTCCAACACTTAAGCCCATAGCATAGTCCACCCCTCTGACCAGACCTCGTGAAGCGTCTCAGTATCTTCCAGAGGGACTGAGTGACACACTGGACTTAATGCAGAACGCAGACCCCACAACTAGAAGTGACAGAGAAATCAAGTACTCACAAATTCACAAAAATCCCTAGGGGACACCACCAGAAACCCCAGGAAATTAGGTCCAGATGATTAAGTGGCTACTGGAAGATCTGGCTGGTTCCTGAGTTTTATCAAGAATGTGCATGTCAGATTCTAGGTATGTCTAAGATGTGGGACCTCAGTGTCCACAGGAGCTGAAGGCTTGGCTCTAGTCTCACTGACATATTGAAGGGACTTCTCCATCCAAAAGAAATCTAGATGTTTAAACCAAATGCTTCAAGTATTTTTGAAAGCAATGGCTTATGTAATTTAGTGTCAACAAGAACTTTTATCCAGGAATGCTAGTATCCAGTTTGTGCTACAGAATCCCCTGTGATGCCTTAGAAAAAATACACTGGAATAAGCAGGAGATTAGAGACCATCAAGGGAGGTCCAGAGTCTACACATATCAAAAGGCTGGAACCATAGTGCTGCAAACCCACTGCCTTCTTGTGAATGCATCTCATGTGAACCATGCACATCATCTAGAGGCACTTTGTGCTTCGCAGCAGGAGGACACACCTGTGCACAGCTACAGACATTCACTATCTATCCCTTTGCTGAAAAACTTTGCTGAGCCCACATCCATCTTCTCTACCCTTATGGGCCTTTGAATCTTTGAAATATACAGAATGAGAAACACTAAGTCTAACTTACTACCCCAACATAAAAAATAGATTGTAAGGTGAATGGAAATTGGGGAAAGGTCCCTGGGAAGCTGGTTTGGCCAGTTCAGTCCATATCAAGAAGCAGAACAAGACAGAACAGCTGTGTCTCTGAAATTCCTACAGTGAAGCCCTAAGCATAGGTGTGATGGTGTCCGAGGGGTGGAGCCTCTGGAGGGTCATAAGGATGCAATGTCCATGGATAGGATTAATGTCCTTGATATCTCCACAGACCCCAGGGAGTTCCCAATCATTCTTCCTCTGTCAGGATTCAGGTGAGAAGAGGATCCTCACTAGAAATCAACTACACTGCCTGCCAGGTACTCTGACCTCTGCTTTTTACACACCAGAATTGTGAGTGATGGATTTGTGCTGTCTGCAGTTCCCAGTATTCAGCTGCAGCATCCTGAGTGGACCAAAACAAAGGGCCTGACCCTACAGCCAAGACTCACACCTTAAGGCACCTGTTTCAGGATGTGCAGAAACAAAAGCAGGCAACTAACAACAGTGATACAACGCCAGTGCTTTCAACCCACCCTGAGAGAGTAGCAGGATGGTAAATCATACAAGTCATTACTTAAAATGCAACCAAGACTTCCTTGTTGCCACCCACACTTTTAACACCATGGATCCTTCCAGTGATAAATCATCCTCCATGAGCAGCTCTGGCCCTCACAGGCTCTTCATTGGCAAAATGGTCAGACATCAGCCTATTCTGCTCACTAAAGCAGGATAGCCTAGTAATGCCTAAGGTGTTAAGTGGAACTTTGCTTACCTTGAGGAAAATGGCTGGCCATCGTCTCACTGTCTGGCTTCTGGTCTCGGGACAGAAAGGATTTTTCAGACATTTCATCATCTGACAGTGCGTGAGAGGCAGAAACCTCAGGAGATTCAGGCAGGAGATGTTGGTAGGGCAAGTTGTCTTCCTTAGTCCTTAGCCTTTAAGATTGAAAGACAAGTCATTTCCAAATACAACCTGTTGAGATGATCTAGTGTAGACTGTGTTTATAAATTTATAGACAAATATATATGTAATAATTACAAATAAAGAGTAAGAGGCCATGTATTTGATAAGGGAGGGAACATGGGAGGAATTGAAGGGAAGAAGCAAATGATATAAATACAGTACTCACATGAAAGTCTCAAAAACACATAAAAAGAAATTAATTCTTAAAATTTTAAAATGAGCCGGGTGGTGGTGGCGCACGCCTTTAATCCCAGCACTTGGGAGGCAGAGGCAGGCGGATCTTTGTGAGTTCGAGGCCAGCCTGGTCTACAAAGTGAGTCCACGACAGCCAAGGATACACAGAGAAACCCTGTCTCGAAAAACCAAAAAAAAAAAAAAATTTTAAAATGAAGTATGATTTCTCACACTATGATCCCAAGCTGGACCATGTGTTCGAACACTTAGGGTTATTTTCTCTTTGTAACTGGCCATCCATGCAACTTCAGTTAGCACTGTTTTTTGTTTCCTTTTAGCATTAAGCAATGCAATTCTGAAAACAGAAGGTGCTCCATGGCCTAAAGTCTGGAACTGAGGAAGAAAAGGAAGGAGGAAACTGTGCTTGTCCCACAGAGTGGTTTACAGGGCAGAACCTGAGACACAGCACGTGCCAGTAGAACCTGCTTACAATGTGCTGCTCTGTTGAAGGTTCAGGATCTCTATGTGTCCACACAGACACCCTCTGAGAAAGGAAGCACTATTGACAATCTAGGCAGTCAAGGCTCATCATGAGCCAGGTACTGTCTCAGCTCATAAGGGGCACCACACAGATCTGACCTACACTGATCTGGCCCCATAGCCTCAGGATAATGTGGGAGTCTATCCCAAAGTCATGAGATCGCCTTAGACTTAAAAATCTCAAATCTTCCATGATCTCCCAGCAGGCTCCTGTATTATCACTCTTGCAACCATCTGGTTAGTAATCTGTATTTGCAAGGACCAAGTAAGCCACAAGAAAAACCACCTGAGCACTGTGAACAGCCCATGTGACTCTCCATTATAGATAAGCTCCTTAATTTAAGCGCTTTGCACTCCCCTTTTCCTATTACTTCTCGTCAGTGGCCAGTCTCATTCTTCACGGACTTAGACAAGAGCAAAGGACTCCAAGGCTGCAGTGCATCCATTAGCAGGTAAACACTGGGTGCAGCTGCGCCCAGACAGCGTGATGGATGCCAAGCTTGCTGCTGCCTTGCAAATGTACTGCAAGGTCCAAGGGTACCCATTTCATTAGCTCAGGAGTGACCTGTGAGTGCTGAGCCTACAGCTGAAAATGGCGGAGCACAAGGAAAAGCAGCAAACCTGCCAGAGACGGGAAGGAGAGACACCCTAGTTGAAGAGAACAGAATGAGGCTCATTGCCTCCCTCCCATTCAGTCTCTCAGAACAGCCAGTCTGAAGTCTCATCCTTACTTCCCCTACTTCAAGACCCCCCATTAGTCCTGTAGATGAGTATTGGGCTGAGAATTCCTAACACAGCTTCTGTGGACCACTCAGTGGACCTAGTTTGCTTCTCTAGCCATGTCTCCTTTGCACTGGCCATAGACATAGTCCAGGGAGGTCCCAGAACCATCACTTTTATTCTTCAGATCCTATGACTAGTTGGGACCAGCCCCACTCAAAGAGGCCTTCCTTTCCATCTCCATAGATGCCAGCAGGATGTGGAATAAAGATGGTTGCATGGGTTGAACTAAAGTGCTTCTTTTGTGACAACAGAAGCTTTGATAAAACATCCTCCAGTGAGGTGGGGCCCCTCCCTGCTTGCTCTCTGTAGTGATGCTGGTGGCCTCTGTGATGCCAATGAAATCTATGCTTCTGAATCCCAGAATATCCATTTTTTTCACTTTACTCCCAGGACCCCCAAAGGCCACAGATGAAAGGTGTTCCACAGCATTAGGAGCATCAAAACATTTGGACAGAAGTGTGCAAGTCCTTAGCACAATCAGTTGGCTGAAACGTAAGCAAAGAAAGTATACGATCCATGTTTCATCCTTATCCTCAAAAGGCAGCACAGAAAAAACTGGTGCTGGAGCATGTCAGTCTCTAGTTCTAGTCCTGCCTCTGCCACTCAACTGAACATGCGTAGCTCTGACCCACAGGCTCATTATCCTGAAGCACGAATGAAAATGCTTGCCTTGTGGTGTCAGAAGAAATAAGGGTAAAACCCAGTTGGTGTTAGTGAATGCTGTTCTCTTTGGACTGAGGCGAGCCAAATGGGAAAGGACTACATACCACACAGTTAAGGGACTCATGCAACTATGTCAATTGGCATGTCAAGAATAGCTGATCCTGGAATAGAGAGCAGCAGGGTGTTGGCAAGGTCACTTCTGTTCCAGTTGCCTCCAAGGAATGGCTTTTCTACTGCTTAAGGAAGGTGGCAGAGAACATAGGTATGCAAAGCCACAGTATAAGAGTAGGGAGTCAGGTAAGGAGGCATAGGGCAGGAAGAGGGTGGGAGGTGGAAGAAAAGGGAGAAAAACAAATCAGCTGACATGTGCTTAAGTGACAAGCTTAGGACAACGGAACCTACAGGAAGACCTGCTTCCAGTCACTGACAGAAATACTAAAAGTCACCTGAGTCCAATGTGAAGCTGCAGGACCCACAGTGGTAGACTCTGGTTGCTGTGTGGCCACTGTTGGTTCTGTGGGTACTGGTGCCTTATTTATAAGAAGCAAGAAGGTTACTGGCAGGACAACCAAAGCTGGACCATCCTGGGGTTTCTTAGCTAACACTACATACTCACCTCTTTAGTAGTTCACTCTTGGGACATGGCTCCCCTCCAGCTGATTTTCCTGGAAGCAGAAAGAACGTCAGAGGATGAAAACAGTTTTCAAAAGCTATTCACGGGTACTTCCTTGTTCCTGTATTTGCAGAGGCATGAACCTGTCTTTTTAAAGCTCCTGAGAACAATCACGGACCTCGGGAGTGGGACCACCTAGTGTACAGTTCACACACATGAGCTCAGGCACTGGATCCAGATTACAGAAGAGAGTATAGAAAGCAGCCACAATGGTGTCTCTGGATACAGACTCTTCCTCTCTAAAACCCAGAGAACCCCAGGGCCTAGTGGCAAAGGCCTGTCATCCTAGCTATTTAGGAGGCTGAGGCAGGAGGATCATAAATTCAAGACAGCTTAACAAATTTAATAAGACTCTGTTTCAAAAGA
The DNA here is from genome assembly GCA_907164525.1 of Lophiomys imhausi. Classification (NCBI taxonomy): domain Eukaryota; kingdom Metazoa; phylum Chordata; class Mammalia; order Rodentia; family Muridae; genus Lophiomys; species Lophiomys imhausi. The sequence continues at coordinate 4,817,822 of CAJQZJ010012348.1, read as the reverse complement.
AAAAAAGCTTAAGAAAGGATGGTGGGGGCAGGAAGACAGCTTGGTCGGTAGAGTGCTTGCCATACAAGCATAAGGACCAGAGGTTGATCCCTAGCACCTACCATTTTTCTTAATGCGGCAGCTTATGCCTATAATCCCAGCACTGGAGAGGCAAAGACCAAAGATCCCCAGGGCTTCCTGGCCAGGCAATCTAGAAAAATCAGCGATCCCCAAGTTGAACGAGAGACCCTGCCTTAAAAGATAAGGTGAAGAGCAACTAAGGAAGACATGTGGCATCCACCTCTGCCCTCTACTCTAGCAGACTCAACTCTGGCCCATTCCCCACACACACCTGCACAAACACATGCATGTAAACATGAACATTTACATACACAGATGCAAAATAAAAGGAGGGTGAGAGACATAGTGTTGTGATAGAGCACACAGCTGTGGTACAGTACAGCCTATGTAAAGCTCTGTGTTTCAACCCTAGTACCATTGAACACAACACAAAGGAGGAGTGGGTAACAGAATCACAAAGCCTCCCTCTTCCTGCTCCCGTGCCACCAGCCGGTATGATCCTGAATTGCCTTCTGTTCCTTATTCCATGCACATGGGCAGAGATTGTGCTAACATCATCTTTTCACATCACATTTTATTATACACATTTCTCCTACTAAGTTTGTTTCAGAAACCTCCATTGTAAAGACCATACTACCATTCTATGGCAGATACACACGAACTGGATCTTGCAGTTCCCTAGTGGGTATTTAGGTCATCTCCAAATTTTCATTTCAGTAATTAAATGATACAAATATATCTGTGCACATGGTTTTATCTGCACTTAAATTATTTCCCTAGGAAAGACTCTCAGAACTGGGAGTAGTGGGAAAGCAGTACTTTTTTGAAAAGTGTAGTTGAAAAGGCCACTGTCAACAGCAGGAAAAATGACTAACAGAAACGACAAAAGAAAACAAAATAAAGCGCAGGATGCTGTTGGGAAAAAGACACTGTGCTCTGTTCCTGTGTGTCATCATTTGAAAGGATGCAGAGGCCCAGATTTCAAAGCGGCTAACAACTTTATTTTAAAAATACTTCAAAAGTCTGGAAATTGCAGACCAGGATGAGCTCTTTGAAGGAACTGATGCATGGCTAAAGAAAAAAAAAAAAAGCCCTTCTATTGATGCCTTGAAAACTGAGACTATAATTAGACTGCACCTACAGTGCTCTAAACTCCCAAAAGGAAAAGTCCCCAAACAGCACCAGTAAGGAAAGAGCACCAGAGCAAGCGTGTGTGTTTTATGTCTTGAGATTCAGCTTATGGTTCTCACAGGGAGGCCTGCATGGCAGCCAGGTTCCATCTCCATCCCAGCAGGTCACCACATACCTGACACTGTGCAGCACTGTCACCCATAGCAAAAGACAAATGGCCCCAGTGATGAGGCACCAGGCCCTGTGTGCAATTCTTTCACATGCACCGTCTGCCTTGGGCCTCACCATAATCATAGTGTCAGCACTTCCCTGCAGTTTACAGCATGTCCAAGGCTCTGTGCTCCACTCTCACTTCACTGCATTTTACAGTCAGTAAGGAGCAGAGCCCTGGCAAGTGTAATCAAAGCTCTACACCTGGACATATCTTTCCCAGACTAGTGTGATGCTGTAGCTTCCAGAGGTTGGCAGCCCACCAGCCTGGTAGATGTTCTCAAGTCTCCAGTCCCTATGTCTGCCCTCTGCATACTCCTCAAAGGGGGGAGGTCACAACGACTGAGCCAGATCTCAAAGTCCCAGAGTGCAGGATGGCTCCTAATGGGCAGGACGCCTATCTTCTGAAAGGACAACCTAATCATTACTGGGGCTGCTCATGGGCCTTCGGCTGATGAAAACACTCCAATCTCACAGACCTCAAGACAGGCCACCCCCCAGCCAAGTCTTGCCAACAGCACTGCCAGGCAAACAGAATGGCCTGTTACATGGTATCACTGTGCACTGAAAGTCATCTCCTTCATGCACCGGGCCAGTATCTTTGGTTTGGGATAATGTTAAGCATCCTAAGCCTCCTGACCATGAGCCCACTTTAAAACCTTCAAAGACCTGGACTCCATGCCCACAGAAGGAAGTACTCCAATGCTACCAGCAGAGTGAGTTTACTCATTATTAAATAAAAGACCGTTTGGGTAGTTTGCATGACACCTGTTCCCTCATCACAATAAGGTCCTTTTCAAGCAAAGTGACAAATGTCCATCATTGTGGGATTCGTGAGGGGATGGTAACAATTGATAAACTAAGTTTCTTGGTGGACAGTGCCTCCACACAACAGGTAGCAGGACACCATGTGTCAGCTATTGCAGGAGCTCCCCTCTTTCTCTCTCTCTCTCTCTCTCTCTCTCTCTCTCTCTTTTCATAGCCCATCCGGAGTCCTCTCCTTCCTCTCTTCTCAGTCCTTCCTCTCCCCTAATCCCCAATCCATTCCTCCGTTTCTCTTCAGAAAAGGGTAGACATCCCATGGTTATCAATCAACTATAGCAATATCAAGTTGCAGTAAGACTAGATACCTCTTGTAATGGTTGCTGGTACCTCCTGAACTCCCACTGTTTCCAAGGGCAACACAAGATACAATAATCTCACTTAATCCTTACAAACACTCTAACTTGGGTGTTACCATCCCCATACAAGTTATCTGACCCTTAAAGTCGAATGAACCACAAACCAGGGTATTAACTCCAATCTCCAAAGGCCACTACAGCATCCCTGCGACAGCCTCCATCACAAAGTCAGATTGTCACATGTGAGTTGCAGATACCCCAAAGTGATGAACAGGAACCACCTCTCTCTTCTACTTGAACCGAAGAAAGAAAGCTTTCACAGAGGATCAGCACAACTCTTTCTACAAAGAGTGAGTACAGCCTGTGTTTAAAGGCACTGGTTTTAACAGTCACAGAAGAGGAAATGCAACACCCAGGCAACAGGAACAGTTGGTCAGCGCAACCACCCTGACAGGAATCTGACAAGGATACATATATCCCAGTGGTTAGAACAGACTGTGAAATAAAATCTCCAATTCAAATAGCCATGTCCTGTGTGATCTACAAGTGAGCCAACCTTTATCCTCCTTGTAGGAAATGAGGATAAAGCATATTTCCTCCTGGGCTGAGAATACAACTAACACACAATGAAACAACCTTCTGCATCTCCTCACTGTTTTTTCCATCAGACTATGGGAAGTCTTGAGAAGAAATGAGGAAGTGCCAAGGCAAAGGATCCTTAGTGAGTGCTTTCTATCTAAGTGGTTAAACCTTGACAACCATACTGAGTTCCTTGAGGGACTACCTCCCAAATGTCTTTGCAGCAATTCCAGTACTTTGCTCAATTACTGCCCTCCTCATCTGCACAAGTTGTCCTTGGAGACACGATAGGCTATGCTGGGAAACCTGAATGCATTTCCAGATCCTGACCTACTTTGGGGTCCAGGACCTGTGGGCAGTCTGAAAACTACAGACCTTCACCCCAGAAAAGTGCACATGACATAGCATCTTGTCGAGTTCCAGACCCCTCATGGGATCCTTAGTTCCCAGTGAGCATCAAGAAAGTACACCACTACCCACCCTGCTGAGTTTGCCAACCACATATTGTGACACAAGTAGCAAGAATGCACTGAGATTCCAAGTCAGTGTTCTTTATAACAGTCCCCAAATGGACACATCCTAAGTGTCCATCCCTTGGGAATCATCAAATAAGGCAAGGAACATTTATACAGAAGATGTTCTGCAGCCACTAAAGGCTAATGTGTGTTATCTATCACTGAGCAAAGAGTCCTGGTGTTATTAAAAAAAATGTTCTCAAAGGGTGCAAGCACAGAAACTTGGGGCTGCCCATGCATGGCCACACAAATGATACAATCAGAGTAGTATCTGGCTATCTATCATTCCATAATTAACATGCTTGGTATTATTTTTAAAGGTCTACATTCACATTGTTTGACAACTTATACCACACAACTGTTCTACATACAAATTCCATAATTGTAAATCTGGTTCATTATTCAAGAGCCACATCCCTTACATGGCATCCAAGAAAGATCAGTCTCTGCTACTTTTCATTCCCTGTCAAAGGAGCTGAAGTGGGGTGCCTGTGGCCTTTACACCTTGAAGAAAATGAAGTTCTACACTTGTGCCATCTGTTACCCCTGTCTGTTCCTGCCTCCAGAACCCACAGGAAACAACTGTGGATGTTTGTCAAACTCTGACTGAGAGAGACGTCACAGAGCAGCTAGCTGAAGATGAACTGCAGGTGGTACCACAGACATCCTCCCTTTTACCTCCTTGGCTAGGTTCTCTGAAGAAAAGGCAACAAAACATTGAGGGCTTGGACAATCCAGGTTCATCTGTCCGCCACCCAGTTACTTCTGTACCAGTAGATAAAAGTGAGATCATTTAGAACATGAACCACAATGAGCAGCCTTTACAAAGCTGTACACAGTCTAGTGTTCCTAACCCTGATCCTGAAAGCTCTCAGGGAACAAATGCCAGAAAGTCAGTCTATGACAGGTATTTAGGAAAAGCACTAATAGGGACCGGATGGCCAAATTACCCTGTGTTCAACCTGGAATTCACCTTTACATACAGGGACCATGGTGAACTGTTTGCTCTATGTGAATGGAGGCAGAAGAGCAGTTAAATCTGGTGTCATCAAGTGTGCTGTGTCTCTGCGCAACTCACTGTTCTCAGTTAAGGCCAGGTTCCTGATGGGGTGATGTTAAGCATTCTAAATGTTAATTAATTGGTCTTGCTTGCTGTCTGTTACTTACATTGTCTTTGGTCAAATAAATGCTGAGGCCTGGAGATTGAGCAAAGACAGAGATAGGTGGGACTAAGGTCCAAGGGCCTCAGAGACAGAGAGGATCTTGGGAAGAAGAAGCTCTAAGAAGAAGCCAGGAGCAAGCAGGGAGTACACAGGCCATAAGTTAGAGAAAAGAAGATCATTCCACGTGGCCTGGAACATTGGCATAGCATGGAAAAAAGCAATCCAAAGGGATGCATGTGTATATGGGATCACATTTTGGTAATAGAATTATGAGCTAGTTTAGATGGGCTAAGATTCCTCAATTTAGGCAAGGCTTGTTAAAATCCACATGGTGTCTATGTGTATTTATTTATAATGGCAGGTTAAGGATCAACAGCCACCAAATCAATTAAATATAACCTAAATATTGGTTAAATAATTTAATTAGCCGTTTTTTGTTTTGTTTTGTTTTTTTCCTTACAGGTTCCTTACCTATAAGGCACATAGTTCTGAGAATTTAGCCCCAACTCCCATAGGCTCGTAGATTTGAATGTTTAGCCACCAGAAAGTAGCATGATTTTAAAGCATTTATAGGGATTAAGAGGTGTGGACTTGTTAGAGGAAGTGTGTCACTGGGGGTAGTCTTTGAGGTTTCAAAAACCCACATAAGGCCAGTCTCTCTCTCTCTCTCTCTCTCTCTCTCTCTCTCTCTCTCCCTCCCTCCCTCCCTCCCTCCCTCCCTCCCTCTCTGCCTAGAGATCATAAGTAGCTCTCAGCTACTGCTCTAGCGCCTGCCTGCATTGGACTAAACCTCTGAAATTGTAAGCAAACCCCAAGTAAATGCTTTCTTTTATAAGAGATGCCTTGGTCATGGTGTGTCGTTACAGCAACAGAACAGTGGCTATGATGCTGAGTTATCACTTCCCACTTCCAAGGTCATTGTGAAGTTTCAATCAAATAACATCTACAACACCAAGAAGATCTAGTGGGAATAGACAAGTGCGAAGAGATCAGTTGTAAAATCCCAACTTGGCCATTTATTTCTGCCATGATCTTCCTCTCAAGAGCCACACTCATCACAACATATAACTGGACTTACTCACTCACTACTTGACTATGAGGAGAAAGAAAAATTGAGCAGAAGGGGACAGTGGATGTCTACAACAGAAGTACCCCTGTCTTATGGAGATTGTCAGGAGGACTTACCCAATAGGATGGCTAAGAAAAAGAAGGAGGATCAAGAGAAGCAGAGGGCAAAGACCTTGAGGGAAGGCTGTTTGAGCTTAATGGTAGAACAGCCCGCTCAGTATGTATAGCTAGCAAGGAGATCAGCAAGGCCAAGGAGCGAATTCTGCCGATGCACACCCAAGAAGTCACAGAGTGTCTAGGACCAGCGCCTCTAGCTACTTACCATGGACAAACAGCTTCTCTAGTTGTTCCAGAAGTCCAGCACACTGTGTCAGCTGTTCCCGGAAGCCCTCAGCCACACAAGTGTCCACATCACTGGCCTGCAGAAGCTCCTCGAAGGCCTTGATCATGGTGCTCATGTGTTGACGGTAAATGACACAGATGTCATGGCTATCCTTAATCTGCTGCCGCTGAAGGGAGAGCTCCCTGGCTTGGGACTGAACCAATGAATCGTATCTGATAAAAGAGGGAAGGAAAATGTGTGTGCCATTTTAGAATTGAATTTTTGTGACCTTAACACTAATTGGAAAAATGACAGAGCATAATTTCTGAAAGCCTGCAGCTGTACAAGCATATATACTTTAGAAAAATTGAAACTGTACAAGGTCACTCCTTCTTTGAGTTCAAACAGCCAACAAACGCTTGAACAGAGATTCTTCTGCAATATTTTTAACCTTAGAAAGCCCCCAATTAAAGCATAGATTGGCAAGGACTCAGGAGAATGATTAGTTTCCATACACTCTTTAAAGACACTGTTCTGAATTATAGAAACAAATGCTCCAGGGGTCAGGGACCCACCAAAAATTCTCACCAATTACACACACACACACACACACACACACACACACACACACACACACACACACACACACACACACAC
>CAJQZJ010012348.1:4790776-4810986 GCA_907164525.1 Lophiomys imhausi | reverse complement strand
CACACACACACACACACACACACACACACACACACACACACACACACCCCACACAAATATATGGCAAGGGTAAAAACACTGCCTGTTTCCAACTGAAAAAGCCAGAATCCTGGCTACCACTTACTGATTGACTATGGCCCATCAGTCATGGGAACAAGTTATCTTAAGTCAACTGGTTCTCCCAGGCTTCTAACAAATGGACTCATGAGAAAGGAAATCCTTCTCAAAGGTAATAGATGGCAAAGTTTTGGTTTTTCAAATAGACTGTGAAGCTTTACCATGCAATACCACCACCTCACCACTAGGCGCCACCCTTCTCTATGCAGGCTCAGGAGTTGTCAGAGTAAGCTTGCAGCTTCTTCAAAAGGAGGAAAAGTAGCCACAGAGAGATGGATCTCGAGTGGCCTGACAGGCACTTTGATTCACCATGACCACTGTTAATACAAAGAACCTACGAGCAAACCACATGACACCCTTCTTAAAGGAGAGGCCAGTTCTGTAGATGAGAAAGAGTGGGGCAGTATGGGCTTGAACCCTAGCAGTTCTTGTGACCAGAATACTCACAGGCAAGTCATAGAAGTCTGTTTATCTACGAAAACAAGTTGAGAATGCCTCTTGCCCAATGTGTCTGGGTTTAAAATAACTGAGTTCATTCCCTAGTGGGGTGGTACATACCTGCAATCCCAGCACTCAAGTATCTGAGGCAGGAAGATTATGAGTTTGAGGCCAGCTTGAACTACGGGGTGAAACTTCATTTCAAAACAAACACTTCCTAGTCTGGGGGCTAATACCACAGCCCATCAATAAATAAGCTCCCTCAGTCTTGCTGCTTGTGCAGCCTTGAAAAAAAATCACTCTGGTTCTTGATAATTCAGAACAGTGTTTTTCTTAAATTAGTAACGAATGAAGGTCAACTTTATAGACAATCCCATTTTTGTCATATCTCATGAAGCCAATGCATGTATTCATAGCCATAAAGCATTATCTTTGTGACCTACGAATTTCTTGCTTTTGACACAGGCTTATTTCTCTAAGATGACCTTAAAGGGTAAAGATATGGAAAACATTTATATTCTTCCCAACCTGCCTAGGACATCCATTTTACTTCCACAACATGGCAAAAGCCAATAACAGAGTTCAAATATAAACACAGCAGGCAGCTCAGTAAACACATTGCAATCCACTGAGCAATTGCTGAGGAGCTTTTACCCTGAGTCCTCAGCCTGAGGATGGCAACACCTGCCCTGCCAATCTCAGAAGCTGCACAGCTCCTGACTAATGTGCACAGGCATGGAGCGAGGCTATGTGCCTTAGCCTTTCATTCTCATCCTGGCTGTTGAACCCCAGGTGAAGCTTTCCCTAAGGTGCACTACCTGCCCATGGAGCAGCATTCCCTCATAGCTCCTGGGCTCCTGCCTAGCAACAACCTGGGAGAACTGCAGGCTTAGTTGGAAGGAGGCTGAAGCAAGAAGGAACAGTATGTACCTTGATGGGGAGAGGTCTCGGAACTTATTCTGCAGGTTATGGATTTTGCTGAAAAGTTCCAAGTTCAAGTCCTGCTCCTTCTGTAGCTCCTGCTCCTGTTCTACCAGCTGCTGTTTGAGGCTCTCTAGCATCCTGCCATCAATCATCTCTAGGGCGAGCGGACGGAGGATTTTCATGTGCTTTACATATCGTACTTGGTGCAAACTTGAAAAAGCCATCTCTTCTTCATCGATGTGGCCCTTAGGCTTATGCAAGCCATCTTGGGCCCCGTCTGTCCCACACAAAACTGTGATAATGGCCTCACTGCACTGAGAGTGCTTCTGGAGCTGGACAATGAAGTTCCGGTAGCCTTCCAGCTCAGTTTGCAAGTCGTGGATTTTCTGTTTTAAGTCTCCTGTGTCACTGGGGAGACTGATGTTCTCAGACTGGTCAGTACCAATCACACTGAGTTTAACAGAGAGCTGACTCTTGGAAGTCAAGTAAGTGGCTAAGGAGGGTGGGCCTAGGAAGTCTTCAGAGTTCTCTTTGCATGCTGGTAATAAGGCGAGGTCATCAGGAGGACAGATTTCAGAATCTGAAAATCAAATACTAATCTTTGTCAGTTTCTCTTTTGCTGCAATCAACCCCTATGTTATAGAGCCATGGCTGAGCCAACATTAACACAATAGCCACCTGCCTCTACTGTTTCCCACAGTTGAATTATAGACAGTAAATGTCCTCAAAGCCTGTGTATTAAAAAGTTTGGTTTATGGCACTGCTGGAAGGTTGTGTTGTGTTTAGGGGGTGGGGCTTAGAAGAAAACCATCACTAAAGAGCACACTAAGACCCCACTCTGCCCATTCTGCTTCCTAGACACTATGAGGTAACAGCTATAAAATCTACCACATGTCCCCGACCCCCATCATGATAATCTCACTCACCAAAGACTCAGAGAGACAAGTCCAATCAGTCATGGACTGGACCCAGGAGACAAAATTCTTTCTGTCCTCTCAAGCTTAGTGTCTTAGGAATTTTGGCGTACTCTAGAAAGCTGACTAGCATACCATTTTAACACTCAATTTATCCTCTTTCTCAGAGGGAATTTACCATGATAAACCACACACACCTAAAACCTATCAGTTCTCCTACTCTGAGATGCCCATGATCTAGCTGGAGGCAACCCAGGCCCACACACCACCCATGGAGGGTTCCCACAGTGTCACCACCTTCTGCCCACATTGTGTTGTTCTGTGCTTTTGCATGAATGACTATTTGTCCTTCCATACTCTGGACTACTTTTTTTCATCTGTGAACTCATATTTAGAATATATACTTCCCTGTGCACAGTTACATGCCTGCTTGTCTGTCTATGCACCACAAGCATGTAGAAGCCCATGGGCATGAGGATAGAGTGTCAGAACTAGAATTACAGGCAGTTGTGAGCTACCCAGACGTGGGTGCTGAAGTGGGTCCTTTGTAAATAAGTGCTCTTACCCACTGAGACATCTTTCTAGGCCTAAAAAAATCTCATCTTTGAAATCAACAGACCCAGTGTCAAATACTGGCTCTGTCACTTTACTTTGAATAACCCTGCTTGAGCAAATTAATGGACCTGTCTGAGCCTCCAGAATTTTACTTATAAAGTAGAAAGAACACTACTCAGTGAGAAGAGCTGTATTTGTTTGTTGGGATTATACTGAACAGTATCAGAAAAAGGCTAATACAGCTAACATACACAGCAGTAAAGGAACCCAGAGAACAGGAATGCTCCTTGCTTCCCAAGAATGAACTTGTCAAAGCTGGAAGAAGATGTACCATGGGAGGCATACAAGCAAAGGCTGGCTTGTGAAAAGGCTTTCAGGGCAACGATAACAGCTGGACCAGATAATCTAGGACAGCTCTCAGAAACACATATACATCAACATTCTGTGGGGCCACAGGTTCTACAATTTGTTCCTCCTAGTCTCAAGGCCACTATTACCTCTGTTCACAAGGTCAATGTCATTATTACTTTTTAGACACCAGTGAGTATATGTCTTGATGGAAGCATTCCAGATGCAGCATTTCTACAGAGCACAATATGTCATCAAGTAGGAACCATGCCTTCCATCTGTTTCTCTAGTATCTGGACAAGATGGGTGATGAAATGGTATGTGGTAAGTACTGAGGCTCAAAGAGTGCAAGGAGCAGAGAGAACAAGCAAGAGTTCACACAACAAGATTTTGTTTCAGGTAGTCATCCTCCAAGATGAGAAAACACATGAGCCTATCCAACTGAAGCTCCATAAGTTACATGTGTCCTGTCCTGGGAAGCTATGGATGTAGCCAAACATAACTGTAGACCACAATGTCATTCTGCAATGTCAAAAACTTGGATAGCCCAGTGAACATAGCAGTCTCATTATACTATGGCCTGCATTCAATAGCAAGAAGAAAAAAGAAATCTCTCTTCCCTCTAAGAACTAAAGATTAATGATGATGGTATTTGTTAAAGAATCATAAAGCAAAGACAAATGCAACTCTTACACAAATGTCACCTTTAGACAGATTGTGATTGGCCCTAATATTTGGATATACAGCACTGAGAGTGCCAGGGAGAATATGCATGCTCACACTCACATCTATACCTCCACTTTAAACTCTGCTCCTAACAACACAACAGGCATAACATTTCTGTACTCCACCCTTTAGAAGTACTTTCATATCGAGACATCCATATTTAAGGCTAAGTGTTCTAAGGTCTCTCATTCTCTGCATCATGTCTGGCTGTGGGTCTCTATATTTGTCCCATCTGTTGGAGGAGGATATTTCTCTGATGAAGGCTGAGCTAGGAACTGATCTGTGTATAGAAAAATGTCATTATGAGTCATTTTATTGCTACTTTTTTTTTTTTTTAAAGAATAGTAGTATTTGGTTTTACTTTATGTCCATGGGCTCTCTAGTCTCTGGTTCTTGGTCACACAAGCAGTGTTAGGTATGGGTTCCATCTTGTGGTGTAGGCCTTATGTCAAATCAGATATTGATTGGTCATTCCCAAAATCTTTGTGCCATGATTGCCCCCGCATTTCTTGCAGGAAGAACACCATTGTAGGTTAAAGGTTTTGTGGATGTTTACATTTCTCTTTTGGTGGCATGCAGAATACCTTCCTCTATCAAAGATACTGGAACCTAGAACATAGGGGTGAAGACTATAGATACCAATTTGTCTTCTCCATGTTCTATAAGTTATATAGGTGTTCAGTAATGGGGCTTTGCTGTCAGTTTGTAGAGAGCAAGTCTTATCCTTAGCAACAGCCTGGGATGTATATGTATGTGTTTGTGTGTGTATGTGTGTGTGTGTATGTGTATATATGTGTATATGTATATGCCTGAACTTACACGCTGGTAGGCCTTGGACTTAAGACCATGTAGGTGCCAAGACCAGCCTATATACTAACACCTCCCTGAGTTCTGTTACTTTAGTATTTAATAGCTGGAAAATCTACCCAAAGTAAAAAATAGAGAGACTGCAAATGACACCTTCTGCCACACCACCCCTGATTGGGGTCTCCTGTGTCAGAAGCACATGAGTAGAGATAGCTCGGAACCCTCAAGAATAAGGGCAATAGGACGTGTGCAGCTGATACCTTCCACGAATTCCTCAAGAACCTACCAAAGTGTTCTTGAAAAAGGAGCCAAAGTTAAGGTGTTACCCATGGCATGCAGCCCTGAGCCGGGCAGTCACTGAACAAATCAACTCAACACTAGGTCTCAAGTCCTAGGACAGTCAAAAAATTCACCCACAAAAGGTATATCGTGGGTGGGGCCTCAGAATGAAGCCTCAGTAAGGCAAGAAAAGAAGGGGCAGTATAGGCAGAGGCAGCCACGTGTGCATATCTCTGTATGCACCAGAAAGATAATGACAAATGGGTACTGAGGGGGTAAGAAGCTATCTAGAAACCTCCACTAATCACTAGCAATTAACCAGAACCAGGTTCCATAGCCTCTAAAAATAGCACCATCACTAGGGGACCAAGTGCTCAAACACATGAACCTATGAGAGGCATTCACATGCAAACCATAACCCACAGTTGAGCTAACCAGCACTCAGTTGCCTAGTACAACAGCTTTTTCCTGAAGGTCCAGAAACTCCAAGACAGTGCAATCACCACAGCGCTGTCCAGCCTGGGGAGAAAGCACAGCACAGGGCCTGGGGCCTGGGGCCACAGCTCAGTCTTTTTCCAGAAGCTGGTTATTCCCTGGCCATCACAGATTTAGAATTTCCAATGACCACAAATTCATACAAAGTGAATTCAATCCAAAAGAGAGTGATTTTGTGTTTTTAATGACAGGATAAAAGATCAAAAGGAAAGAGATAATCATAAGCATTAGATCATCTTAACTAAACAGGAATGTGGATAGTTATACTGTCCTTTGTGTATACCTGTGTGCTTATAATTCTGGGTAATTATAATTCCGGGAGGAGAATGTGCTGGAGGCCTCATTCATCTCTGCATCATCCCAAATGACCTACTGAAAAAGCTCAGCAGGAAGTTTTTGTCTGACCCACTCCTCCCAGATGGACAGAGACCAACTCCAACAACAGCCAATACTAAGCTGGACACTGGTGGCCTGCTACAATCCCATGTCCCTTGAGAGATGACACTGTGTTTTCTCATACTAAACAACCTGAGCCCACCCTCTGCCTTACAGAAGAGTTTGATAATAGACTAGTAAATCTCAATGACATTATGCTGTGCCCTGACTCTCCTGCCTCCTTATCAGCTGTGTGACCCTAAGTCAGTCATTTTCAAATAATTTCTTCAGTCCTGTGTGTTTTATGGGAATGATAACAAAGCCCCAAGAGAGATCTTTTTAGGGCCTAGTAAGGACTCTGATGTAAAATGGTCCTGAGCAATGCTTATTACTCAGTAGCTGTTGCATGGTAATTCTAACTGATCTCAAAACCTGTGTATTGGTCACTGTCCACTTCCTTGTCTCTTCCAGCAGAATGTGTGGTTTCAGGTCCTTCTTGCATGCCTGGGTTGTCCTGGTAGGCTGTTCTCACAATAGGGTAAGCTGCAGTCACTGGCAATGAGAAAGAAAAATAAAACCGTAGACTTGAAATTTAGCCAAGCAACTGAGAATAACACAAAGATACAACTGGGAGAATAAAAACACTGGGGAGGCAAATGCAATTTATAAGATAAAATTAATCTATCAGGCTGCCATAACAGAACACAAAAGCATAAATATAGTGCAGCTTGTCTGAAATGGTTTAAATCCAAGTTCTCAAAATACCATGAGTGAGAAAATGAATTCCATCAACCAGTGCCCACTTTTCCAAAATGAGAGAAGCCCAGACTCTTCTGGGTGATGGCCAGAGCAGTACTTGCTGATGCACTCTAGCGTCTCAGTACGTGTGCAGAGAAGATGGCAAGTCCTAGACAAATGCTAGTCCCTCTGCTGGACTGAATCACCTCTGCTATAGTTCTTTCCCCATGGAAGTTCTTTTTTTTTTTTTTTTAAATAATACATATGTTAATTTTATTTGTTTAGTCATTTTACCCTGTATATATACTTGTACATATGCATGAATGCTCAACCATAAGTGGGACACTTTTTTTTTTAATAATTTATTTTTTATTTCTTCAAGTTACATCTCAATCACAATCCCCTCCCTACTCCCCCCTCCAGTCCCACCCTTCCATCCTCCTCCCCCTCAGCCCCACCATCCTCTTCCCTTCTTTTTTTTTTTTTAGTTAAAGGTATTTATTTTTCCCCCCAACAGCTCTCCCTTTCAGTCCAAATAATGGTTCTTCTTCTTATAACTATAAATACAATACAAAACAACAGAAATAAATAGGCCACGATTATAAGAGTTATATGGCTTAGCATACATTCCCAATGTCCGGTCCATATGTATTTGGCACCTGACTTTAACATTCTACTATCTAACCATCTCCATGAGTTTAAAGTTCTATATCTAACTCAGCTTTCATACTAACTTGCCTCATAATTTTGAAATGGGGCCAAATGGCTGAAGATTGATGCTGCAATGTATGGAGAGAAAATGGGAACTGTCTAGGCAGCCACTGGTATGTCATTTTTCAGTTTTGGAAGCTGCAGGCCCTGCACTTCCTATATAATCAGATATATTTATCCCTCTCAGGTCTCTGAGGTGGTTGAAGAATAGATAGCTAGAGTCTCATAGTTAAATTTTGAGTTGTTTAGGAATCAAGAGGGTGTTCTGGACCCATGGAAGTTCTTTACCCATGGAAGCCCATTGCACTCCCAACCTTGATTTGATTACCTGTCCCCACCCCAGTGAGACAGAGTAGGTAGAGAACTATATATAGTCTATCTTTCTCCTAGTCCCCCGAGCTGGCTGGAGACACAGCAGGTGGTCAGATTATGTGCACCAACAAGGTGACTAGATGCCTACATGGGTGAAAGAAAGTATTAATGGGAAGTGAAACGAGGGAGGGAAGTCTGATTCTGTAGATGACTGACCCTGAAACCTCAAGTAGGTGAATCTAAGAGACAACCTAGAATTAAAAAGAAGGTGCCGTTGGCTGCAAAGTATCACAAGATCCCTACGAGCGTATTTATGTGTTAGGCCTCATAGAAGAAGAATGAATACAGCCTTTGGAATCAGCTAGGTTACTTCATATGGAACCTCGGTGATGAGTACCAGAGTGACTGCAGCCAAGTCATTTTCTCTCTTCAACTGCTGCCTAGGCTTAAGATAATTATAAATAACCAATAACAAATAACTATTAATTAATTAATTAAGACAGTGATTATTGGAACTGCCTCCAAAGACAGTAGGGAGCTTTAATTAGATCAGGTGTTTAATGTGTGTGATGGGTTTAACAATTAACGGGGACTCTAATTTTGCTACTGCCACAGGAAACCCAGGGCTTCAAGAATCATCTCAAACCTGGGACCCACACTAGCAATGTCCTGATCTGCCACAATTTCTTAACCAATACTTGAACTTTTCATTGGTAAGCTAGAAGCAGCCAAGCTTTTTCTAAACATTCATCTCAGTCCTTGCTCCAAGAGAAACTGGGCTGTTGCAAAGAAATAGCTTCTCCTGCAGCCTTTGTGGTAGAAGTTATTATTCCCACATCCCTGTATTAAAAGTCTGGGGGTTTGTAAGAGCCCATGCTCCTTGCTACCATATGTGAACCACTCATTCCTCCAGAAATCCCAACTGTGCAGCTCCTGAAACAGACTGTCTGCAGATAACATTTCTTTCCCTGAAGTCATCTCAGTCCCCTGCTTCACTGAGACTCTATAGATTCACTGGGAACTTGGAACCTGGTGTTTCTACCCCTTATCTTAAACAGTGCAATTCCTCAGAGGTGTCTATCCTTGCGTTCTCCAACTTCTCACTTCCATGTTCTCTCTTTGGAATCCATGTCAATCCAGCTCTTCCCACAAGAGCCTCTTAAAGGCCTCATTAAACACCAAGGCACAACCTCAAGCCTCATCTTACCATCAATATCTGACCATCACTCTAAATCAGTTTCTGAGATGCCACCCTTATTTGGTGTCCCATCTCACCTGCTGCTCCTCATCGGCCCAACCTCTCACCTGTAGAACACCCCAGTCTGATCTCTATGGCTCTGAGATATACAGTATCAAATATTGGTATATGTGGTTGTTCCCTGGTTTCTCTTCAAGCTTATTCCCCTATCCTAGACACCAAACTCACCTGTCTCCAGCTGCCTTCCTTAAGTCTCTACTAGGATGTCCAATAAACCCTTCACCAGAAATCTAGCATTCCCCAAGCCAGTCACTCCTGTGATCTTTCCTACCAAGATAACCTCATCCTTCCAAGGAGTGCAAAGGAATCTAACCCTTTAAAATACAAGTTGGCCTCTTCGTTCAAAAAGTTAAATGATACATTGCTAGACTTTAGGGTCTCCAGCATAACTTTAACTCCACTTCCTAATAAAATAGTTACAGATGATATGTGAATGAATGGGGCTGGATATCAATACGTTTAAATCACCACAAAAGCAAGCAGCAAGCCTGATTTGGCCCAATGACAGTACTTTGCCCACTCCTGCTTGAAACCTCAAGTCAGATCATGTCACTGTGTGGTTCAAAAGCCTCCAACAGTTTCTAACCTTGTGAAGATGAAGTCCTGGAAGCACACTTGGCCTGCTGCTAACTGACCTCATCTTCCACATCTCTGCCCCTCTCTCATGCCAGGCACACCAGTCACATAACTGGTCTCCCCACTCTATACCCAAGTTCTCAAGCATAAAGCAACACCTTTGCCCTTGTTCCTTCTCCCAGGATGACGAGCATGCTGACATCTCCTAGTTTCCAACCAAATTCCACCTTGTGAACACATGCTAACATTCACGAGCATTAGTGACTCTCTCACCTCTCAGCCCCCAAGTCCTCACCCTGCTGGACTTTTTTCCACAGCACTTTTCACAGGCATTGTATATACACTGACCAGCTTGTCTCTTCACACACACAAGAACGTAAGCTAGAAACAGACTTCAACTGTTTTGTGCATCACAGAGCCTAGAACAAGCTTGGCACACAGGTTTAGTAAAGGTTCCCATTGTGGATAAAGGTTCATCATGTGACTGTCATTTGCTTACAGTAGGAGATCAAAATCAAGTGTCAACATAGGCACATTTGTAAGTTCATGAACCTTGGGGAAGATATAGATGCTGCTTTTGTGCTGACCTGAACTGAGGGTACTCCATACTCTCTAGACACTCAGAGGGCTGGTGCTCTGCAATCTTGAAGTCCTACTGTTCTGGACTAGGAGACACCATCTGAGATGTTCTGTCTAAGTCTTTGGATTCTAACTCCTTGAGCATACTTTAACCCACAGGTTCCAGAAGAGCCATGAGTAGGAAAGTGGATTACTTGTACAGAAGAGAGATAGTCATAGCATTTGAGATCAATCTCAGGTTAGCCAGAGAACTTTGCCAAAAGGACCATCACTTACAAACCACACTGCCACCTGCTAAGACTCTCACAGACCTGGGAGCTAATCCAAAAAATCCAGATTCAAACCTAGGCACCCATATCTATAGGAGGCCTGCCCTATTCTGAAGAGAAATAGAGGAGTAGATTTGGGGAAGATGGAAAGGGACTGGAAGGGGAAGAAGTAGGGGAAACCATTCAGGATGTAATATATGAGAAAAGAACAAATTAAAAAAAATATTGTTCCAAAACAATAACAACAAAACCTGAGGTACTAATACACAATTCCAAGGGAATGAAGCAGAGACCTCCCTCCTCCAGGACCTGAGGACACAACAATTCCTACTCAATAGTCCAGACTCCAGAATAAAAAGAAGCTAACTGATTTGTTTCCCTTCTCCTATTCCACCACTGTGCATTTTTAGGAGTTAAAATTAATCACTACAGTTCTTGGAATTTATATACAAACATACTGCAATTCTGAACAACAAGAGCAACATTTTAGGCAGTTCTGTGGTGGGCCTCTCACCCAGCTCATGGAGAACACATTTTCTTGACTTACCATTTACCAGCGCAGGGTTGGGCACTGCCATCCCCTCTATCATTGCCTCTGCCAGAATTAGCTTGTCATGGAGTTGCTTGTTGCGGGTTTTAAATTCTTTCAGCTCCGCCAGCAGATCTAGAACCTGGCCCTGGAGCTGAGCCACCACCTCCGGGGAGGCAGGAAGATCATACATATTTTCCATTAACTCAGATGGTTTTAATTGGATCAGTAAGTCCATCTTCTCTGCATCCTGGAGACACACATTTACAGCATTCAGTATGCTTAAAATACACTTTCTTTTGTTTTATGGGCAACATTTTCATGTTTTTAAAATAGGTTTCAAACTGCTCACCCATATCTCTAGTCCAATAATAGGCTCTCTGTTCTTCCCTAAGAAAGAGCATAGATCTTGGAAGATCCCCCTCCGCAATGACATACACACACACTGACTGTCAAAGGCCCTTCTTGACATCCTCTGGGCCCTGGTCCATGGCTTCTTTGGATAATCCAAACATTCTAAATATGGCCATTCCATCTTTAACACAATCTTCTAGGATATGTTTTTGTTTTTGTTTTTATCTGTTTCCTCATTTGCCACCATTCCTAGTGTGAACCCATCTGTCTTACATTCTTGCTAGTCCCTTACTTAAGTGGCTACTGGCTGGGTTGCTACTAATGTATCTCTCAAATTCAGAGCTTCCAACGTGCCTGACCTAGATGAAAGCTATCAGTTCCTGGGTCCTTTCATGTCATATCCCCACCAGCAGATTCCCACCACTTCAGCTATTACATACATCCACCCACTACATCATCCAGAAAACCAAGTCTTTTTGAAACCCTGTTTATCCTCATCACTTCCTTTCACTGCTCAGCAGGCTCCAGTAAGTACAAATCCTAAGGTAGCTCTCAGTTCTTCTGCTTGTACTCATGTCTTCTGGCACCCCTAGTGCAGGCATCTAGCTCATACCTAGGCAGCCTCCTGGGAAGTGCAACATTCACTCTGAGTCTCTCTAATCCACTCCATGCTGCAGCAAAAAGATAACTGACTACTCCTTGTTGCTTAAAACTATAATTGTTTCCTGGTTAGCTTAAGACAGAGGTCAGTGTGCTGACCACAGCCTATCAAGGACAGCATGACCCACAGTCTAAGTCACTGCCCATCCCCATTTTAGTCTACTCTCTGGTCACACTAGGCTTCTACATGTTCTATAAAATGCCATGTCCCTTGAACCCCAGGGCTTTACCATGTGCTCCATCTAGAACACCCATTCTTGCTCATCTCCACTTCCCTAATAAGTCATTCATCAAGACAGTTCAAACGTGCCATCCTCAAAAGAACAAGCCCTTGACTTCCAAGTCCAAGTCAAGCTTCCCTGTTATGTACTCAGTGTCCCTTGTCATTTTCTCCATAGGACATCAGCATTATTATAATGTCTGAGAAAATCCATTTTACTGTTTTCCACACTTGAATGCAAGGCCCAGGGTTTGGGTCTCTGAGTATCTTTATCATAATGTATGATAGGATAATAGACACTCTAGAAGCCAGATGAAGATATATTTCAAGTGGTAAATTTTAAACATATTCAAAAAATGAGGAGAGGGACTCAAACCTAGAATATATAAAGTATTACAACTCAATAATAATTAAATATAATGGTCCAATTAAAAAATAGGAATCCAAACAGGCAGATGTGTCTCTGATAGAGACTGCACAGAGCCAACACGCACATGTTCAGTATCAACAGCCATCAGAGAGATGCAACTGAAATCTCAACAGAACACATCCATGACTCTTCATTCACATGAGGGTAACAACAGTCAGGGATGGTACTAAATGTGGGTGCAGAGGTGGAGGAACTGGAAGCCTGATTAACTGCTGGAAGGAAAGTAAATTGTTACAAGAAGTAAGTCTGAAGTTCCTCAAAATTGCTAAACAGAATAACCATGTGGCCCATCATCATTACTCCTGTGTATTTACTGAAGAGAAATAAAAGCATCTATCACCTATCCACACAAGCATACATGAGTAGCAATAAAATGCATAATATTCAAAATAAAATGTACAACAGCCCTACCCTAGCATGTTATGTAGTGATAAAAACAAAGGAAGAAGTATATCGTGCGGCAACATGAATGAACTGTGAAAGCATTATATGAAGTGGGAAATCTAGTCACATATTGCATGAGTCCATTTATAGGAAATGTCCAGGACCAGAAGGTAGATTAGTGGCTGCTTAGCACTTGGTATGGGCAGGTAGGAAACTGATTTGATGAATAAGAAGTAGAAAGCTTCTTTAGGGGATTATGGAGATGTTCTATCATGCTTGTTCTCAAGGAACCAAGATGTCGAACAGCAACTCCATTATCATACAGCAAGAAGTCTCAGGAGTCAAACCATGTCTTCAGATTCCAAGGCTGTTGGAGAAAGTGTGATGCTTTCTGTCCTGGAGTTCCAAGGAAAAGGAAATAAAATGTTCAAGGACAGGGAAATCTGAGGAAGAGAGAGGGACCACGGATGCCTCAGCAGAGGACTGGGAAATAACAGTTTTAATTTCTTGGTTCTGGGACTCCCTGAATCTTTATTCTTGGATCCAAATCTGTGTATCACATGGCAGCAAAGAAGAGATCTGAAGTGCAAAATGCCAAAGCCTATTTGAAGCTGGAAGACTGCCGTCAGTCAGTCTAACACAAGTCCTGAAATAACACCATCCGAAGCACTGCCACATGGACTGGAGCAGTCCCTCCTTCCATCGATTAATGATGGCATACTGCAAGTCCTTACCCAGGAATGACACTCACATGTTCTGAGCTCCTGCACATACCCACACTGCCCTAGGCACTTGCATTCTTAATCTCACTATGCCTCCATATAGCCTGGGTGTCTGAGCTGCACTGATCCCATTCAAGGTCCTGACACCAGGCCTAATGCAAGCACGTTTATGTCTATAAAACCCTCTATAACCACACAACCAGCAGGCTAGCTGGTCTCTGCCTCACCCTTACACTCCAGTGATGTTCTTTTTAACTGGATATCACAGTTCTAGCTTAAGTCACTGTACTATCAATTCTGCCACTACCAAAACCACAAAAGAAGCCAATGTCTGCCTTCTTCTGAAACCAAGCAAGAAACAATCATCACTTGCCAGCTAAGTCATTCTGGACAGCTCTCTAAGTCTCGTGGTACTGTTTCTTCCTATGTACAATGATTACTGATAAATTATTTTCCACTGGAGAAATGAGTCATTTCAGGTCAGATTAGAGTATATGTAGGTTTACTGGGGACAGCTTTGCTGCAGGTTCACTGGTACCAAGGAATGAGGCCAGGGAAGTTGCCATGGGGAGGAATACAGAGGGGAGGGGGGAGAGAAAGAGAGAAAGAGTGTGTGCACACAGGGAAAGAGAGATGCAGAGAAAAAGGGAGAGAGGGAGACCAAAATGTCTGGATTATATAGGAAAGAACTTCTGGGGCGGGGGGGGGGGGGGAACGACTAGCTCCTGGGCTGGAAAGTTCAGGGTAGGGGCGAGATATGACAGCCATGTCCTGTAACAGGAAAGGATTGAGGGATGCTGGGAAAACCTGGAAGCCAGGTCCACTTTGGTATGTTACATATGCACCTAAGAAGCTTATCCTGGGTCTGAAACCCAACAGTTATAATACCTACTTATATATTTGTTGAAAAAATTAAATAAGATAACACGAGAACTCAGCACAGTCCTTGGTACCTAAAACAAATGATAAACTTAAGTGAAAGTTTATACAATAAGATGAAAAACATAAATGAATAAATAAAATTGTCTGTATTTTAAAAACATGGCAAGTATGGTTTTACTTAAAAAAATAAAATGAATCTATTTGGAAAAATTTAGTTCATTCAATTATCCAATTTCCTGTACACAGGATGGCATCTCCCACACAACAATAAAAAAGCAAACATAAAAACAAAGAAAAAAATAAACCTACCCAATTTCCTAATACACAGGTACAAACTGAAGGAGCTGGGGCACAAAAGAGCAGTTCTATTCTAGCCAAATTTGCATTTTTAGTATCATTAATATAATGACAGTATATATATATATATTTTTTGTTTTGTTTTAGTCTCTACTGAAATCTTTAGAAAACCCTTTTCTAGAAATTACAGTTTTGGTGCACAATTTAAAACAATCAAAAGCAATTTTGCTAATGATATATCTAACTCTGTTTGGTAGGCACAAAAGCAGTAATTTAGTGGTCAGAAAATAAACTTAATTCTCCATTCTGATGCTATGAAGCAGTGTATACAGTTCATTTCTCTGCTACAAAACAGCCATCAGAACCAAGTATCCCACAGCCTTCAATGAAGGTATCAGAATCATAACCTCTTTGTTTCTCCATCAGAACACATCTCTGATACAGGGATTCTCAATGCCAATCTAATCCCAAAGGACTGTAAATAGGTCCAACCACACACTGCTGAGAATGTCTGATTCTTAATAATCTGGCCTATATGAGTGTGCTTAAAGCTTACAGAGCAGCTCAGAGAGAAAACCAGTACACAGAGATTTACTCAGCAAACCCAGACCTCTCCATTTTGGGCCACCATGTCTGCAAAGCAGCTTGGTAGGGAGCAGGAATGGTCTTGCAGGCAAACACAGTAGGCACCCCAGCCTAGGCTCTTTACTT
Source organism: Lophiomys imhausi (assembly GCA_907164525.1). Lineage (NCBI taxonomy): Eukaryota > Metazoa > Chordata > Mammalia > Rodentia > Muridae > Lophiomys > Lophiomys imhausi. Next base: position 4,795,376 of record CAJQZJ010012348.1, on the reverse strand, counting down.
TAGGCTGGCTAACCCTGGGTACTCAGAATCTAGCATCCAATAGAAACAAAGCCCTCAAAATTTGTGTCTCTCTCACACAAAGTTCTCCTAAAACAGAAGTCAGCTTTTATCCTACTAAAAGGTCAGGTTGTTACAATTTTACTGCAACCTGCAACAGGAAATGCCCTTCAGCCTATGAGAACTGTAGAAACTCTGACCAAATAGAATCTTAAGCAGCCTTCATGGGGAAACTACCCAGTTCATAAAACCCAAGAGAAAACTCCAGGCAGATGGACAAACAGAATTCCATGTGTACTTTTCCTGGTAAAAACACAAAAGTGTCCTGTTAAATGAGATATGGCTAGGGTCAGGGTAGAAAGTGGGAGAGGAAGAAGAGGAAGAGCAGAGAGGAGAAGAGGCATGGTGTTGGAGGCTGGGGATAACACAGGCAAAGGGAACCTCCAGAATGACTTAGTCATCACAGAAACATAAAATGTGGTGGCATTCAAGGTTATTTTTTAAAACCTTTTCTTGATTATATAACGTAAGTGTGTATTTAATGCATAGAAAAACTTACCTGGTTGATGGCACTGTGGAATGAGAGGAGAGGGGTCTGCAGCCCCGGCATCTCACTCAAGGTCTCCAACTGAGGCTCAGTGCTGAGAACGGTCTGTTCTGCTTTCTCTTCCCAAGCTTCTCTCTTCCTTTCAGATTTGAATCCAAGAAGAGTGTCCTCTATGGTGATGGTCTGCACTGAAGCGTTCTTCAGCTCCACCGTGGCTTCGTCAGCTGTCTTTACTAGCCAAGTCCCCCCCCCTTGACTTGAGTTCATTGTGTGACCTGGAGAATGAGTTGGCTGGGAAGGAATGGCCAAGTTCCTCTCTCAACTGAACAGCTACTTGCTGAAGTGCCTTCTTAGCTTTACTATCAAGGCGATCTCCAGGAAGCCCCTGCTCTGCCAAGCATATTCGTTCCAAAAGCAGGGCACCGAGTGCTTTCACAAGATCCGGCCTGTTTCTCCAAAGGAAGACAGTAGGTTAATCAGCCTTCTGATGTAGTTTTGTTGCCAACCCAGACTCCCAAGTTTTCTGTTACCAATCCTGTCCAGATTCTGCCTGAATTAAACATAGTGGGTTCCCAAATATGCCAGGAACCATGACATTTAATTTCATGCAATCTCACAACACCCAAACAAAGCAGGTATTTCCCTGTTGGGTTCATGGATAATGTCACACAGGTACACAGCCAGTTACGTAGATCACATGAATATATGGATGGGGGCTGGCCTAGGAAGGAGTAAATGGGATCACTCAGTGCCCATAGCAATTATAGAGTCCTCCACCCCATGACATTAGCTCCATTCCTATGTTCTGTACACAAGTATGGCTTTGGCTAAATCATGCCACCCTGGCAGGTCCATGGGTGACCTGATCCATCCTGCTGTATAATAGCTACTCAATAAACACATATTAATAAAGGGATGCTTCATTAATGACCATGCAGATAGAGCATGAAGTACATTGCTTTGAAGGCTATGCAGGATGTATGTGTGTGTTTGGTTTTTGTCAAACTGACTCAATCTAAGGTCATTTGTGAAGAAGGAATCGCTTAACCACTGAGCCAGCTCTGCAGCCCAAGAAGGGATCTCCATTGAGAATACGCCCCCCTCAGATTGGCCTGTGGGACATTTTCTTGATTGCCTGACAAGGAGGGACCCAGCCCACTGTGGGCAGTGTTATTGCTGGATAGGTAGGTGATACTGATGTGTCAGAAAGTAGCTTGAGCAAGCCAGTCAGCAGCGTTACTCCATGGTCTCTGCTTCAGTTCCTGCCTTGGCTTTCTCTGATAATGGACTATATACAGCCTGTAAGCCAAACAGCCATCATCTTCCCCAAGTTGCTTTTGGACATGCTCTTTACACTGCAACAGGGGCAAATAGAAAGGGCTTCAGGGCTTGACAGTGTTGCTCAGAGATACAGCATTTGCTTAGCATGTGCAAGGCTTTCAGTCTGACCCCCATCACAGAAAGTAAAATAAACTCAAATAAATAAATAAAGTCAAATAAAATGGCTCCAAAATCTATGTGATTCTTTGACAGGAAGGTAAATCTTCTTCCACAGAACATGATGATTAAAGGAATAATGAGGATTAAGAGAGGCAGCTTTCTGTCAGCACATGCTCTTCAATGTCACTTGCCATGAGCCCTTGGCCACCTCTGATAGCAGCTGCAGCTGTGTGGACAGTTCCTGTAGACACAGCGGGTCCCACCTCAAGCATTCTGTGCCTCTCTGCTGTCCTGCATTCGTTCTAAACCCGAGCCAGCCAGCAAGACAGGGTGGAGTGAAGAGACAGCTGAGATCTCTGGGATGAGAACTGTGGTATGAGTATCCTGGTTTCCATCTGGAGAAGGACAAGAGCCTGGGCTACACTGCCCACCAGAGACTGCCCATCTGCCCAGACCAACCACAGCATCTTCATTGGCTTCTTGGTCCTGTATACACAAGTCTGAGTCTCTGGCTCTGCTTTTCAGGGACCTGGAACAAAGCCACCATGGGAAGCACCCAGGATGGTGCTAGTGTGGCACATGCTAGAGGATTCCTTTGTGTGTTGGACACTGTTACTGGCACAAGGGCTACAGCAAGGTATAAACCAATGACAGAAAGGGTATGTAAATAAATCACTAATCCGCAAGGCAAAGGGGAGAACAAGGGGAACAGAATGGTGTAAGCATGACACTGAGATGAACAGTCATGTCACTTTCTTCTTAAGGCTGGGAAGTAAGCAGTGGACACAGGAAGGGTCTCACACACTACATCATGCTGAGGAAAGGATAGGCCGGTTCACACACAGACTTCAGAAAGGTAAAGAGCTACTGTGCTAAGGACAGATTTTCTGTCAAGATGGTGAGGTAAACACACACATGCTCCTTCCATTCTGGTCTATTCACAGAAATGACAGCAGGTATATATAATAAAAAGAGGTGCACCACAGGGCTCAAAACCAAAGATCCACAGATTCCAAAGAAGAAACACAGCCTGGAACTGGGAGGGAGGGGGCAATAACAGAAACACAAATTCACTCTCAGGACAGAAGAGGAATCTGACAGATGTTATAGGACCTAAAGGGCCAAGCTGAGGCAACTTCAGTGTTCTTACCTTAGGAGAGAAAGGGTGTAGGTAGTTAACAGACACAAACCAAACTTACATGGAAAATCCACTCTTAATAAAGACAACCATCAAGCAGGTAAAATGGTTCAGTAGGTAAGAAAGCTTGTTCTTGCACCCATGTAGAAATCCAGGCATGGATGTATGAGCTTATAATTCAAGCAGAGATAGGGGTATGCTGAGAGCTCATTGCCAGCCGCACTAACTGAAAAGGTGAGATTCCAATTTACTGAGAGGCCTTTGTTTCAGAGCAGTAAGGCAGAGAGTAACAGAGGAAAGCACCTGGTGACTTACTCTGTCCTCCACATGTGTGCATATAGGCACAAATACCTGCATACATATATGTTCCATACACCACACCCACATATACACATGAATACACCAAAAAAATGATAACCTAAGAAATTAGAAAATTCATACACAAGGGAACAGAAAACAATCCATGAAGAATTCAGAAAGGAGATTTATTTTTATTTTTGTGTGTGTTTATTTTTATTTTTTGTCTGTGCAGCAAGTGCATGCAGTCCCTGCAGAGACCAGCTAGTGTGTCAGACCCTCTGGAATTGTAGTTACAGGCAGTTCTGAACTGCCATGTGGGTGCTGGGAACCAAACCTTTGTCTTCTGTAAGAGTAAAAGGGCCAGGAGTAGTGGCATACGCCTTTAATCGCAGCACCCGGGAGACAGAAGCAGGTGGATCTGTGTGAGTTCGAGGCTAGCCTGGTCTGCAGAGTGAGTTCCAGGACAGCCAGGGCTTCACAGAGAAACCCTGTCTTGAAAAACCTTAAAAGAGAGAAAGGGAGCAGCAGGTGCTCTTAACTTCTGAGCCATCTCTCCAGGCCCCAAGAATAAAGTTTAAATCACCAACAAGAAAAAGAAAGAAAACAAAAAGATGAGGCAGAAGTGAAACAAAGCTGGAGGACTGACACCGCGCTCCAGGAAGCGCTGCTCTAGGCATGTGGCTGTCTTATGGAAGGGCCTTCAGGTAGAGGTGAGGTCATGCAGTCAGAGTCGACAGCAGGGACCCTCCTTGTGTTACTTCTCTTCAGTTTATCCTTACTGCTTCACTGCAAGAAATCCTGTGCGTGGCAGACATACTCCATTCCCTCCCTCTGATGTCAGGCACACTGAACACAGAAGTGCCCATGCTCACCTTCTCCATGTGCCCTCTGCAGACAGCTGTAAGGCCTGCCTCATTTACAGAGTCCCATGGTCCAGATCAGGGAAGTCAACTCAATTCAAATTTTAAAAATTAAAAGGAAAATGCATGCTGCATCATTCACTTCTGGTGTGAAATCATTTAGACTACACAAACCACCTTAAACTACAGTAAACCTAGACTTAAAAAATATTTCCGTACATTACAGCATCAATCTTCAGCCATTTGGCCCCATTTCTCTGACAGACATTGATTGTAGAGCAGGAATTATGAAGGACTTACCTACCCTGTCTTGGCAGA
>CAJQZJ010012348.1:4760882-4779115 GCA_907164525.1 Lophiomys imhausi | reverse complement strand
CCCCAAAGACTAGTGGTGCATGAATGTCCCTATCACTTTTGGTTCACAAGTCTACTAACAGTATAATGAACAAACACTAATACATTCAAAGAATGAGATTCGAGAATCTATTGGTTCAAATAACAACATGAGTGAATTACAAAATGATTATGCTGAGTGAACAGTCAACACACTATGATTCTAGTTATTGAAAGTCTAACAGAAAGAATTTAAACACAGTAGAAAAAGCAGAGGAATAAGTGGGGGCGGGGAGACTGACACAAAAGGATATGAGGAATCTCAAAAGGAGTTTAGGTTCCATTTATAGGCACATACACTTGTGGAACTTAGCAAATATAGGCTTTAAGCCTTTCATGAAAAAAAAATTGAAAGAAAAAGTAACTATAAAATATATACCAGTTAAGAGTAGGGGAGATGGCTCAGTGGGTAAAGGCACTTGACACCAAGCCTGACAACCTTGTGTTTAGCCCCAACATGGTAGAAAGGGAGAACTAACTCCTTCAAGTTGTTCTCTGACCTCCACACATGTGCTGTGGCAAATGCACACATAAAAGCACATGTACACACACACACACACACACACACACACACACACACACACTAAATAAATGTAATATAAGTTTGTAGTTAAATTATGAATGCTAGCTAAATATATATATATGCCTAAATATTTTGGACAAATACACTGATTCTTATAATTTCCATTGAAATTATTGAAAAGACAAGATAGAATGATGACAAACAGGTAAGAAATATTAACAGAGTCTAGGTAGCAAGTAAGTACCATGTGATCTCATTCAAGTGGAATGTAAACAAGTCAGTCTTGTAGAAATTTAGAAAGCAGTGTTACTGGAGGCCAATGAAGGGAGGGCTGGGGGAGGTTGACGGTGGATATTTAGACAGGAGCAACACGTGAGCTTCCCTTGTACATGCCCACAGATAAAATAACATACATATTTTGGAAGAATACTAGAAGAAAGTATTTTATCTTAAAAAAAAATGACAAACTGATGATGAACTAAATATATTTGCCTTGGCTTAAACATTACACAGTACACATATGCATTGAAACATCACAGAATATTCCATTAATTCCTATGATTATTATTATTTTTTTAATAATTTATTTTTTATTTCTTCAAGTTACATCTCAATCACAATCCCCTCCCTACTCGCCCCTCCAGTCCCACCCTTCCACCCTCCTCCCCCTCAACCCCCCCATCCTTTTCTCTTCTTTTTTTTTTTTTAGATTAAGGTATTTCTTTTTTCCCCCCAACAGCTCTCCCTTTCAGTCCAAAAAATGGTTCTTTTTCTTATAACTATAAATACAATACAAAACAACAGAAATAAATAGGCCACAATTATAAGAGTTATATGGCTTAGCATACATTCCCAATGTCCAGTCCATATGTATTTGGCACCTGACTTTAACATTCTACTATCTAACCATCTCCATGAGTTTAAAGTTCTATATCTAACTCAGCTTTCATACTAACTTGCCTCATAATTTTTAAAATATCTTCTTAGATCCAGAACACCCTCTTGATTCCTAAACAACTCAAAATTTAACTATGAGACTCTAGCTATCTATTCTTCAACCACCTCAGAGACCTGAGAGGGATAAATATATCTGATTATATAGGAAGTGCAGGGCCTGCAGCTTCCAAAACTAAAAAATGACATACCAGTGGCTGCCTGGACAGTTCCCATTTTCTCTCCATACATTACAGCATCAATCTTCAGCCATTTGGCCCCATTTCTCTGACAGACATTGGTTGTAGAGCAGGAATTATGAAGGACTTACCTACCCTGTCTTGGCAGAGCTAGGCTGTCGACTTATCTGCTTCCAAGTTTTGTCCTTTTTGGACAGAAGTCTGTCTACAGTTGAAGCAAGGGGTTTTTCTTGCCAAGAGAATGGCTTACCACCAATTCAATCATCTCCCACTGGAGATTCTTCGATGCTCATCTTCTACTTGGAGTAGAATAGGGGGTGCTGTCAGTAGCTGACATGTCTCGATATCAAAAATTCTTAAGTTAAGAAAACATCTTTGAATGCCATATTCTGCAGATCTCTTGAGGTTTTTGAAGATGCCCTATCTATCTCTTATATTTAGATAAGCAAATATTGCTTGTCTCTTAGCAACTTGATTTCTGAGTAGCTTAGAAAATAACTGTGATAGACTGTCATAGTAACTAACAAAATGACATGTTTTCATGACTATTAGTTTCTGTTTCTTAATTATACTAAACAGTTTATGTTGGTTGGTAGCAAGAGGTCAAAACTTGACATTTCATTTTTAAGTATTACTACGAACAATACCTTTAAGAAGCGTTACCCTTAATTTTGTATCAGTATACACAGATCAATACCAATGTGGCCAAATATAATCTTAATTTTGTATCAATATACAAAGATCAATACCGATGTAGCCCAATACAATCTTAATTTTACATTAATATACAAGGGTCAATACCATTGTGGCCAAATATAATCTTAATTTTGTATCAATATACAAAGATCAATACCGATGTAGCCCTATACAATCTTAATTTTGCATTAATATACAATGATCAATAATTTTGTTATTGTTGCTTGTTTTTTTGTTTTGAGACAGGGTCTCATGTGGCGCCAGCTCACTCAAACTCAATACACAGTTGAGGATGGTCATCAACTTCGGCTCCTCCGGGCTCCACTTCCAAGTGCTGGCATCACAGGTGCTCACCAACATGCCTAGTTTTTGCAGTGCCCACACAATCACATAACTGAATGTGAGGGTCACACTAACACTGACGAAGTCGAGGGTTTCTGAACACTACAACCAAAAGTTACTTCAAACTCGAATTAGTTTCCGGTAGCAATAGCCCTTATTGCATCACAGGCCTTCAATAGGGCTTTCGTTCTGAGCAGCCAACACACACACACACACACACACACACACACACACACACACACACACACGTACCCTGCAGTGAGCAGGCATATCACACTATGCACCAACCGACACTGCCTGAAACACCTTGGCGCATATCTGAGACTACTGGATGCTATCAATTTCTGTACACACACTTTACTGCTCTTATAGACACAGGAATTACAGAAAATACTTAATATTTTCTTATTACTATTCCTCAATGAGTAAGCATCAAATTGGTTCATCTTTGTGTTCTACAGTGTAATGTCTGTCTTGAAAAACTATTTGAGTTGGTGGCAAAAATCTCATGTAAAAAATTGTTATATGGAAGTTTGATTTGAGAGCAAGCCAGAATTGCCAATAACTTTTTAAATTGTATTTTATTTTGTATATTTATCCGTCTATATATGTGAATATATTTATGCATGGGTATATGTGCACCTGTGTGCACAAAGAGGCTAGTAGTGTTACACGAGTCTGAGGAATCCCAATTTGCTATATAGGTGCTAAAATCACAATTATAGTCTTCATGATAGTGCAGCAAATACCCCTCACTGTTGAGCCATCTCTCCATCCCTGCCCAACAATTTCTGAAATGGTCCCTACACATACTTTTGCTTTTTTGTACTACATATTTATATGAAGCAACATTTATAGAATTGATATTACAAAATCAAAATGCCAATCAACTCTGAGAAATGTTGATGATGGCATACACCCTACACAATAAATATTCTGCCAAGATTTAAGTCTTTAAATAAAAATAAACAAGCACATCCGTCTCATTAGCATTTAAATTCACTTCTATCTTTAATAAATGGTAAAACTACATGTACACCAAAGACTTACTTTAAAACCCATTTCTTTATGATTTATTACCAGAAACTGTGAGCGAGCTGTATATAGCTAGATGGCTGAGACTGTGTAGAAACTCCTCAGGGGAAAAGGGGTTGTCAAGTAGAAAAATTTACAAGACATTGCTTGAGAGTCACACAAAGTCCATTTCTTGATCAATGTGACAGTCCTACTAATACCTGAGCTCAATTAAATTAAACTTATTTACCTCCATGTCCAACATCCTAAGCTTTCTAACCACTCATAAGAATGACAAAAAACAGTACAAGTAAATGACACAACAACCACTAACCTTCCTGAGAACTGCATCTTGTCCACACCAACCTCTCACATGACCTCAATGTCAGTTCCACAGTCACAGGCTTCAACATGTACTACCCTAACTGTGCCCTGCTGAAATTACCCTGCATGACAGTGACTCCTCTAGCATCAAGTAATAACTGGCAAACATACAAGAAAACAGGGGTACCTCAATAGAAACTTTTATACTTAAGTTCATTAAGACAACAGGATAGGTGTTGGTCTCTTGGATGGTTTCTAACATAAACTACCCACATACAGGAAATGTGTATCACCAGGTCCTGATGGGATGGTTCTGATCAAGGGCAGTCACTTTGGAAAGAAACATTATAAACTTATTAGGCTTCCAAACTACTTCTTCCTTTATCAATTCAGAATTGTTGGAGGAAGGTATCTGAAAACAAATTGTACATTTACTGCATATCTATATCCACCAGTAATTATAAATCTAGGTAAACAGTCTCAGGAAAGAAATCCTAAAGACAGAAAAAGACCTGTGTATAGATAGATACTTTGCAACAATCACTTGAAGCAATCCATATCAACAAGAAAGAGTTAGGCCATTAAGCTTCAGTTCCTCAGAAAGATGGAAAATGATGCTGTGAATTAACAACAATTAGAAAAAAGAAAGGAGAAGAAAACCACATTTAATGTAAGTAGCACAATCAAAAAGGACAGTCCATAAATGCCAGTTATGCTGTTTTCATGGAACAGGATTAGGGACATTTCTCTATATTCTAAGATCTCCCCCCTCCTCCCCCCGGCTCTCATTTTCTGATTTACAGCCTCCTAGAGAGCAGAAATGATGCTCTGCCCCCACTCTGTAAGTCCCACTGCTCAGAGAAAGCTGTGCACAACATGGACATTTCCAGCTGTTTTTGCCTTGTTTCTTGTGGAAGGAGACACACACACCCTTCCAGAGAACAGTAGGCTCCCCTCTTTGCCATCTCACCCCACCCTGTTTCCCTCTCCTCCCTCAGTTCCAAATTATAGCCATCTTTCCATGCAGATCTTCCCATCCCGTTCTGGGGAAGCCAAGGGAGCTGTGCTATAAAGGAAAAGGCTTTCACAGGGAACATCAAATTGAAGTGCAATCTGACAAATGACTCAAATCTGAATCGGCTGGTATTAAGATCTTAGAGTGGGCAGAGGAAAAGGCCTCTGTTCTCCAAAGGACATAATAGGACATTTAACAGATTTTTTTCAAAGGGCAAATGAACAAACAAAACTCGGCATTTACAGCTCAAATGGAGCTGGTGGAGAAGGAGCTGCTTATTAAAAACGCAGCCTCAGAGGAAGTAAGCCAGGAGACTTGTTTCTCCCGTAAGTGGCTTGCTGTTGCTCTTGGTTTTCAAAATTATCTGGAGCCCTGGAGGCCAAGATCAATAATAATCCCTGTCTCAAAGACAGCAGATGGCCAAAGCACAGCATAAATATAGTACCTCTGAGCAGTTCTCACTGGGAAGGTGGGACGAGACAGCCCATAAACCTCTCCCAAGAAATGGTGTGGCCACAGATGTGAGGCCTGTATGTGTCTGATGCTCCAGGCTGAGTTAAGACAAGTCCACCCAGGCAAAGCCCAGTTTTGATCCTGAGGGACTCCTGTACAGAAAGACCCTCTGCACCCATGGTGAAAACAGTTTTGGCTTCAGAAATGGTGCTAAAGCAAATATGGATCCAAGTTCTTCCACAGGAGAGATGGGCTAGCCAAATCCAGAGAAAGGCAATGTCTCCCTCCCCTAGCATAGTTTTAGGGTCCTTCTATGTACAGCATGGTTACAAAGAAAGAAAAGGAGACAAATGTCAGCAGTGATACCTGGAAGTGACCAGGGTGAGGGGCCAGGCGGGGTATATAGACATCTTCAAGTTATGGATATTCCAAGGCTGTATGCACATTATCTGGAGCCATGGCCACTCTCCAAACACCTCTGAGAACAAACCACTCATCCAGATGTGTGATCCGCAACAAATACCAAGAGCTAGGCCACAGTTAACAGCATCACAGAATACCAAATATATCCAATAAGACATGAACTGAGTTGGAGGAAGCCTGTGGAGAGACCCAATGACCAACATGGCTCTACCTGCCTCAGACAGGGAGTCTTTTAAAAATGGTGGAAGGACTGGGGGGGATGTCATTGCTGCAATTAGCACATGACAACAAGAACATTTCTTCTTACCTCTGCTTGTTTTGTTGACTCAAGTCTGTCATTTCCCTGCAAACCCATGGAAGAGAGATCAAAAATGGTTCTCTTCAGATGCTGGTTGTCTGTGTACAGGTCCTTCACAAGCTGTATGAGGTCACTGACCTGGAGGTTAGAGTAAAGAGATAGAGGTCTCACTTCAAAGCAAAGGGGTACAACTTGTGGGAAGGCGACCCAAGCTACCCTCAGCTTCTTTGTCTACAGACAAGGTTAGAATGACACAGTGCTATAGAATCAGAACCCACCATGATCACAGCCACAGCACACTAAAGGTATTTGGTCAATGGCAGCTAATACTTTTCTGTCTTGTGACACAGCATGCAAGATTCCTGAGAGCTGAAGTTTCTCCAACTATGTCAGGAACTTCCTTGATAGCAGAGATCTCCTTCTCTCTCTACCCAGTTAGCAATGTCAGCCATAATGAGTTGTTCTTAATAAAGCAATAATCCCCGCAAGCTTTAGTCAACCATTCCCTGCAAAACTCCTGAGGAGATGGAAAGACAGTGAACAAAGAAGTTCACTCCCCTGGCTACCACAGCTGGCACACCTGAAAAATTGCATGAGACATAGCAAGAGTGAAAGCGCCACATGGGATGGAGTGGCAGACTCCACAGAAGACAATACAGGGTGCCTAGGCTCAGCCCAGCACTCCAATTCCAGGCCTAGATCTTTCTAGGCCAAATGCACAGGCAATTGATCAGACTCATTTTGTTTCCTATGAGCTACAAATGCCAGTGTCTGGTAACTTTTCAAAAGGTTCTTAACCTTCAAAGAATTTTTTTTAAATCTACTTTGCCTATGCATGTAGATGTGCAAGACGCAAAACAGAAATAAAAGCCAGATTTATGGGCTGGCAAGACAATCAGTCAGTAAAGTGACAGCCACACAAGCATGAGGACCTGAATTCAGACACCCAGAGCCCACATAAAAGCTAGGTGCACGGAAGCACATTGCTAAGCATAGTGGTATGGGAGAGGAGAGAGACAGGTAAATTCTTAGATCTAGCTGTCCAGCCAATTTAGTTAAATGAATGAACACCCGGGTTCAATGAAAGGCCCTGTTTAAAAAAATAAGGTGGAAAATTATAGAAGAAGACACTCAATATCAATCTTAGTCCTCTCCTACCCCCTCTATCAAAATATGTATTCTTAACAATCGTCCTTTGAAATATTACATCACTATAACCACATCATAGATCTATATACTTAAAACCTTACACTTAAAAAAGATGCAATGATCAGGTTTGGAACTGTATTTGTTCAAATCTATCAGTTCCTACTACATGTGCCAGCTCCTGGAACATAAGAAATAAATATAACCTAAAGACCACATTTAAGTGGCTCACACTCTAGATATCTAGACACAAGTAACCAAACAGTTACCAATCAGCAGTATGGGAGGGATATCAACCAGCATTAGCGACAAAGAAGTGAATGAGCTGAAGAAAAGTGGCTTGCTCATTGTGGGGCCTGGCCAAGCACTTTCTCAGGAAAGTGGGCCTGGGCTAAGGTCTCCAGCCCAGACACGAAAATCTACCCTGCAGAGCACCTGCCAGCACCACGCACCTGAGGAGTCATGCAGCAATGCAGGAAAGATAATGTAGGCAGGAGAGGAAGGAGCTTGAGAATTCCACATCTCTGAGATCAGGAGTCAAAGAAACAAGAACAAGACTGCAAAGTAAACAGGCCACATCAATACCTTTTTCTTGAGTTCTTCTTGAGAAAAATGCTCCACTTGAAACGGATTGTTCTCTTCAAGGCAAATACTTAGATATGACGTTTGATCACTATAAAATGAAAATGATTCTTCTGCACAAAGAACAAAATTAAAAAGTGAGGCAGGGAAGGGGAGAAAGATGATTAGAAACAGATCTTCCCAAATCCCATACCCATGCCTTCCATCTAAAGCAATTGCAAGCGGCTGGGGTCAGGGAGCTGAAGCATGACTGTCAGAGCAAAAGCAATGTCACCTGCTTTACAGGCTGATGTCTCAATGTGTAGTTTCTTTTTCTGGTCTGTAGGCTGTCACTGCAGCCAATCCTGAGTTGTAATTTGCCTATCAAGTGCTGTACCTGAAGACCACTCTCAATGGCAGAAGCAAATGATAATTTCAGTTCAAATAAGAATGGTTCTGCTTAGGGATGAATACACAAGAATTAGATGGAACCACAAGCCTAGACTTCAAGGTACATGAAGTGGCTGATGTACTTTTCTGGCCTCAGAGTTCTTATAGGAATAAAGCCTACATCAAATAAAAAAACTGTCTGCCAGAGTGGGTACAAAAGGGTCTCCATTATCTGTCTGTCAGGGTCTGCTTCCCATGGCACATATCACATTCTAATAGAATGGGAAGAAGCAAAGCCAGGGGACATTCACTGAATGAGGTACAATCACAAACAGAATCTTGTTTAATATGCATGGCCAGTGCTAGTGTTCCTAGAACAGAGCACTGGACCTCCAAGCAGTACATCCTGAGTCAGATGATACAAATCAATGACCCCATGCCCAGCTCGGCTCAGCTCCTTCATCTATACAGCAAAACTAACACCTCCTCTGCCTAACTGGATGACTGTGAGGAGCAGAGATGTGAAGGCAAGAACCTAGAGCCCTGCACCTTATACACAGAACAGGCTCAAGAAAAATCAACTCACCACAGCAACAACCAGTTCTTACCATACATGCCAAGCACTGGGCTGGAGATGCAGAAAGGAACAAGACATCATCCAGACTATAAGAAGCCTAGTTTGTAGCAAAGCAGAGGGTCCAGATGCACTGTGATGGGTACTTCTGTGCTATTTCATGGACCATGGTCCTGCTGCCCTCCCTACATAAATCTAAAACAGCAATCTCGCTCCATGTCTATGTGGTCCTGCTCAATGGAGCTAGGGCAGGAAAAGCACACTCAATGAGGATTGATTACCAGACAAAGGGAGATGCCAGTCCTTAGGGATATCTGGAGCTTGAGGAACAAGTGATGCATATAGGCAGGTAGGAGGCAACGGGTCATAGGCTCTCTATAGAATGAATAGACTTTTAATGGGCTCTTCCAGTGGGAAGGAAGAAACCAGGCAGTTGCAGACTCAGTGAGCACAGAAGATCCTGTGGCCATTCTACCTCCTGGTCTAGGGTTCTTTCTAATTCAAATAAGATCCTTCATGGGAAACAGCCAGTGGGAAAGCCATGGAAAGGAGCCTGTACCTTCCCGCCTCCGAATTTCGCTGAGCTGCTCCTGCAGGGCTTTCTGCATATTCCGATAGGCAAGCACATCCTGCTCCAGCTGCTTCCGCAGGTCAAGAACTTCTTTCAGCTCAGTGGGCATGTCGCTGACAAATGGTAAAACAAGATACCAGAAATTATAAAATAGACTGATTTGTGCTTTAAGATGTAAAGCCTAGCAAAGCTGTGGTTTTCATGTCCCTTGTAGGTTTTTTTTTTTTTTCTGGTTCTAAAAGCAAATGTTTTTATTACAGAAAAAGGTAAATATAAAAGTTCAGAGAAAATAAACATTGCTATAATGTCCCCACTGATCAACATATGGTATCTCTCCTGAATTTCTTTCTCTACAAGTATTTTCACACAGTCTAAATGCCACTGGGTGTGCAAAGTAGAACTATGCATTCCTTTTTAAAATATTTTCCATTTGTGAAAGTTTCTGGCAACATGTTTAATGAGCACATAGTATTTGATCAGGTAACTGGTCCCCATTTACTTTAACTCACTCCTTACTAGTATCAAAAAAAATGGCATAGCAGGTGGAAAGAATCTAATTCTCCAGAACAGTCTACTGCTTGGAATAATGCCTTGAGAAGCTTAGTATATAAGAGGCTATCTCACCCAGCATGAAGGCTTCAGAAGAGAGGGAGGGATCAGATTTCTGCCAATTCAGGGCCAATCTATTGTAGTAACTCAACCAAACTTGAAAATGCACATTATGAGTGGACTTTTCTGGAAGATGAGGTGTCGAGTTTCACATGTGGGTCAACATGGTGTAAGAAGCACAGAACCCAGTGAGGACATAAAAAGGCCAGGCCTCCTAGACTGCAATCATCGTGAGGAACTCTTCCCAAAGAAGTTTCTCCAGTGACAAGAATGTTCTATGTATGCACTGTCTAAGACAGCAGCCAGAAGCTAATCTGCCTACTCAACGTCTGAAATGGGGCTTAATGTACCAAGTAACTGAATGTTTAATGTTATTAAGTTGAAAGTAAGTATAAGTTTAAGAAATCATATAGCTAATGTCTGCTCTACTACATAGTGCAGATCCACAGAAATGATTTGAACTTATATCCATATGCAAGTGCCACATGATCTCAAAGACTCACACTCAGCTCTCAGAGAAGCACGGAGAACCAGCTGACACCTTCATCACAGACACATGCCCTGCAGGGCTCTGAGCTACTGTGCAGTCTGACATTTGGGTTACTTTCTTAAGGATGCCGATCAATGTGGTAGAGCAAAGTACAAGAACATTTTTAAAGCAAATCAGAAAAGTTTCCTTCTTAAACACTGAGAAATATATCACTCTCTTCCCGTGTCTGACATGCAGTTCCCTGAAAGGGTTTATCACTGCTCTGTAACTATCTGTAAAAATGTATAAATATATGGATTTTTCCAGGGAGAAGGCTCATAAGCTTTTATCAGATTTTCTCAGAGTGGCTAGGAGCTGTTGCTGGGCTTATGTGTAAAACAGACTCAAACCTCAATTCTTCTCCAGCTCTGTCCACAGAAACATACACATGAGTCAACATACACTGGAGGAAATAAACCATTCCGTCTACTCTTCTGCTTGCGTGCTGAGGACAGTTTATTGGGAAGCAGTCTTCATTTGAGGGAAGGGCCTTCAAGAAACTTGTACTTACTTCCACTACAACATTGTCTTAAGAATCAATTTGTTTGGCTGATGGAAACCCTTCCATAAGTGTCACAGCACAGAGCAGGCTTGCATGTGGCATGCTACTAAGACATTTAACCAGGGAAGCAAAGGAGAGAGTTTTAGGGAAACTCCTACATTAGGCTGGGGAGGGCCACTCACTGCACCAATGCTTCCATTTTCTGACAGGGTGCAAAGTGCACAGTTGATGCTTCAGGTCAATCACTTAAGGTCAATTCCCAACTCCAGAGTTGGGAAAATGTAGTATGAGGAACCAGCAGAATAAAAGTGTCTGTGCTCAGAGAGAAACAAGCACTGCGTATTCTTCTTGGAACAGGGTGGCAGAAGGGAATGGCCCGGAGCAGAAACACAAAGTTCAAAGGAGGACAGCGCTACTAACCAGCTCTACAGCCCCAGGCCAGTCCACAAAGCTGTCTCAGCTGTAAAATGAGATAATTACATCTTTCCCTTGAGTTGGTTTTGGAGCTTAAGTGAAGTGTTACATGAGAAATCTTGGTATATATACTCAACAAATATTGTTTCCCTTCTTCATCTGATGAGTCAAAAATTCTGGTTCTTGGGAATTACAATAGAAATTCTCATCTAGAGAGGATTTTGCACCCACAGAAGACATTTGGTAATATCTGGAGACATTTGTGGTTGCCACAACTATACTGGGATGGGGCAGTGTGGCACCAGCTTGCAGTCAGAAATAGGAGTATTACTAATATCCCACAATATATAGGAGAGCCCCTGTGACCTATAAAGATCTAGCCCAAATATTCCCAGTACTGCTGAGGCTGAACAAGAACTGAACTCACCCTCTGGCTGAGGGTGCATCAACAACGGCCTCAATACAGAAGCCTAGATCTAAGGTCTAAGCTCTAATCATTCCTCACTGCAATATGGACCTAAAATCGTCAACTTCTGAGTACTGCCCAGGCTCACGATGGCTATCCCTTCCTTTCTCACTTTAGTCAAGAGTACGCCCTTATAGGTCACCACCTTTACTACATTTTCTGAGTGAGAAGCATTCAATTTAAAACTGCAAAGAGGAACTAAACTGGCTCTCATCTCCTATTTTGTTCTCTGTTTGCACAAAGGTCTGAGGATCGCAAACCCCACAGCCATGTTTATGCATGCTGGGAAGGGAGACTGGGTTTTTGATGTTGTTATTACTAATAAGTGCTGCTGTTTATTGAGAGCTTCATGCCTGCAAGGCAGCATTAAAATTTATATAGTATCAGCCCTCCCTGTGTCTTAGTTACTTTTCTATTTTGGTAGCTAAGATGCTACAACTAAGATACCATATAGAAGTTAAAGTTTATTGTGGCTTACAGTTTCACAGAATGAGAGTCCATAATCATCATAGCACTGTGCATGCCAGCAGGTACAAAGGCATGGCCCTAGGGCAGTGCTCAGAGCTTCCATCTTGATATACAACTACAAGTCACAGAGCTAACTGAGAATGGTGTGGACTTTTGAATGCTCAAAGCCTATTATTCAAACCATTACATCTTACATAACAACAGTACCAAAGTTGGTAGACAGGAGGTGGATAAAGAAGTAGACAGTTAAATAGGTTTGGAGACAGGTAAGTTGGGATAAAAGATGGGTAGGATGGAAAGGAGCAGGGTAAGGGAAAAGGAAGGTAAGTAGGAAAGCATGGAGATGAACTCAGAGGCAGGCAGGAACAGGTAAGGAAGTAGGCGGGCCAGTTCATCTCCACATTACAAGCACAAATAGTAAGACTCAGGGTGAGAGATGCATCCCACAAGCTCAGGCCTGCTAAGTTCTGGAGCTGGGATGTGGACCCAGGTCTGCAGATGAACATGAAACCTTTTAAGCATCCTTGTTCATAAGCTGCAGCCCTGGCCCTCTCTAGTCTCATCCGTGTTTTTATTCATTAAGAAAAGCTTATGAAACTAGGAGCCTTTTAGATGCTGAGAGTGCCCGTGAACAAGCACATCACTCCTTAAAGCCTCTCTGAGCACAGAGTCTACTCTGGATCCTGTTAAAGAATGAAAGCAAAATTTGTTCTCTCCCCCTTGAGTTTCCCTACCTGACTCCATCCCCTCAAAATGGTGAAATGGCTAGGCTTTCTGAGATATATTCACACCTAACTTCATCAGCATGATTTCTGCCTTCCCTAAACTCATTTCAGATCTGAAATCTAGAAATTCCCTCATAACCTGGAAGATCAGTGCTACAGGAGGGGCATTCCTAAATGGAACATTCCTCTAGCACCTGCTGAAACTGTTCCCTGCAGATAATTCAGTTCTGAGAGAAGAGGAGGGGGCACAGAAAGGCAACTCAATTGGGGACCAGATGAGCCTCCTGACAGAGTAACACTTGGGCTAATTCTAAAGGCATGTTATGAGGCACAGCAGGGACATTGGGTCATTGGGGCAGGAAGCAGCAGGTGCTTCAGCCCAGGGACCATTGAAGAGCCCAGTGTGGCAAGAGCAAAAAGGATAGGTGAAGGAAAAGGGAGTGTCAAGTTTTTAACTATGGAAGTTTGGGGATATATTGAGAAAAAGTCAAACTGAAGTAATGAGTCCCTTTCCCACCTCTCCACAACACAGGAAGCTGAGGCCAATCTTGTTCCATCACAATCACCACCCACTTCTGTTTCTCTACTAGTTTGAAATGAATACTAAATACCAGTGTCTTTCAATTATAACTACCCAGAGTATAGAGAGATCATTTACAGATGTTCAAATAGAGGTCAGAACAGGTCACTTGCCTGGGGACACAGAGCTAGAGTTACAGGCAGGAGGACAACAGCAATACCACTTGCCACCGCTGGCTCTTCAATGACAACAAATCATTTCAACAATTCTACAGACATGAGTCACTCTAAGACATGGGCCAAGTTCCAGGGCTCTGCCAATCCCTGTATGACCTTGGATAAGTCACCTAACCTTTCTTGGTTTCAAGGGATCACGTGCCATAGGGATTTTTCTATTACATTACTATTTTCCTCGCAGTACAGCTGTGAGAAATGTCTGGGAGAAGACACATGGAACAACTTCCTAGATACATAATGAAGAACTGAAACTATAAGCAAATATTCTGTTTTAATGCTAAGTCTGTTGCTCTAATCAGGGAATTCTTGATTGAAAATAGGTATATGTGACCATTAAAGGAGTGGCTCACCAGCTAACTATTTTGAAGGCTTGCTATATCTGGTGGGGTTTTTCTTGCTCAGAAACCACAGTACTAATCAGGAAGTGTGTGTGGCTGTGGTGCCTGAAGAGAAACACTTACCTGTTTGTGTCTGGCAGAGTCCTTGCCAGATGGGCATAGATACTCTGCTCTGTCTTTAAGTTCTCAGTCAACCCTTCATAGTCTGATTGTTGCTCTTCCTGGAAATGACAATGGGCATCTGACATTAGGAGCAGAAGCCAAGGAATACGACTTGCCATTATGCAAACACATGTGGCTAGCTCTGGATTTTTAAAACCACAAAATGCAGGCTCTGAGCCAGACTCAGGCTCAGGTCACAGTCATATAGCACCACCTGCAGGAGGAGAGGGAAATGGTAGTCTGCACAGTGCCCAAAGGCCCATCAGGAGTGGGTGGTAGAAGAGACATGGGGCCTGGCAGGGGGGTCTTCGGGACACTTAGGGTGCACCCTGAAGAGGAACTGTAGGCTTGACCAGTTGTTCTCATTCTTCTGCTTCCTAGACTTGGAGTGAGCAGTTCTTATACCAGGTGTTCCCTTTCATTGCCTCCGCAACACAACTGATCAACCCAATCCTGGGCTGCAACCTCTAAAACTATAAGCTAAAACAACCCTTTTCCTTTATAAGTTAACCATCTGTATGTTTCATTATAGTAACATAAAGCTAAGTATTACTCAACACAAAGCAGACAGCCAAAATCCCAACATCTGAAAGCTGTTTGCGAAATACCTTCAAAGCCACCTGACTCACCCATCACTTGCTCAGAGCTACTGTCTCTGATTTCATGACACTCTAAGAAATGTCTTGCCACACTTGCTGCTGCTCCACAGAAAATCACAAACCAAAACCTAACAAGACCTCAAAGGAGAGTGGAAGAGGTCAAGTGAGTGGCATCTGAGAGGTGTCCATAACTAAGTAATGACAGAGGCTGGGCTGGACCACTGTTAATTAGCAGTACAGCCTTGGGAAAGCAGAATGCCAATCCCATAAGGCTTAACATTTCTCTTACAAAATGGGGGTACAGTTTTACAGATCAGCATTCACAAATATGAATTAGCCTCCAAGTTCAAATTCTGGTGCAGCCGCTTAGCTACATTTGGAAACGCTGCTTATTAATAGCTTGGGCACTCCCACCTGAAAGCAATCAACAATGACTACCATCTCATGGAATTGCAGAGCATATCAAGATAAATTATGCTAAGGAACCAGAGAGATCTGGAGAGACAGCTAACTCCAGTACTGAACAGAGGAAATCAAAGACAAGAAAATGTGTCCCCAGAATTCTGGCGTGCCAGAAAATACATGCTTTAAGATCTGAGCAGTGATTAAGGAGGGGAAAAAGAGGCTATCAAAGAGAGTTTCAGTTACACAAGTAAGTCCTAGAGATGTAGTGCACAGCACAATGACCAAGGTGAACTGAGTCCCACATACTTGACATCTGCTAAAAGGCAGATTTTAAACATGCTCTTCCAAAAAAAACATGGGGAGAAGGTAACACTGTGAGGTGATGAATATGTTAGTTGGCTTGATTATGGTGATTACTTTGCAATGGCTATCAAATATTGAACTGTATACCTTAAGTATGCATCTGTGTCTGTGTGTGTGTGTGTGTGTGTGTGAGAGAGAGAGAGAGAGAATGAGAATGTGTGTGTGTGGGGGGGTTACTGGTACTAAGGGCTGAACCCAGGGAATTGTTCATCCTAGGCAAGCAGTCCACATGGCACTAAACTACATCCCAAGTTGCCAAAACTTGATGTTTGTCAGTCATAATCCAACAAAGGCAATAAATAAATAAGTGCCTAAATAATGATGAAAAGTTGTCCAGAAGTTACAAAGGTCATTTTTTAAAAGCTCATGCTAGTCATACATGAGAAACCTTGAACATCCAAATAATTATATGAAGACAGGAATTCACAAAGTCCAAAATTGATACAGATGAATACATGAGAGAGGCTTTTCTTTATAGTAAAATGGTAATTAATAAGTGTAGAAAGGATGATGGGATTAGAAAACAAAACCATTTGGCAACCATTATGGTAATAAACAATTCAGCCAACAGACATAAAAGGATGCTAAAACAAGAGGGCAACTCTTTGAAAAGCAGACTATTTATAGACTCAAAACACTACCCCCAAACTACATAGAAAAAAGAGCAACTGGATAGTCATGAGCCCTGAAGACATGGTCTTTGTGGATATATCAAAGCCAGCACAGCTAGTAACTCGACTATGTAGCATAAAACATGAGAGAGTATGAACACACCATCACCACACTGATACTCCCACAAAAGATACACCAACTAAATCAAATCACCAAATACACAGCAAACTGTCCCACATGAAGAGCACATAACTACTCTGCACACTTCAAAGGATAAAGTCATGAGACTAAAGAATCAAGGCTGGAAAACTCAAGATGGGATCCCAAGTTGGACTTTTGTGCAAAGTGTTCCTGTCTGAGAATTAGAAGGCAGCGAGGAGTCTATGCTCATCTCCTGCTGTGGTAGCCAGATGAATACCTGCTTACAGGATTCAGAGGTGACAGAGCTTTGTGTGGGTTACTTTTACATCATGAATAAATGGTAAACCCTTTTATTCTTATGACTTTTTATGAATTTCAAATTATTGCAGAAAATAATATATGTTAAAATGACTGACAAAATGTATACAGCATAACTGCAGTGTGTAACCAGAACTAGGTGTTGTCCAAATGCTGAGGAGAATATCCAGTTCATGCAAAAGTGAAGGCTGCTGCTCACAGACATTCTTCTCAACCTCACTAGCATATAGAGGACACATACACAAATGTAAGAGACAGCTACACCTTGTGTTCACGAATCTATAACTGAAACCACTGTTCTCTGTTTTAGTTGCTGCAAACCACATGAGCATCAGGTCTAGCTCTATGACTCTGTCAACTGAAAAAGGTGATTTGGTAAGTGCCAAAGATACTTTGGAACATTTATTCTTCTTGCAACTTCAAAGCTACTTTAGTCACTATACTCCCCATTAGATTTTGCTATTTAAACATATTAATTAAAATATTATTACTATAACAAATGGTTTATACTTTGATAATGGAATTTCAAGTAAATCAATACATATATAAATTCTGTGAATTTAAACATTTTTTCCTAGAGCATGGGTCTTTGGCTTCATCTGGATTACCAAAGGAATGTGGTGGGCAAAAGGCTAAGCACCCTGGCCCAGAAGAACAGGGCTGTCCTTCCAGCCCTGGCAGACCATCAGTCCTAGGCTATGTATTTAGGGCTGGAACAATAAGCCCCTAAGCTAGGCCTGAGATGCCAGTCACCCAGGTAGATATATAGCACTTCTGTAAATCATGCCAGTCTACTGGCCCAGGTACCATAAACACTTCTGCACGCAACAGTGCCCCACAGGATTCTCTTAGCTCTTGTCTGCACATAAGCACCTGAAAGAACATCAAGACAAAGGAAGCTACCAAGTCTTTGGTGTCTTCATTGTATCCTGTCTCACAGTACACCATTTCTGCCTACTAGCTATGTTGACTTCATAGGCTTGTTATACTAAATGCTCTCCAAGCAGTCTCTCACTGAATCTGGATTCAACCCAAGTGTAGAGGTGATATCCTTAACCCAATTCTAAACATGAAAACCCAAGGAGGGTGATCATTTCCAACATCAGGTTCATGAGGTATGTATGGCATGGGCTCCAAGTCTCTGCTCCTCAGCACATCCATACCCATCTCAAGATGATAAAACGATTAAATGACTTAGTTGATGCGTGTGGTGCCTGGAATGGAGTGGACACTTGGTGCCAGACCTAAGGGCCATTGTAGCCGAACTTTTAAGTTATTATTTAACACTTATTTATTTACTACTAAATTCACTTATAACAAACACCAACAATTTCTTAACTATTAAT
>CAJQZJ010012348.1:4715037-4746666 GCA_907164525.1 Lophiomys imhausi | reverse complement strand
ACAACAGGGGCACAGAACACCCAAACAAAGGGACAACAGGGGCACAGAACACCCAAACAAAGGAACAACAGGGGCACAGAACACCCAAACAAAGGGACAACAGGGGCTTCCGTGAGGTTTTTCCTTTTTCCCTGAGTTTCAAAAATCTTTTCTTACTTTTTTCCCCTGAGTTTCTATAATGCAAATAATCAGAAAAGGCCATAAAGTACTGTAAACAACTCAGATGTCCACCAACAGGGATAAGCTGTGGCACTGTTTCACCATGGAACACTTGTACTGCACGGGAAAAGGAATAGGGTCTCTCAGAAGATGCCCCAGGGTGATCTCCAAGACCTATCCATGCCGATGTGGAAGAATGGAGAAAGGAGAGCATGCTGCCATGCATTTCACCTAACACAAATTAAATGGCTGCCATAAGACACAGAAGAGAGCTGGATAGAAGAGACAGGAAAGAAAGACAGAACTACCTTTACAGATGTGACCATTTAAAACTTTATATAATTATCTGTTTTTAAATTTCCCTAAAACTGCAAACAGAGCAAGCAAAGCAACAATGAGTCTGACTTTGCATGGCATTGATAGTTGAGCAAATAGAAAAACTGTTTCAGCAACCTGAAAGCGGGGTAACAAGCACACCTCTACTGAGGTAGCTCTCAGTGGGTAAAGGAAAAGACAAAACAAACTGTTTTAGGTAACTGTCTCAAAAATAATATTAGTAGTGGTATTCTGAAGTGCATGTACATATATAATATATATTTATTAAACAAGTAGCTATTAATCTCATTAGATTCAAGATTTCAACAACAAGGAAAAGAACTCAAACAGAAACAAATCAAATGCACTGTAAATCTGAATCTGAGCTTTGCACAGGCACTTGCACTTTACTGTTGCCTTCCTTCCCCTGAGAAGGGCCAACAGCAATGCTCTGCCGGTGTCCATACTGTGCTCTCAATCATTCCCACCAAAGCAACATGCTCCTTCTATGGTTGTCGAAGTGCAGTCCCTAAAACAGCATCACCTGCATCGTGACTGCTAATGCTGCAGACCTCTAGAGAGGTCTAACCAGCACCCAAAACTTTAGCATGTCCTCCAGGGAGCTGTGGAGTGCATGGAAGTTTATCTCAGAAGAACAGATGACTAACTGCAGACTTGGGACAGGAGCACACAAGATGAGCTCAGACATTTTTTCACACCCAAGAGGAAGAAAGGGATCAAGGACTACAGTAAGCACATCCAAGGGAACCAAACAGAATACGATTTTTCACTATTGAGGGGAGAAAACAGAATTATCCTAAGGATTAGCAAGTAATTAAAATACATCAAAAATCTATAATAAGTGCTGGGGAAATGGCTTAGTGGAAGAAGTTTATTATGCACAAAGCCCAGGATTCATTCCCCAATGCACAAGCATGTGTGTGTGCACACTAAAATACACACACACACACCACACAAGCACGCACACATGCACAGACATATGCAGTAGGGGTGAGGAAATCCATGAATCTATAATACCACTTAAAAAAACACAAAACACTTTCTAAACCTCTTACCTGCTTTTTAATGCCAAACCACAAAAATATCCTTTATATCTACAAAAAACTTTTAAGCTGCTGTCAAGTGTGTGTGAGCTATGCGGCAACCTGCAGTCTAACATTCTAATCTGAAATCAAGGCCATTTTTCCTTTCATACCAGTAAGACAAGCATACTTTTGGTAAATTATAATTTGAAAATTCTATATTTTATTTTTCTTATATATTTTTAAGCTTACTAACACTTTTTTAAAAAGTATTATTTCGTTTTCTCAAGTTACTTCTAGAACATAGTTTCCTCCCTCCTCCCCTCCTGGCCCCTTTCTTCCTCCTTCCTTGTTCCTCTACTTGGTACTCTCCTTCTCCTCAGATGAGGTGGGCCTTCACATATCATACTCCCTCAGATCTTGCGTCATGTGAGGGCCAAGAGCTTCCACTTGTACTGGAGCTTGATAAGGCACACCATCTATGGTGTGGGGTTCCACTAGCCTGCAGCAGATTCCATGACTCACTGGTGGGTAAAATTTTTCCTAGGATAGATATGCTAGGTTCCTATCTGTTTGTATCTGTGGGCTGTAGGATGGTTATCCTATGATGTATGGTTAATATCCACTTATAAGAAAGTACATACCATGTTTATCTTTCTGGGACTGAGTCAGCTCACTTAGGATGAGCTTTTCTAGATCCATCCATTTGGTTTCAAAGAGCATGATTTCCTTATTTCTGATAAATGTACCACAGGTTTTTTTTTTTTTTTAATCCGTTCTTCAGTTGAAGGGCATCTGGGTTGTTTCCAGTTTCTGGCTATTACAAATAAAGCTGCTATGAACATGTTGAGGCAATGTCCTTGTGGTTTCGAATCTTTTAGATATATGCCCAGGAGAGGTATGGCTGGGTCTTGAGGTGGAACTATTCCCAATTTTCTAAGATATCTCAAGACTGTTGTTAGAGAATAACAAACAGAAGACTCTACATGTTTAATACAGACATAATTTTCTACACAAGTTTGGTCAAATATGTGTATGCAGAATCCAGACAGAGCCAGTTAAAACGCCAAAGCAATAGTAGCAGAACAATAGCCAATGAGCTAGTCCTGCCAACAACTTAAGCCATGTTCAATTGTGAATGCTTCTTTTAGACCTTGTACACCTGCAGTGAGTTTTAACAATATTTTAACTTAGGTAACATTTTTTCCTTTTTTATTATTTTATTTTTCCCGTTTTTATTTATTCTGTTATGCCAAGACCTACGAAGAACATACAGCAACTAAATGATGAAGACAAAAAGAAGAAAATAAAACAAAAACAACAAGAAAAAAAAAAAAGGGGGGGGAAGCTGGTGTGGTGACTTCATAACATCTGTCCAGCCTAGTCTACAGAGCAAGTTCCAGGCCCGCTAGATCTGCAGAGTCAGACTCTGTCTCTGAAAACAAACAAAAATAATAATTCTAAACAATCTTATTTAGCAATTTTAACAAATATGGCACAATTCATTGCACTGTATCTTGACAGTCTCTAACTATTTGAGCTTCCTCATAACATGTTATTACAGTTTGCTCTTTTTATTGCTATGGGTATCTTTTGTTACAGATTTAGATTTAATTTTTCAGGAAAATCTCTGAGAGGGATTTCTAGGTTAAAGGGTATGCATATTTTGATGATTTTTCCAAAGAGGCAATAACAAAAAAAAGCACAACAATCAAAGCATTAGGGGGCTTTGTTCCACCACATCCTTGCAAGCAGTACTTTCTAATGTACTAATTTTGCTAATAGAACTGATAGGAAAGGCTTCTTCATAAGTGTTTAAATTTGCATTTCCTTGATCAGCCAACATGTTTGTATAGATGTAACTACTCGTTTTGTTTGTTTTTTCCTTTTTTTTTTCCTCTCTACTGCAAACTGTTGTAGCTAGCAAGGAAATGACAATACAATATTTCAAGAGCAGTTCAAATAAAAGTTGATCCCTTAAGAATCACTGGGGGAAGGGGCTACAGAGAAGATGACTCAGCAGTTAAAAGCATAGGCTGCTATTCTAGAGAACTGTGTTTAAGTCCCAGCACCCACATGCCAGCTCACAGCCATCTGTAACTCCAATTCCCACAGATGCTGCCTTCTTCTAGCCTCTGGGCACAAGCCATTTAAATAGTACCCAGACATACATGCATGCAAAGCACACATACATATAAAAAATTTAAATTAAAATGAAAATTTTTTTTTAAAAAAAAGAACCTAAGGTGTCCCCTTAGCAGCATGGATTCAGTTCTTCCACATCTGAGTACCTACCAGGGCAAAGTCCATCTATCTTGCTATAGCTATTAGAGAAGGGGCAGGATCCATCCACCTGTCCAACAGACAGGACTTTATTATATTTGCCCCTTGTGATCTTGCTGCTGTTTTTAACCAGAGTGAGTGTACACACTAGTGCCAGAGAAGCAACTGTGACTGAGAAGTTGGTAATGCAATAAGGAGGATCTGGGATGCTCCCACAGTCAGGATCAACTGAACACAAGCTATTGGGGACAGCACTTGCCATGACCCAGACCATATGGCAGACACTGAATAGTTAAATTATTTAATCTTCAAAACTAAAGAGATGTGGTGGTTCATGCCTTTAATTCCAGCACTTGGGAAGCAGAGGCAGGCAGAACTCTGATTTTGAGGCTACCCTGGTCTACACAGTGAGTCCTACACCAGACAAGGCTCCCTAGTGAGCTCCCTAACTCTCAAAAACAAAGGTGTTGAGCCCCACTCTACTCCCAGCTGAACCCTGGCTACTCACTGCTCTCTGCTTGCTGCTCACTACACTAGCTCTGTTCTGGCAACTGTCTTGCTGTGATTCTTACATAACAGGTATATACTCAAATCATAACCTTCATGCTTGTTGTACCCAATACCTAAAGTTCAGAGCTGTCCCTTACCTCCAGCAGATCTATTACCTCACTACAATCTTCATAACCTCCCTCCCTACACCTCCTCCTCCAAACTTCTCCCCATTATTATGTCTTCCTAAAGCACCTCTTAATACAGTGAACTTTTTAAGTCCCATAAAGGCAGATCATATTTTGTTTACTGCTGCAACTCTAACCCCTATACTGGTACCACATACACAGAAGGTACTGTAGCAGATTAGAGATTGCCATAAACTCTTTAACTTTCCCCCATGTGTCCACTTTTTAAAGCTTAGGAATGTAGTGACAACTGTAACCATTTCTCCCCTAGGCCTAGAAGTTTCTAATTTCTATCTCTTTGGGCACTCTCTTGGAAGTTTGCAAGTCCCACATCTAAGAGGCATGGTTATCCTAATTCTCCTGTCTATGCTGGAGAGGCCAAATGCAGGTACTCCAGCTAATAACTCAGCTTAACTTTTCACCCATTTCCAACAAAGTACCAATCCTAAGAGTGATTTGCCCTCCAAACCAGACCACTCATCAAATGAATACCATGAATGGGAGCCATGTAGACCAAAAAATCATTCAGATGAGCCCTGCCCAAAAGCTTGGCTAATAAAATGAAATATAATAAAGTTATCATTTAAACACCAGCTTTGGGGGTGATCTGTTATACAGCAATAGATAACCAAAACAGCACTCAATAAATAATAATAAATTGGATAAATGAAGTAAAGAACAAGTAAGTGAAAAAATAAGTAAAGATACAGGGCAGAATTTGGGTCTCATGGTGCTCTACCACTGAGGTACACACCAGCCCTGATCCCATTTTATGAGTAGGAAAAGAGGCTATGGTGGTTTGAACAAAAATTGTCTCCATATAGGAAGTGGCACTACTAGGAGGTGTGGCCTTGTTGGAGTAGGTATAGCTTTGTCAGAGGATGTGTCACAGAGGCAGGCTTTGAGGTCTCAGATGCTCAAACCATGCCCAATGTGGCATTTTCTTCCCGCTGCCTGTGGATCCAGATGTGGAACTCTCAGCTCCTTCTTCAGCAACATTGTCTGCTTGAATTCCACCATGCCTCCCACCATGATGATAATGGATTAAATCTGTGAAACTGTAAGCCAGCCCCCATTAAATGTTTTCCTTTATAACAGTTGCCATGGCCATGGTCTCTTCATAGCAACAAAACCCTGGTAGAAGCTAATTTACCTGTGATCACAGTGACTAAGGAAAAACACCTAGCTGTTATCTGGCTCCGAACTCTCCCAGTTCACACACACACCAAAGCACAGGTCTAGATCTTTTTTTGTAATAAGCAATGATCCCAATCCACTTATTTAAACTCATCCAACACAGAGCTCTGAGGGACCACTCACCGAAAAAAAAAAAAAAAAAGTGAAGGGAGATCTTATGTTACAATTTCCACTTAAGCATATCTCTTTAAATCACAATGGAGCCAGAGGGAAGGCATGAAGAGTTGAATTTGATCACTAGCATCTGTGCACAAGCTAGCCTCAGACAGTCTATAACCCCAGAGCTGGGGGAGGAGGCACAGAGACAAGTGAATTCCTAGAGTTCACTGGCCAGCCTGATAGAATCAGTGATTTCCCAGTTCAGTGAGAAACCGTATCTCAAAAAATAAGGTGGTGAGCAACAGAGGAAGATGCCTGACATCAACCTCTGGCCTTCAGCACATACAGTAGCACGCATGTGTACATGCTCCCATGAACACATACATATAAGCATACTCACACAAAACAAAGTCATAATAAATCTGTATACTTTCTTAGGAAGAGTGTGCTTCTTTAGAACTTTATTTTAGTTGGGAATATTGTTTCAAGATTTTCCTTTTAATTGGTAAATAATCATATTTATGGGTGAAATGTCATGTTTTGATATATGCATATACCATGGAACAACTTTATCAACCTAATTAACACATTTGTCACTTAAATGTATCTTGTAGTGACACTTAAAATTTGTTCTTTTAGCAATATTAAAATTTTAAGTATATTATATTCAACATGCCATACAATAGAACTGGAAAACTTATCCCCCTTGTTTGAAACTCTGTCCCTCTGGTCAACATCTCTCTATACTCCTCCACACATCGCCTCTACCCCAGGAAACACCATTCTACTCCCAGGTTCAGCTTCTTTAGATTCCAGGTCCATTCATATTGTTGTAAATGGCAGTTTCATTTTATGGCTGAATAAGTGTGTGTGTGGGTGTGTGTGCGCGCGTGCGCGCTCATGCATGCGTTCGTGGGGGGGGGGGGGCTGTGTGCATGTTGTGCTTGGAGTACATTTTCCTTATCCAGACAGCACGCAATGAACATTTAGGTTCTTTTCATTCTTGACTGTTATCAATAGTGCTATAGAGAACAAAAAATGAAAGTGGAGATATCTCAGCCTACTGACTTCAATCCTTTTGTGTGTATATACAAAAGCACAATTAATAAATCATAAGATAACTGTAGTTTCATTTTCTGAGAAACCTTCATACTGTATTCTAAAATGATTCTACTATTCTACATTCCCATCAACAGTGCATCCTCCCCACCATTCGTTATCTTTCATCTTCTTGGTAATAACCATTCTAACATCTTCAAGGTGATATGTTCCTGGGGTTGTAATTTACATTTCCATGATGAATAGGAATGTGGGACACTTTTTTTCCCATAAAGTAACTATTTGTATGTCTTCATCTGAGAAGTCTAATCAAGTCTTTTGCCCATTTTGTTTTCTTGCAATTATGTTGTTTGGATTTCTTAAATATTGTGTATAGTTATCAATCACTTATGAGATATGTGGTTTATACATAATTTCTTCCAGATTATAGGCTGTCTTTTCTCTCTGTTTGACTGTTTGCTTTTCTGCAGAAGTTTTTGTTCTATAGCGTGTGTTTTCAGAATCATATACCAAAACAGAACCACTGTCCAGAACAACTGTCACAAAGTTTACCTGTAGTGTTTTACATCTAGTTTTGAGTTCACTTTTCATATGGTATGAAATAAAGATCCAGTGTCACTCTGTGGCTGTCCAGTTGTTCCATCTCTACCCATTGAAGAAATTATTCATTCATATTCTTGTACCACATTTTGATTATCCCTGCTCTGCACTCTATTTGATAAAAAGATGTATTCTAACTTGTAAACTTTCATACTTCGTGCTGTTTACGTGTGCATTCTTCATGTACATAGTACTACCGGTCTACTTATGCCAATCCCTATGTTCAGCTCTTTCCTTTATACAAATACTTGTCAGACCCTTATTTTGAGGGATGGTTCAAGTTCTAGTATGTGTATATCAGGTAACCATTTATTTTACTCTCTTTTATCATTTGCTTTAAGAGTTTTAATTCACCAACTAGGAGAACATGTCAAAAGATACTAGAGCATGCCATATTCTCCCACATGTCCCCAAAACTGAGATAAGACATGAAAATGTTGTTCTGTTCCACAATTTTACAAAGCACACAGAGTTTTGTTACTCCCCAAGACTGAAGGACAAACCTAAGATCTAACATAGTGCTTGGTGCACTATGAGAGAGAGAGAGAGAGACAGAGACAGACATGGAAACACACACACACAGTGTGTGTGTGTGCGTGTCAGGGTGTGTATGACCCACAACATCATCAAGGCACAGAGGGAAAAAGTCAAGAAACCCAAGAAGTCAAGCCCTTTACCTTGGTATGATTATATCAGTAATGGAACTCTACATTTTCTGAACATGAGATACAAGCCAAGTTTAAGCCAATATTGCATTGTGAGATATCGCTGCCTTTAATAACTGCCTATAATGGTGAGGATCATTAGTCTTATTTCCTCCAGAAGGTAGACAATGTTCATAAAGATTAAGAGAGTTGGACAAAGATTTATATAATTTCTAATGCTGACATTGAAAACCAAGCCACTGTGGCCTCAAATTCTGTGGTGTCAACTCCAGTTCTTCAGAGTCAAAGTGTTTTAAAGCACTCCATATGATAGGTTCTTATTACACAATATCACAAGCCTATTTTATAATGTCTCCAGCACTTGAATGACCCAGGCCCTCCTCCAAATGGATGGGCAAGAATAGGATCTAGCTACTCATATAGTCAGCAATGAGAGAAGGTTTAAAGCAAAGAGAATGGCAACAATGGGAGGATGTGTGCGCTAAGGTGGCCTTGAGGAGGAACAGCTGCCATGACAACAAAAAGACAGCCAAGTGACTCATGCTCTCACAACCCCCAGAGTCATGGTAAGTGTTAGGGAGAGGTATGGAGACACTATGTCTTAATGAAACAAAACAATCAGAACTAAAAATTAATGTTCTTGGTGGTTCTCCCAAATCTCCTTCAAAATTCCAGGGCTGTCTAACTAGACAAAATTTTTCCTTGAATCATGGCTCAACTACTGCTAAACAGCTATGTGGTCATAGACAAAAAAAAAAAAAAAGTTACATCATGAATGGTTCCTATCTCAGAAAGCAACTCTGGGATTTGTGGTTCAATGAAATGATGCAAGATGGCCTAAGGCTAAGGTGGAGGCACAGCAAGAGATGCCTTAGTATATTACATTAATTAGAGATGAAGAACCTAGACTTAAAGCTCTTTGTGTCCAAGAACTCCCAAATCTTGTCCTGACAAACATTCCTGGACCCCAGAGTTCACCTAAGACCTGTACAGACGAAACCAGAGCAGAGTGAGAGTCTACGCATAATCTTCTGACAGCACATATCAGAATGTTTTGAGGTCTTCGTTGTTGCTATTACTATTTGGGGAGGGAAAAGGGTATGTCCAGCTTAATGAGGTCACCTGAATCCTCTTGCTTAAGAAGCCAGGCATGGTAGTGAAGATTCATGAGAAAATGAGGGAGTCAGTCCTCCACATAAGAGCTGAGCCTCGTAGGTCTGAAGCAGAAAGCAGAGAAATCTGAACCTGGATACTTGCGTTAGGGTACCATACCTCCCCGCAGGTAACAAGGATAGACCGATAATATTCTGGACACTAATCTGCTGAGCAACTCTCCCATGGAGAAGGATTAGAAGCAAGGGTTTGCCCTGCAGTATTAGGGGCTCCTTCTCTCATGGCATCTCCTTCAGAACACAGCTTTCACAAGGGCAATAGCAGCAGTTTCTTAATTATGTCTCTGACTTTCGCCCAGCCACATAGAGACAGTAACTGCACAAGACAACTCAAGAGGGAACAGTTCATTCCTGGCTCTTCCCATGGGCACCAGCTTAGCCTCAGCTTGTCTCAAGTCAGTCCCTGTCACCCAACCATTTCATTCATACACTTTCCAGAAGCTCTCACTGTCTCTGACCCAGCCCCTTCCACCTAAAAATATCACACCCACCTCTCTCCCACAAACAAACAAACAAAAAACTGCATGGAGGCAGCATTCCATTTTCCAAAGTCCAACCATGATGCCACCTCTTAAATAAAGCAATGACACTCCCTACTTGAAGTCCAAGGAGTTCAAGAAACTTAAAAGTATTAGAATTAAAAAAAAAAACCACACCCAATCTAATCTAACAATAAGTCTCTTACAATAAATTCTGCAGCTATCAAAATAGATTAAATGCCTAATAATTCAAATGAATTTTTAAAAATGTCAATAAAAGGGCTGGAGAGATAATGGCTACACAGCTACAAGGGCATACTCATATCCAGAGGTCCCAAGTTTGGTTCCCAACAGCCATGTCAGGTGGCTCACAAAAGACTGTAACTCCAGATTCAGTGAGATCCATCATTTCCATCCTCCATGAGCACTGCGCTCACATGAACATAATGCACATGTACATGCACACACACATACAAAATTAATTTTTTTTTCTTCAAAAAAATCAGGTAGCTGCCATGTGGGTGCTGGTAATTGAACCCAGGGCCTCTGAAAGAGCAGTTGGTGCTATTAACCATGGAACCTCTCGGGCTTGCTTTTGATCTTCCCCTCAATGGGGCTGTGGTGCGTGGCTTCAGAAGAGGAAGAGCTCAGACTTGATGCAACTCACTCGATATGCTGGAATTTGACAGTACAGGGGTGGAGGGTTCCCCTTTTCTGTGGAGAAGGGGAGGGGGATG
Organism: Lophiomys imhausi; assembly: GCA_907164525.1. Classification (NCBI taxonomy): domain Eukaryota; kingdom Metazoa; phylum Chordata; class Mammalia; order Rodentia; family Muridae; genus Lophiomys; species Lophiomys imhausi. Next base: position 4,736,181 of record CAJQZJ010012348.1, on the reverse strand, counting down.
GGAGAAGGGAGCAAGGGTTCAGAAGGGTGGGACCCAGTGGAGGGGAAGGAGGGAGCTATGATTGAGTTGTAAAATGAAAAAAAAAAAAAAAACCAATGTCAGTGAGATCAAGAGTATACAGGTAAACAATTAAAATTAGGAACACAAAACACAGCATGAATGAGAAACTTTGAAAAACATGAATCAAAAAATTTTTAAAAACTCAATAAATCAGATATTTAAAATTTAATTGAAAGCCTTAACAGATAGATCAAGCAGAAGAACTCTGGATCTTGAAGATAGGTCTTAGTATATCACATTCAGGCAGAAGAGAGTCACGGGAGGTTCTGGGGCACCATCATGGGGTCAAATGTCTATGTCACTGGCCTTCCCAACATGGACGAAATAAAGGTAAAAGGGAAAAGAAAACTACTGAATGAGAGACAGAAAACTTCCTAATTATGTAGAAATCATACAGACATCCAGATTTAATAACCCTATAGGACCCAAATACATAGGATGACAAAAAAAAGCCTTACCACACATATTATACTCAAACCATCAAACACACAGTACAAAGGAAAAAAATCTTAAGATCTTCAAGAGAAAAATACTAAGTCAAATTTATGAACAAACCCATGAAACTAACAGCAAATTTCTTACCAGAATTCTGCTGAGGGTGTGGACTGATGTATTTCATTCAAGCCCCAGAGAAAGTAACTATCCACCAAGATTACCATACCAAGCAAAGCTATCTGTCAAAAACCAAAGTAAAGATCTTCCAAAAACTAGCAAAGTCTAATGGAGCGTGTGTAGTTACAAGAGTTGCTTGAAGAAGTGTGCCTCATACATGGTAAGTGTACACCACAAACACACGTATAAACACCAACACACATATGCAAATAATATTAAAATGTTTTCAAAAGTAAATTTAGCAATTAGAGATGTATTAGACCTAATATGAGAGCATCTGATTTTATAAAATATTACACCTACTGAAAGATAATGGGGAGGGGGGTAATACTAGACTCTTCCCAAGGGATAAATTATCTACCAATAAACAAACACCAGAGTAAAACTATACAGTAAATAAATGGACTTAACAGATATTTACAGAAAAGTCTATCTAACATCTATAAAACACATTTTTCCCCATTAATGCATGGTACTTTCTCCAGAAGAGACCATATATTAAGTTAGAAAATTAGTACTAAGAAATTAGAAAAAAATTATTTCCTGTATCTTTTCTGGCTACAATGGGTATGAAATACAGAGACTGGATACCTAGACATAACAGGAGGGGACACTTCAGAAATTACATAAGTTAAAAAGAACCTAGCCACCTGCAACTCTAGCTCCAGGGGATCTGACACCCTCTTCTGGCCTCCACAGCCAGATACACACACACACACACACACACACACACACACTGAACAACAATGCTGAACAAACAGCAGGTAATGAAGGAAGTCTGTTAAAGGGAAGAGGAATTTTAAAATTCTTTAAAACAAATGAAAATGGAAATAAAACATACAAAACCTGTAGGATACAGAAAAAAGAGGCAAGCATATAGTAACACAAGCCTGCATTAAAAACAAACTTAAAATATCCTAACAAGATGTACCTCAAGATCTCACAGAAGTAAGAACAAAACCAAGTTCCCAGCACCCACATAAAGCAGTTTACAACCACTTGTAACTACAGCTCCAGGGGATTCAACATCTTCTGGTTTCAATGGGCACCACACTCATGTGTACACACAGACCACATGAACACTCATAATTACAAATAAATTCTTTTTAAAAAATGAGATACCATCTCACTCCGGTTAACATGATTATTATCCAAAAAAAAAAAAAAAAAGATACTAAATGCTCCTGAAAACTACCCTGTGATCTAGCTAACCCATACCCTTGCAAAGCACCTGTGACCTTTATAATTAGAATGAATTCTATTGGCTGATAAACAGAGCTCAAGGTAAGGGCATAGGGCAGTGGTTCTCACCCTGTAGGTCATGACCCCCTTGGGGGGGGTCACATATCAGACAGTTACATTATGGTTCATAATAGTAGCAAATTACAGTTATGAAGTAACAAAGAAGTAATATTATGGTTGGGGTCACCACAACATGAGGAACGGTATTAAAAGGTCACAGCATTAGGAAAGTTGAGAACCACTAGTCTAGAGTAAGGATCGTGATGAGTGTCAGAATAGATTCTAATGGTGGAGGATGCAAAGTGCATGGGGTCTCTTTCATAGGGATCTGTTCTATTAACTGAGAGAAAGCCCAGGATGCTGGGGGTATAGAGGTGGAGGCTGGCTCTTACTAGAATAGCAAGGGATTACCAGGTTGATTGATCACTTTTCACTCTGGCTTCCCAGGTGACGAGGCATTATTCATATCCTTCCATTGAAGAAAACATGTCTATGTGATTGACAGCCCTGGTTTCTCTGGTGCTTATTGTAAGCTGTGCTTCCTACACCTGCTAGCCTAGGTTTATTAGGGCCTTCTCACAACAGCTAAGGTATGGAATCCACCTTATAGGCCATCACATCATGTAAAACAAGCCACACACAGAAACAGTCATTGTATGTTCACTCCTTATATAGAAACAAACACACAAAAGTAACCTAAAAGCTAACAGGGATTCTTCAGAAACAGGAAGATAACTGAGGAGCTAGAGAGAACATAATGACAGAAGGGTGGACAGACACGATCCATACATAAGGTATGCATGTATGAAAATGTCTTGTGAATCCCATGTGTGTACAATTAGTATGTGCTAGTAAGTGAAGCAACAATATTAATGAACGTCAGTCTGCTTTTCAGCACACCAGTCAGTTGTCTTGGTTTGCTGAAACTGGGTTTCATGGGTCCCAGGCTAAGGTCAAACTCACTATGAAAATAAGGATGACCCTGAACTCCTGATTCTTCTGCTTTTCCAAGCCCAGGGATTACAGATGTGCACAGCCACACCTGGCTCACAGCACTGGTTTTTCAGAATGAGTCCAAAAAGCATTACGATTAAGAACACTCAACCTTGGCTGGTTACTACAGGAATCATGTAACTACATGTTCCTGGGCACCCCCATAAACTGACTCAGGTTTGGTGAAGAACAGTACAGAAAATTGCATTTGCTTTTAATGGAAAATGCCACCACTATAAGAAATCTTCAGCACACCCAGGGTGCAGCTGCTTTATTGGCTATGAGCACAGGGTTGAGTGAAAGTTTGGAAACCTCAATCATGCACCAGCTCCACCTTGCTCCCAGTGAATACTGCATCCAAGACTGACAGGATGCTGTCTCCTGGCACTCTGAATTTCTGCACTAATTGGAAATTTTCCTTTGAGATTTGTAGGTGCTCTCCAGGCCAACACTGAGCCTAGAGCTTCCTTTGCATATCAGAGCTCTCTCAGAGCAGGTAGGTTGGTTTTTAAAAGTGAATTATTTGAAAACTAAAATATCCCTCAAATCTTAACATCACATTAGAAATGAAATCCAGGCCCTCGCAATTGTCCATCCTCGAGTCTGTTTTATCTCTGGCCAGATGGAGAATGAGAAAGTTCTCATCCATCAAATTTCAACCATATCAGGTTTTGCTGTGAGCAAGCTTGTCCAAGTACTCGATGGTAACTTTTACATATACAAAGGCAATTTCTTCAAAATCTTACTGAGGTGTAGGCATTCAGTGATGCAAGGACAATTTCCAGCATCAGTATGCGATGTGGTTGTAAGCTGGGCACCGTGGAGCCTCACCAAGTCTGGTGGTCTGGTGGAGGCATCACGGGCCCTGTGTCACAGCACTTTCTACAGCTTCACTCCCATGTCTTCTTTCCAGAGGAGTTCATTTGAACAACAAATTTGTAATCTTAAAAATAAATGACAGAGGAAATGAGGGCTGTGGAGATGGTACAATGGCTAAGGATACTTAATGATTCTCCAGGGGACTTGAGTTCAGTTCCTGGCCACACATCAGGTGGCTGCCAACTACCTGTAAGTCCAGTTCCAGAGGATCTAACACCCTCTTCTGACCTCCGCAGGTACCCACACATACTAGGACCACACACACATATATGCATAACTTAAAAATAATAATAGGGGCTGGAGAGATGCCTTAGCAATTAAGAGTGTCTGCTCTTCCTGAGGACCCAAGTTTGAATCCCAGCACCCATATATTGGTTTATAACTGTCTGTAACTCCAGTTCATGGGGATCGATGCCCTCTTCTGGCCTTGAAGGGCACCAGGCATGTAGACAAAACACTCATACACATAAAATAAAAATTAAAAACTAAAATCTTAAAAAAAAAGCAATAGAAGCCTTTGGAATGAGACAGCCTGCACTGGTGACACAGCTAAAACTCTAGCCCATGGGAAGTGAAAGCAGGTAGGTCAGGTGTTCTGCATCAATTTTGACTACACAGTGAATTTGAGACCCACTGAGACTACATAAGACACTGTCTTCTGAAAAAAAAAATTAAAAGACCTCTCTGGAGAATGGACAAAATAGTTGGGGCTTAAGCTGAGCAGGCAACAGGGCACAAGTAGGCCAGACACAGGACACCACACCTCTCTAAACCACACCTAGGGGATACAAGGGAATAACCCTGTCCCTCCTCCAGCCCTGCTCAGGCTTCCCAGGTTCCAGGTTTATCGCTACCCCACACTGTAGCAGATATCTGTCCTCTAACAGGAATGCATTTCTACCTCTCCCATCCTACGGCCAACAACTATGCACTCTTCAAGTCAAGCCCACAACCTAGCATGTGAAGCCTCCCTTCTTCCCCTCAGCTCCCTCAGCACAGCCCCATGATCAGCCCCTTTGGGAGCATTTGGTCTACTGCTATCAGCACTGAGTTACTACTGTATTTTATGCAGCTCTATCTGCGTTTCCATCATAGTTCTTCTTCTTCTAAAGCTGCCTTTAGAGTGTGTGTCTGCGCCCACTGCCCCAAACAAAGCCTAGCAGAGTGACGAAATGAGTAGCAGTGACAAAGTCCCTGTGTCATGAAGACTACAGCAATGCCATCAGAACCCAAAGAGGTCAGCCTTGTAAACAGCTTTTGCAGCAGCCTCAGGCAAGAGTCATTGGGATGCCCAAGCCTCTTTACCCAAGAGCAATCTGACCACTTTCTCCAAAGAGTCAGTCCCCTGGAAAAGAAAAGACAAGCATGCTCCTCAGAGAAGAGGTTACTGTTGATCAAGGAAGATTTGAACATGCAGCATGGCTGCCTGGGAAGGGTTAAACCACCCTTAGCATTGTCCAGGGAACTCCAGTGGACAGTGGGCTGTCATTCAATATCCTGAGCCAGCACTTGCCACACAACCAAAAGCAAGAAAAATGGGAAGGAAATAAGAAATGCAGGCATACAGAGCGCCTATAACTCAGGACTAGGAAGCACAGGATGCTTTTTCTCACATATAAAATACAAAGGCTCCACATCATTTTAGAAGGGTAAATGTTTGTTTAGAAAAAGTAAGTAGTTAGGTTCAAGGTTAAACATCCCTAAGGAAACTCAGCTCCAACCCAAACCCAGTACTGGTGTCCACTTCTGCAAAGACACCTGTTAAAACCACTCCATTCCCTACTTAGTGACCACCATGACACACCAGACCTAATGGAAGGTTGCTATAGCCTATCCACATGACCCCTGGAATAAGCCCTGTTCTGCAGGTGAGAATGGTTCAAACGAAACAGCTAACAAGTGATGGGACAGGACTCGGTCCATCATTCTCTTACAAAAAGCTGGGATTTTAAACTTATTTTCTTTATTAATATGGTGTGTGTATGTGTGTGTGTGTGTGTGTGTGTGTGTGTGTGAGAGAGAGAGAGAGAGAGAGAGAGAGAGAGAGAGAGAGAGAGAGAAGATATCCAGGTGATACAGCAGGTGTGTGGAGCTTAGAGGAGAACTGTAAGAACCATTTCTCTCCTTCGCTTTTAAGTGGGTTTGGGGAGACTGTACAGGCCATCAGGCTTGTACAGAAATCACTTTCCCTCTCTGAGCCATCCCTCCTGCCCAGAAACTGGGATTTGCAAGAACACAATATCCTACTTAGTTATTTAAACTGCACATGATGCTACAAAGACATCAAAACTTTTCATATCTGATCAAAAACAAACAAACAAAAACAAAAAGCAAGGGAGATTTCCAACTTGCAAAAATCATCCCCTCTCAGATGGATGGTCCTAAGCCTAATCCACCAGACCAAGACACTGACATCAAGTGCCATGTATTGACTGAGGCTCTCAAGATGTCAAGATGTACTAAATGCCATCCCAAAATCATTTTGGGCTACTCATAAATGAGTACCACAAGATTTAGAGGGGTTTGAGTTGAACCACCCCAAAATTAAATCAATTCCTAGTAGATCATGCAGGATTGGGCCAGCTGGGTGATAGTAAGAATTTTAATTAGAGTTTTGGCTTACAGCCAACAAATGCATCCCATAGAGCTAAGTGCCCAGGTACTGAGGCAGATACTTGTATCCAGGTCCTTGTCCAGGTTTCATGACACATGCAAGCACTGTTAGATAGTCTAAAGACTACAGCTCAGCCACAGTCCAACACAGCCTGCTATGCAAAACAAACAAGCAAACAAACAAAAAACTGTCCCTCATCTGCTCAGAGTAAAACTGAAAGCCTGAGCCAGAGACATCAAAACTAAAGTAAATTTCTCTCACACTCACATCCTTCACCAAACACCACATATACACACACACACTCACACACACGCACACAGACTCACACGCACAGTCACACACACACATACACACTTTCTGTTCCTCACACAATCTCTCTCCTTTCTCACGTATACATCTTTCTCTTACTCATTTTCTCTTATACACACTCCCTCTCCTCTCTCTCTCTCTCTCTCTCTCTCCCTCTCTCTGTCTCTCTCTCTCCCTCTCTCTCTCATACACACTCTTTTTCTCTTTCTCACACATACATACACATTTCCATACACACAATTTTTCTCTGTCTCTCTGTCTGCCTCCACAAAGAGTCTTAATTCTTTGGGCCAAAGAGGGCATTTTAGGCAGACATGGAAGAACAATGAAGATCCAAGTCACCTCCTTATCAGTCTATAGAGGTCACTTTAACCGCTGTTCAAATTCCTATTTGAACTAGGAATACTTGTCCCTGTTTCCTTATGAATGTCTTCTGAATTTGCCTCAAGGGATATGGGTCCCTCTGGCTGCAAGGAGGCATATAACAGGAGACAGACGACCTGTCTTCCACCCTCAACTTTTGGCCTCTCTCATTGTAATAGCCCCACAGTAAAATTAAAGCTGGTATTCACCAAAGCCTGCACATTGCAGCACTCAATGTGTGTGGAGTAAACAAAGTACACATTATAGCATGTACTAAGTCAACTGGCACACAGTCTGTGATCAAAGCGATTAAAGCCAACATGAGACTACCTCATCATGGGCTACCTTCTCATGGGCTACCTCGTCATGGGCTACCTTGTCATGGGCTACCTTCTCATGGGCTACCTTCTCATGGGCTTGCACAGTACAGGCACAGTGAGTTCACTGGTCTCTTTCTGATCCAAACTGCTTCCAGCAAAGGCATTGTCTCCCCACACACAATGAGCCAGGAAATGCACGCCCCTGGCATGGGTGAAGGAGGGTTCTATCACTTCTGAGAGAGGGCTGGCTGGCTTGCTATCAGGGATTCAGGGAATGTCAACAAATTAAGTCTGTTGTGGGTCCTTTGCATGGGGCTCATCTAAAAACAGGACTGCAGTATTTCCAACTGATTTTCGAGTTCTTGTCCAAGAGAACAGAACAATGAGAAACAGCTAGATCCAGTCCCATGAACTGAAAATCTCAATACTTACAAGCTCACTGGCTTGAAGAGTATCGATCTGGCTAGGGCAGACCTGCTCTGATTGAATGGACTATTATTGAAGACTCTGTAACTGTTAAGTTCTTTTTTATAAAAATCCAGGAGACATGAGTCTTCCCTCGGGCCTCACCGCCAGCTGAAGCTAGCCTTTTATCTTAAAATGTTCATCTCCCAAACACTGGAGACCCTGTACCTCAATTCCCCTTTCGCTCTTGCTGCCAAGACCTATCAGCCAAATCTTTTTTATTTTTATTTTTTTGGTCTTTCAAGACAGTGTTTCTCTGTGTAACAGAACTGTCCTGGACTCCCTTTGTAGAACAGGCTGGCTTCGAACTCACAGAGATCCACCTGCCTCTTTCTCCCGAGTGCTGGGATTAAAGGTGTATGCCACCATGCCCGGTTCCTGTCAGCCAAATCTTAAATCCCCCTGTTCAGCACCACAAAGGACACCACAAGTATGCTTACAATACTTACTATGCTTTCAAAGTCCTTGCCATCTTTTCCTTTGAGAGCTCAATGTTTTTATTTTTATTTATAAGTTCATTTAATTGTGTAACTTTACATAAGTTACCACACATGGATGAGAAACACTGAGAGGAATAAATTATTTTTTAAAGCTTCAAATAACCAGAACACTATAGACTGGTTTTCTTAAGAACACATTATTCTGGTTTGCAGAAAAACAGAGAACATAGAAATCTTTCTGCCAAATGCACCATAGTCCTACCTACGGCTGGTTGTCAGCATCACAACATAGTATCTTAGGTAAAGTTCTGAAATTAGAGACCAGATCCAAGCCACCTGCATATCACTGTCTAGGTGACCATGACCAAGCCATTTAAAATTTGAGGCTCAGTTAATCTGTAAATGGGAGTAACATTCTCTGGGCCCAAACATGAGGTTGTGGCATATATGAGGAGGCCAGCTACCTTACAAGTGGCAGGACACTCTGCAGCCAGGGGTCGTGTCTGTGCTGCCATCCTAACATCGGTTCCATTAGCAAAGACAATTTGAAGACTCTACTAAATATAGAAAGAGAAAAAGGCCTGGCCTTTGAACATTTTTCTTTCCAATGTTCTTTTCCTGTCTGTGGAACACAGTAAATCCTGAGCATGTGCAGGAGAGTTCTAACACTGGAAGTGAGCATCCTCACAGTGAGGCTTGAATGGATAAGACCAGCCCTAGAATAGTATCTAGGGTACCAAAGAACTGCAAAAATTAAGTACGGAAATACAATCATCCACTCTATATAGGTGTTCTCGAATGAACTGTCATGGTCAATAAATACATTTTTACAAAGTGTTCAATGTTCTTAGCCATCAGGGAAATGTAAATTCGAACCGCTCAGAGAACCCTAGTCATAATAGCTATCATCAAAACAACAAACAAACAAACCGCATAACAAATGCCGAGGATACAGGGAAATGCATGCCCTATTCGGTGGGAATGTAAACTTGTGCAGCCACTAAGGACATCAGTATGGAAGATCCTCAATAAACTGAAAATAGAACTACCTTATGACCCAACTATACCACTCTTAAGTACACATCCTAAGGACTCAAAGTCAACACAGCACAAAGATGTTTGCATATCCATGTTTATTGCTATACCCATTAATAACACTCAGGAGATAGAACCAGCCTGGATGCCTGCCCACCAACTAAATAGATAAAGAAAACCTGCCATATATTCTATGAGGGTTTGACTGAGAAATGTCCCATATATTTAATCATGGGGTCCCCAGCTGGAGGCACTGTTTGGTAGTACTTTTTGGGAAGGTTATGGAACCTTTAGGAAGTGGAGCTTTGCCGGAAGAAGTACATCGCTAGGGGTAGGTTTTGAGGTTTTACAGCCTTGCTCTACTTCCTTTTCTCCCTCTCTGCTTCCTGTGCATGGATGGAAAATGTGATTAGCCAGCTTCCTCTTTCTGCCACTACAGTTTGCTTATCTGTTGCCATGTCTTTCCTGCAACAATGGACTCTATCCCTTTGGAACCATAAGTCAAAATAAACCCCCTTTCTCCTCTAAGTTGACTTTGATCCTCGGATTTTATCACAGCAACTGAAAGGTAACTAATACATAAACCCAGTGGAATCCTATGTAGCGTTAAAGAAAAATAAACTGATATTTTCAAGGAAATGGATAATCTTTATGTAAGCAAAATAAACCAGACTCAAAAGTTAAATACCACAGGGATAAGACTCGGTGGAGTGCTTGCCTATTGTCACACCACATAAACTGGACCACTCATTTTACTTAGGAGCCATCTATAATCAGCAAGTCACTTCCTTCAGCCAGTGGTGGTATGTACCTATCTCTGCTCATGTGTGTGTGTGTCCATGCCTAGTAGAGGGTTTACACAACGTGGTCAATGACGCTGAATGATGAGTGGATTTCTCTTCTTTTAAGGGCAGAAATGGAAGCCACTGAGAAGCCTCAGGTTTTGTCTCTGTTAATCCAAAGCAATGGCAGTAGCAGCTGTCAAGGGGGAGGCATTCTAAATAATAAAGGAGCATACTTAACAGCAACACGCTGATGAGATATGAATGGCTGTGCTTCCACCTGTGCTTTCATCCTAGCAACATGAAGAAAATTACAACCTCAGCATGTCTCCCCAGACTGTATGTACCTCCATGATCTGGTGTACAGCATCCTGTTGAGAGGAACACAGCCAGACTCCTAGAGTGTAACCAAGAGTTACATAGAGATGGCAATGGGGTGAAATATGTTAGCAAAAATAATGAAACTGCCCAGGCCACTGTGTCAGAAACATTTACAGAACAATGTATAAAAACAGTCCAATGAGACGCCAGGAAGCTCTGTGACCCAACCCAGCTCACTCAAGGTAAGCATTTAGGGACACAGCTGTTGTTTTGGTCTTCTCAGAACCTTGCAACAACACTGTTTTCTCTGTGCACCTGCTCACCACCCTCGAAACATGTGATTTTTAAGGAGACTGCCTATGATGGCATACATGTACACACACACATACATATGCCTACCAACAGAAACAGTACATGAGCCAAAGTGGGAGTCTCAGAACCTCACTGCTTGGCTGTACTGATGGAAAGACAGCAGGACAGTACAGATGTGTCCTCCCTTTTCTGCAATCAACCGAAAAGCAAAGGCCTCAGAAATCACACCAGGCATTCCCATCACTATCTAAAATATAGGAAATAAATAAATAAATAAAATACAGGTCTTCTATCAGGATACAACAGACTGGCCTACTGCAGTATCTTTGGTGGCAGCACACACTGGGAAACCCCTCTGGACTAATGACAACCTGAAAGTACAATTAACCAACATAACATGTTTCCACTGTGTGACCTAGTACTGTCACTCCTCAAAGTTTATCCTAAGTGTTTTGTGAGAAAATGTCCACATGCTCAGAGATGTTCACTGTGGCATTATTTAAACAGCTAAAATGTCTAACCCAAGGAGGAAACTAAGTACTCATGAGAAAGCTATCAGTGAGAGTATGTGCCATTCACCATGGCCATTATTTATCCTAAACAAGGAAGGTGCTTAGACACTATGAGTGATCCAAAACCACAGGACAGTGACCAGCCTGTGACTGGACGGAGAGGTCAAGTGCCTAAAAGTAATGCTGACAAGAGAAAGAGCAGCTTCATTCATATATGCGCAGAAGTGTAGCTGATGGTTTTTCTGTAAATCTCCATTATTGCTCTCTGAGCATTTGTTGAAATACTCATTGTAACATATAAACGTTTGTACTTCACTTTCCTCCTCAGGCATGGCAACTGTGAATCTTGGCATCCCTGTCAATAGCCAGTGGCAACTGTGGGCTCTCCTCTGAGCTTTATCTCTGATAACTACCCACTCCAGACTCTGGAGAGTGACTCATAACACAGACTGCACGACCACTTGAGCTCGGACTACATCCTGCCTGGCGCACCAAGGTTGTGCATGTAGACGTGACTCTCAGGAAGGATTCAATTAAAGCATGCTGAGTACTCAAGCTTGATAGAATTGGAATTTAATAGTGTACCAAAGATAGGAAGAATTTTCAAATGCTAATACTCAGCGTTAAATAATCACAGTCTTAAAACACAGCACAATTTGTCTTGAGAACAGTTTGATGTCTATGAAGTAGTCTTTAAACGTTGGTGGTTTTTGACTCAGTAATTAAACCTCTGTCAGAAAGAGCCAGTGGATAAATACTCATGCACAGGGGCGTTTGCTGCAGTGTGGGTTACAAGATAAAAATACCCAGTGCCTTGAAATAAGAGTCTGGTTAAGTCAATAGAAGAGCAACCAAGTGACTAAACACACAGACACCAACAACATACCTCTGAAGAACATTCACAACCCAGCAGCATAGCAGGAGTAAGCAATGGACTTTACAAAACAGGACATAACTATTGTCAACTTGATGGCAACAGTGAAAGAGAGGGGGGTGAGTGAGACTATCATACCAGGCCATTTCCATTGAGGAGATTAAGAGAAACATCTTTAGAATATTTTCAGATTTTCTTAAATTTTCTGCACAACATCCACCTCCCTGTGAGCAGATACCAACACAAAACTCGGCTTTGATACACCACCCACCATGTCAGGAGAGAGAGGCACTCACATGGATAGTTTGGGCTCCTCTGCTCCCCTCTTGGTGGGCTTTCTCCAGGTCCCTCTCAAGTCTCAGCTTCTCCTTCTTCAGGTCGCTCAACTCCTCGGTGACCTTTTTAACATTCCTGAGCAGCCTACGGTTCTCAGTGCTCTTTGTGAGGTTTTCTGAGTGCAGCTCGGCCAACAGGGCTTCCTTTTCCGCCAGGGCAGCCTCATAGTCCTCAGACCTCTAGGAGAGAAGAGGGCAAAGGGACCTGGTTTCACATGTCATAAACAGGCCAAGAAGACCTTCTTCTTCTTTTTTTTTTTTTTTTTTTTGCTTTCCAGGCAGGGAGCAAGAAAAACAGGTTGGATTCAGTATCCAAAGCCCAAGGAGCAGCATCTTGGGAAAATATAAGATAAAGTATAGGTTGTGGTAATGTTGGGAAGGGAGGAAAGCCTACAGTGCTGTAAAAGAAATAAATACAAGAAAGAAAAACACAAACTGGTAAGAAAACTCACTTCAATGGAGTGGGAACATAGTTGTCTCTTCTATTTGTCTGGATTTTCTAATGTTTTAAGGTAACTGGCATATTACTTTTATAATGGTCTCAAAACAATTTAATTAGTAACTTTAAAAGGATAGAAAATGATGTTTGGAGTTTATAGTTCAATGATAAATCACTTGCCTAGCATGTGTCAAGCCCTGGGTTCAAGCTCTGATATCACAATCAGCCAATAAATAATAAACAGATAATGGAAAAAGGTGACAACCAAAAGTGTTTCCTAGTACCAGCAATATTCTCCTTTGGTAGTGAAGCTTGCAGGTAGAGTCATATACAGAGAAGGGAGTCAGTGGTCAGTACAGTCAGTGGTCAAAGTCTACTTTAAAAGGCTCTAATGTCATCCGAATTCAAGGGCTAAATGCATCAAGGATATTTTTATTTCATTAATATAAAATTCACCTAAGAAAATATTTATGTAATATATAAAAAGGAAAAAAATGTTCTAAACCACCAGCAATAAAAAGAATAAAGTGAAGTACATTCTCAGTTACAAAGTATGATTGTTTAAATGGGATTATCTGGTGCTAGTCAACTTGTTTTGAAGTGACACTCTTCCTTAGTAACTCTGTAAGAACCACCTAAGCAACTAGAAACCAGGAAATATATGAAGGAATGCAAATTAGCATTGCCCTCTGTGGACTGATGGTATACATTGACCATGTGTATAACTGGGATACAAGACCAAACTAATATTAATGTTGATGTTGTTGTTAAAGAAACTCAAGAAGCAAAGGCCAACAATGATTGGAAAATGCTCATCATCAATAAGAGGTTAAACCATGCCCAGAAGTAAATGAAACTCAGTTTGCTAAGGGACTAGTCTATCATCAGACTGCCCATAATTAAATCTGGAATTCAAATGATTTCCCAGCCTGTGTTGTTCCCTGGCACAGCACCACTTGTCCTCACCAGTGAAGACTCTAATTAACACCAATAAACTGGCAAGAATGAAAACAAGAACATTAAATTCGAAGGGGAAGCTAGAGATAGGCACCAGTTAGGGGCTTGTTAAACATAGTTATTGTTCAGTCACCAAGTAGTGGAAGTTCTGCAGGATTACTGCATGAATAATGATGGGAAAGCCTCCTTCAAAATCCAACCTCAAAAAAACACAAATGCACACATTCAACTCATTTCATAAAAACACACTCCATGTTAAAGTTCCCTTAAATGGCCCTTTGAAAAATTTCCCTAGAGGACTCTTTACCTTTTCCTGAATGATGTCCAAGTGGCAAAGATTTGGTCCAATTACACATGGCCAGAAACTAAAGGCCAAATATAAAATTAGGCAAATTATTCTTGCTCACTATAAAAGGATCCAAACACCATGGACTGTTTTAGTTATGTGGCTTGGGAGATGTTACCTTGAAAGACTGAATAAAGACATGCTGAAACATATATGTGAGTTGACAATTATTTCAAAATGAAAATTAAAACGTCTGAGTAGATCTATACTATGCTTCCATGGCAAGAATATTGAAGAAAATATTATAGAACAAGAAATATACAATGTCCCAGGACACATCTGTAGTCCCAGATACTAAAGGGGTTAAGGCAGCAGGATCACATGAACCTAGAAGTTTGGGGCCAGACTGTGTATGGTTGTTAGAAAGAAGATACCACCCTTAGGCTCATAAGGAGTGGTATTATTTAAAAGGATTAGGACATGTGGCCTTGTTGGATTAGGTATGGCCTTGTTGGAAGACGTGTCACTGGAGGTGGACTTTGAGGTTTCAAATGCTCAAGCCAGACCCAGTGGCTCACTCTCTCTGCCTACAGTCTGCCAATTCAGACGTAGAACTCTCAGTTCCCTCTCCAACACCATGCCTGCCTGCATGCTGCCATGCTTCCTGCCATGACAATAATGGACTACACCGCTAAACCTGTAGCCAGTATCAACTAAATGTTTTCCTGTATAAGAGTTGCCATGGTCATAGTATCTCTTCACGGCAATAGTAACCCTAACTAAGGCACTTGGTGACCCCAATCTCTTTTTTGAAAACAAGAAGGGGGCTGGGAAGATGGTTAGTTAGTACAGTGCTTGCTCTGCAGGCAAGAGGACCAGAGCTCAATCCTCAACACCCACATAAAAGCCAGAAGCAGCTGCCCAAGGCTGTAAGAGCAGCACTGGGAAGGAAGGAACAAAAGGATCCCTGGGGTTCACTGGCCAATCAGTCTAGCAAAAATGATGAGCTCCAAGTTCAACAAGAGACCCTGACTCAAAAAATAAGCTGGATTTCTCTGATTAAGGATGTTGGGCATTTCTTCAAATGTTTTTCTGCCATTAGAGACTCCTCCTTTGTGAATTCTCAGTTTACCTCTGTTTCCCATTTTTTGATTGGATTATTTGGTTTCTTGGTGTTTAGTTTCTTGAGTTCTTTTTTTTTGAGTTCTTTATAAATTATGGATATTAGCCCTCTATCGGAAGTGGACAACTCTGAGATTCCATCTCACGACTGTCAGGATTGCTAAGATCAAAAACTCAAATGACGCCGGGCGGTGGTGGCGCACGCCTTTAATCCCAGCACTTGGGAGGCAGAGGCAGGCGGATCTTTGTGAGTTCGAGGCCAGCCTGGTCTACAAAGCGAGTCCAGGACAGACAGAGATATTCAGAGAAACCCTGTCTCGAAAAAAAACCAAAAAAAAAAAAAACTCAAATGACAGCACATGGTGGCAAGGTTGTGGAGAAATGGGAACACTCTTCCATTGCTGGTGGGAGTGCAGGCTTGTGCAACCACTATGGAAATCAGTCTGGCAATATCTTAGAAAACTTGAAATAGCTCTACCTCAAGACCCAGCCATACCATTTCTGGTATCCACCCAAACAATTTGTCACCAAACCACAAGGACATATCCTCATCTATGCTCATAACAGCCTTTTTGTAATAGCTAGAAACTGGAAACAACCCAGATATCCTTCAACCGAAGAATGGATTAAAAAATAAAAAATAAAAAACCTGTGGTACATTTACACAATGAAATACTACTCAGCTATCAGAAACAAGGAAATTATGCAATTTGCAGCCAAATGGATGGAACTAGAAAAGCTCATCTTGAGTGAGCTAACCTAGACTCAGAAAGATGCACCTGGCATCTACTCACTTATAATTGGATTTTATCCATCTAGTACAGCATAACTATCCTACAACCAACACACCAAAAGGATCGGGAACATAGACTTTGTTACCTATTAATAGGACAATTTGCCCTAGGGGTGCTACCATGTAGGCCCCCAGTGCAAGAGGAAGCCCTTAGCCCTCATATGACTGTTGAACTGAGAGGGGCTGTTATGTAGGGACACTCCACATAGGAGGAGTGGGATGGATAGGAGAAGGAGGAGAGGGTGGGAGGGTGGAACTGGGAGGGGTGGAAAGAGGGCACTATGATGGAGATGTAAATTGAAGTAATGAATAAACATTAAAAAAATAAGCTGGAGAGAGATGAAGGCTGTTGATCTCTGGCCTCCATACATAACTTATTAAAGTTTTCTTTCGTGTGTGTGTGTGTGTGTGTGCACATTTATGAGCGTGTGTTAAGGCATCAACAGTGAACATATTTAGAGGTAAGTTTGCTGGTAATTTCTACTGCCTTCTTTCTACTACTTTAAGTATAGATCTTATTTTAAATTTTTCCTTCAGTAAGTGTTTTTACTTTTACACCTGGAGGAAAATGCCACTTCCAATCCAGAAATAACTTTAAATGGTAAGAGCAGTAACAGCCAGCCTACACTGTAACCTGCAGACAGTCACGCCTGTGAGTCTGTACCTCGGCAGCCACTCCAAGAATTTAAATATCACCTGCTGCTGCTTCATTGTCAAGTTCATTGTGAAGCAACCCTGTGACCTTTGTCTTTTCAGGTTTTTTTTTTTTTTAAACTATGTATATGTGTATATGTCCAGAAGGTGTCACATGGGTGAGGTTGTCCACACAGGCCAGAAGAGGATGTCAACTCCCGTGAAACTAGTGTTACAGGTAGTTGTAAGCTGTCCTACCTGGGTGCTGAGAAGCAAATGCCCTCTAAAAGAGTTACAAGTATTCTTAACCTCTGAGCCAGCTCTTCAGTTACCACTGACTTTTAAACTCAGGCTGCAATTAGCTCAAATCACATCACAGCCCAACAGGTTCTTTTACATGAAAGAAACACACTTAAAAGTCTACACAACACTGAAACAACATAAACTTCATATGATGCACTGATATAAACATGCAGTGCACACTCACTCACATACAACTAGAGCAGTACAGAGGACCAGCTTTGGACACAGACTGACACTCTAGTCCCGCCACCACAAACTCTCAAAAGGTCAAAAGCATACCTCCTGTTTGAATGAAGCATCAAGACAGGTTCTGAGACTTGCCAACCTGATGCACAACCCACAGAGTCTCAGCCATGCTTGATCTCTGTGGACTGCAGACAAGCACCTAGCCCATGCTGCTATTGTGAGACCTTACTCTGCATGTGTTGCATTTTGATCAGGATCAAGGGCTACTAAATTACTAAATGCATGTCCTATGTCTGAGTAACAGTCAAGTTTGCAAGGTTGCTTTCTATTCTTTAAGCTCCAACATAACAAGGAAAAGTAAAATATGCTTAGGCTCATAAGGATGCCTGGACTCTGGCTATCAACTGCCCACATTTCTTTTCTTAAGCAATGGAAAATATTGATGGTTTCCCAAAGAATTTGGCCTTTAAAGCTTGTTATTTTCTAAGTAAGAGGGAAATGGTATAAAATGTAAACTCAGCTCCATTTCATCATCTACTGTCAAAACAGTAGAAGCAAGTCTGAGATCCCAAAAGCAGAGATCTGTCTATGCAGCTAGCATCCCATGATTTAAACCAAATTACTGCAATTATTCTTATTGTGAGCCAAAGCTCTGCAACAGATAAGGCAGGAGGTATGAATCTTGGAAGTCACACAGCCCTAAATCAGACTGAACTTCTACTTTACCAGCAGAAGCAGCCCTGGTGCAGGAGTGAAAGGAGGGCTCAAGCAAGCATGGTCTCAACCTGGTGACAGAACGTCACCGACTCCACCTCAGGAATAGGCTTACACAAATTGTACAGGGAAACCAGAACCATGGGAGGAAAATGTTGAAATAATTAAAAGCACACAATAAAAATTTGGAAATGAGGGACTCTCATGAGGATGGGTGGAAGGCATCTTTGAAGAACAACATTGTGGGTACAGAAGAGATCAAAGGGATCAAAGCTTGGACCACAAATTCAGAAAACAGCAGGAAGGAAGTACCAGGCCCCTGGGGTCAAATCCTGGCCCTGTCACTCAACTGGGTAGTGATCCTAAGCAGGTCACATTTCTCATCTTCCAGTTTCTCAGCAATCAAACAAGGATAAGATCAGTATCTACTTCAAATGCTACAAAGAAAAAGGTGAAAATCTATGGGGAATATGTAGCAGAGCTGGATACAAAGTCTTCAACAAATGCCTGCTATTAGTTACAATTGCTGAATTTAAATCCTGACTCTACAACCTGCTAGCTGTTTGACAGTAGGCTGCACGCCCTCAATAAGCCTCAAAAAACCTCACAAACACAAGGATACCATGATTATTTTCCTCAAGGACTGTGAAAATTAATGAAATATTCCACATGCTGGCTAAAAGTGAATGCAACACTCCCAACTACTGCAGTAGCTGTCACAATCATCACCATGACCATGACCATCATCACATTGAGAGGCCAGAGAAGCTCTCAAAACTGGTGGAGGACCTCCCTTTAATTAGACTCAACTAATTCTATCATAAAGTCTACCAATGATTCCCCTTATTAAAATCTGCCAGGTTTCCTTCAGCTCCAAAGTCCAGACCTCTCCTCGAATGAAGACCTGAGACAGCCACTTATACTAATGGAAACTCTTACCTGAAATTCTGGCACCTGGGTTTTCAAGGGAGCCTCTCTGGCTTTGGTGAAGCCAACAGTGAGCTCTTTGATTTTGGAGTTAAGTCCTTCAACCTGGGAAAACAACAAAATGGCAGCCACATAAATAGCTGGGCTCTCCTTCCTACCCAACCCACATGCTTTCCCCTGACCTGTAGTATGCTTCATAGAGAGACAGGTTCTGAATGGGATTTCTGGCTTTGCCATTTTTTAACCGGGTGCTGACCCTCTCAGACTCAGACCCCTCACCTGTTGCCACAGTCCACATAAAGTCAGAGTATGCCCCCCCATGTGTCTATGTGTCAGAAGCCTGATTCTCTGTGTTGCAATGTTAGGAGATGGGCACTCAAGAAATGAACCCAAGAGAGAGAGGTTCTTAGGTCAACATGCTATTGGAAGGTTCTAGAGGAGCTCAATCTCTCAGACTTCATCTGACTACATGATCTGCTCCTCTTGCCTGCAGTCCAGAGGCTGAACACATCAGAGAGTGCGATCCTAAGCTTTCAACATCAGAAAAAAAAAAAGAAATAAACCTCTTTATAAAGTTATCTTGTCTCTGACATTTCATTATAGTAATGAGAAACAGACTAATGCATGATGAATATCACTCATCCAACTATAGTGTTGCTAGTGCTAAATGAGGTAATATACATTGGTGCTAAAATAACAATCATTAATACTATACTATTACTATTGTCCATTCAAATGACTCATCTAATACCTTTGTGGAGCTTCTCCGAAAATATCATACCTTCTATACCCTGGGGTCCACTATGAACTCCCACTTCTATACCTTCGAACTGTTCCACTACTAATGCCACAACACTGAATGAAGGTCTCCTAGTACAACTAGGCCCCAATGTATCACATGAAGCACAGCTCCTGTGGTAAAAGGCCAAATCCCAATTGCAGCTGATATTGCATTCCCTTAGCTTCTCAGCACCAGTTTCCTACCTCTGCAACCACTCCTGCTGTCCCCTCTGAGCAATCCTGCCCCATCCCTGAATTCAGAGTATCCCTTACACTCTTATCCTTGGCCTTCTTCCTTCCTAGTCTATGCTTTCACTAAATATATTGGTCAACTCTCAGAATTTTAACTCATGACTAAAAACAAGGATTCCCAAGACAACTGTCTTTTCCTCTCTCCTCATACATCAAACCTGTTAAATTCTCTGCCTCAAAATAAGAAAGGTCTGCATATTCTCCAAGGGTAATGCTCCTGTCTCAATGGCATGCTCCATTTTCTATGCTCTGAATCATGTCAATGTCACCACACATCCCCAGTCACGTAAGCCAGACCACCTAGAGTCATCTGACTGCTCCTCTAAATTCTTAGATCTAATTATCAGATTTTCCAAACTTATTTCTGTTTTACAATTACTTCTAATATTTCTTGAATACAGTCCTCTTCCTCCATTTTGCTTGTTGTGACCTCTGTTCTAATAAAGATTTTCTTGGCTCTTGCTTGAACCACCCACATTTGCCTCCACTCTCTACCTCCTGAAATGACTCTTCAAATATTGCCAAAGGCTCTTCTAAGATGCAAATGTGACCACACCTTCTGCTACAAAACCATGTACCCCACAAGCAGTTGAAATAGTTATGCTCCACCACCATTGGGCCCTTGCAACATATCCAATATCTAAAGTTTCATTTAAATTGTGCATTTTGTTCCCTGGGAAGCTCAGACCATTTTTGGTACCACATACCACAAGCTTTGCCCATTGTTTTCTCTCTCTCCAAATTCGCCTCCCATCTGAAACTCTTTCCCAGCTTATGCCTTCTCACCATTTAGGACTGAGCATCAACTCAGCATCTTCTCCTCTAAGCACCATCCACGCCTACACCCACCCTAATCAGGACAGGTTATCCTTCTCTCTACCTGTACAACCCCTGCACCTCCTCAGTTCTAACACCCATCACTCTGACTTGCCCATCACACAAGAGTAAAGCTGGGTCTCTTTGGTGAGTGACGGCCTTCCTTAGTGAATCACTGAGATAAAACAGACTTCAGTACCAACAAATGATAAGAAATGAGCCTTTGGTGGGCTGGAGAGATGGCTCAGAGGTTAACAGCACTGGCTGCTGTTCTTCCAGAGGCCCTGAGTTCAATTCCCAGTAACCACATGGTAGCTCACAACCATCTATAATGTGATCTGATGCCCTCTTCTGGAATGCAGGTGTACATGCAGATAGAGCACTCACATACATAAATATAAAAAATAAATCTTAAAGAAAGAAAGAAAGAAAGAAAGAAAGAAAGAAAGAAAGAAAGAAAGAAAGAAA
>CAJQZJ010012348.1:4672486-4705518 GCA_907164525.1 Lophiomys imhausi | reverse complement strand
GTCCCAGGTAAAGGCCCTGGTGCTCACAAACATGACCACCATGTCTCCGTTCCAGGTAAAAGCCCTGGTGCTCACAAACACGACCTGAAATAGGCCTGAATCTCCAGCCACACAGACTACTGCCTCAGATTACATCGCAAATATAAAAGTCAAATAGACCTGGGTTCAAAATTCAGCTCTCCTACTTATTTGCTGTGTGTCCCTGGATAGCCATTTAATCTCTGAGCCCTAGGTTCTTATTCTAGAAAACTGGATACCACCATTCCATCAAAGAGACACTATGAGAATACCAATACCTGTCATCCCAGAAGCTGGCTTTTCTTCCCCTGCCCTTTCCCTTCTTCATACTTCCACTCTCTTGGAGGCCTGCCTGTTACTCCACATTTCTTAGACCGCAAACAACAATGCCTGTTATTTAAAGAGTGCCTACTAAATGCCAGTCTCTGAGGACGTACTCTTCTCTCATGTCCGATTTTGACCTTAACCCTAAAGTGTTGTGGAGTGAGACAGGAGACTACTGCTGCCTAAAATGCTGCCAGATCACCTGACACTTATCCCCCGTGTGACTTTGAGCAAGTGGCCTGACCACTTCATGCCTTCTGTTTCAGTAAGCTTAAAAAGAGAGACAGAAGAAGGAAAACGGAAGTGGTTAACTCACGTGTTTCTTGGAAGGATAGCTAAGTACACTTATGGGGCTAGCAGGTGGACTCCCCCTGTGGTAAGCTCTCATAGTTGCTATAATCAATTCACATGGACAATGCTTCACCCAATGGGATAAAGGCAGAAACAACAGAGCAGAATCACTGGGAAGTACTCAAGAGACAAACAGGGAGTCTGGATCACAAGATGACAATTTTCACAAGTGTCTTAAGGGTGTGGTGGTTTGAATAAGAACGGCCCCCCCCCATAGGCACACAGACTTGAATGTTTGGTCACCAGGGAATGGCTTTGTTAGAGTAGGTGTGGCCTTGTTGGAGGAATTGTGTCACTGAGGATAGGCTTTAAGATTTCAAATGCTCAGGCCAAGCTCAGTCTCTCTCTCTCTCTCTCTCTCTCTCTCTCTCTCTCTCTCTCTCTCTCTCTCTCTCTCCCTACTGTCCACTGAGTCAGATGTAGAACTCTCAGCTAACTCTTGAGCACCAGGTCTGCCTGCACACTCCTGCCATGATGATAATGATTTAAACCTCTGAACTGTAAGCCAGCCCCAATTATATGTTTTCCTTTATAAGAGTTGCCGTGGTCGCTTGCCATGGTAGGGAACTGGGGGGACCACACACCTTTCACCCAGCACTTGGGAAGCAGAAGCAGGTGGATCTCCAAACTTGAGGACAGCCTGGTCTACAGAGCAAGTTCCAGGACGAGCTAGGGCTACATGGAAACAAACGCTGTCTTGAAAACAAACAAAAAGAGTTGTCGTGCTTATGGTGTTTCTTCACAGCAATAGAAAACCCTAAGACAGTGGCGTATGCGAGCAATTACAGTTCTTAGGAATCTATAGCAAGACGATTCCAAGTTTGAGGTCAGTCTTACTAACTTGCAGATCCTGCCTCAAAATAACAATAACAACAACAACAACAACTTGTTAATATATATTGATCATCCCAATCTAAACTCTGAAAGGCTCAAAACAAGAAACTTTCTGATTATCATCAACATGTTACAAGTAGAAAATTTCACACCTGACCTCCTGTGATGGGTTGTAGTCAAAACACCAGCATGTTAAAATATTGCATAAAATTCCCTTCTGACTACATAAAAAATGCATATGTAAAATACAAGCGAACTTCACGTCTAGCTTTGGATTCCATCATAAGGATAACACATTAGTTATGTACAAATGTTCAATAATAAAAATAATAAGCTCAAAGCTAAAACATTTCTTGTCCTAAGCACTCCAGAAAAGGGCTACTCAAACTTGTGGTACATAATACTAGCTTAAAACAGAGGTACATTTTCTACTGCCCTACCCAAAGGCTGGCTGTTCAGTCAGGAAGCATCTGACTCCCAACTGTGGTCACAGCAACTGCCTGACAGAATGAACAGCACAATCTCTGCTAGAGAAGTGGGTGAGTTCTGGCACCCACATCTATAGAGAAGATACTGGGTGAGTTCTGGCAAGATAGTAGACAGAGGCTACAGGCAAGACAAGAACTGGGCAGGTGAGCAATAGCCAAGCACCAGGCAATCTGAGTCCAGACAGCACTAGATAGTCTTTCCATTAGTGGGCCTCAGCACCCATCTAGGCTAGTCAGTACTTCATCTGCACCCCATTATCCTCATGAGAAGGAAGACAAGAGTGTAAGCATTCTAAGTTACATGTGTAAAGTGCCTAAAATGAGGCTAGAATCCAGAAGACACTCAGTAACAATGAGGGAGGCTGCATTTCTGCTGAAATGTGACATTCACGAAGAAAGGAATGCCATCACACCCTCCCCAACACTGAACTTCCATAAGTAGAGGGCCCTTGGCATCTCAAGACTTACTTCTTCTAGAAGATGTATCCTTTTCATTAGGAGATCTTCCACCTGCTGCACCTTCTTTCGTGCATCTTCTTTCACTCGCTGGACTTCGGAACCACCCCCTTCTGCTAGGCTCTCTACAGCTTTGCTGCAGAGAGGCAGAGGGCATGTTGAAGTCAGGTGCCTGATTGATGGCAACTTTACCATCCCCAAAAGACAAGAGATATCTGCCAGTCATTTCTTTCATTTACCAAACTAAGTTTAAAAAAGCTTAAAATTTATAATTCAGAAACATGGGGTGGGTGGTGGCAGTGTAAGAATCATTCATACTCTTACCCCACAGGATGCTAATCAACATTCTAACACACAGCCTTTTGGGCACTGTCTACCCAAACAGAACCATTTAGCATATATTAGTAAACTAACCTGATCACTTACTACACTGAGAACACCTGTTAGAGTCAGTAAATATAAATCTGCAACATCATCTTAAAGCCTACATATTAATTCACTGTATGGCATATACTTTATTAAGTCACTTCTCTGTGTTTTAAAGATCTAAATTGTTTCTGATGTAACACAGTTGATTGATATCACCAACAAAGATCTGAGAAGAAGTGTCTGGTACAAAGCAACCACTCCCTAAATATCAGTGCTGCGATTTAATGGTTCCAAGGAGACACATTCCTAGAAAGGGAATCACTGAGTCCAAGGGTAAGCATTCTTTAACACTCTTGACAGCAACTGCCAATTTTCCCACCAGTACTCTTCCACCAGTGGTGTAGGAAAGCTGTCCTGGGAATCAACTGGTAAAGTATCAGTGTACAACAAATAGATCTGTGAGGTTAGGGCTTGCATCCTTTACCTTGCACCAGCCTGAGGACACGCATTTTAAGTACAGCGAGATGGAAGCCACATAGGGTTCGAAGAGGGGAGTAGGTGCAAGAATTCTGTATCTGGTGTTACTGTGATATTAAAACACCCATGGCACTCTGCTGTGACACCTTAGAATGTTCTTTCTGTGTGGTAATCATAGCTGGGTATGACACAAAAAGTAGACACAGGGCCATGACCAGCAATGCAGAAAGAAAAGCAGTGATGGTTGCTAAGTTGTAAGACTTCAACTCAAACAGTCCTTGCTGCTTTATAAATGACAGCAGTCTCCAGAAGGAAACCTGAGGAAATGGCTCCACCTAAAGCTGGCTTCTCAGGACAAAAAAAAAAAAAAAAAATGGCAACAGAAAACCAAACAAAACTCCTCCCTAGCCTGACTTAAGGAGCAGATGCTCACACACTGGGCCACATGAACCATTCATCGGGAACAGTGCCACCCAGAGGGCTATGCTGGCTGTCCAAGTCTCCCATAGAAATCACCTGCAAAAAAGGCCTTATTTATACCTAGTTTTCCTTTCAGCAAGGTTTCAGAAGGCCACCATAATATCACAGTAATGGAATTCAGTGTGAATAACTGAAAGAAGGAACACCAGCTCAGGCTGGACAGATCTGCCTCTAAATTCTTGCTCTATTCCAACCCCAGTGTGGCTCTGAGTAAATTACCTAGCCTCAGTAAATTAGTTGGTACACCTCAGTCTCCTCATGTGAAAAATGAGATGATCACCTCTTGCAACTAATGAGCTACCACATGGGGTCCTCTGCAGCCCTGCCTCAGCACTCTGCATAAGTGCCCCCTCACATCCTACTGTGAGGCCTCCCCTGTGAGGCCAAGGCAGCATAAGCCCTGCTGTGCTGCTGAGAGGCCTCCTCCTGCCCCTCTGCTGGATTCTGAGCTCAGAATAGATCATCCCTGGCCAGAACTGAGGCCAACATGCTCACTTCCTGATCACTACCCTAACTGTCCTCAGCTCCCACTGACATAGCTCATTTTTGGGATCAGTGCTGTCTCCAATTCACAGTGACTCACAGTCATTTCTGTCACTCCACAAGGGGCATTACAGATAGCGAAAAGAATTCTAGACTCCCCTCTTCTCTTTCCCAAACTATAGAGATGTTTTATCTTTCTCTGCATGTGAACATATATATGCACACATGGGTGGGTGCTCGTCCATACGTGTGTATGGAGGACAAAGGGGCACACTGCTTTCTATTGTTCTCCACCTTATTTGTTTGCTTGTTTTTGAAACAGGGTTTCTGGATGAACCTGTTTATTTTAAAACAGGGTTTCTCACTGAACCTGCAATTCCCTAAGCAGCAAGCCCCATCACTCCTGCAACCCCAGCACTAGGGTTACAAATACCTTACCTAGATTTGATACAGATACTCATGTCCTGTATCTGGTCCCTGTGCTTACACAACACAAGCTTAAACACCTGAGCATTTCTCCGGCCCCTATATAGATGTTTCTGGTCCTGGATTTCTTCTCCCTGGGTGCTCATAGATGTTTTAGCCCTGGAGCTTTATGGAGTCCCCTTCTCCCTGCTGCACTCTGGTCTCCTTCAAATCAGCCCAGATCTAATCTTGCCATTTCACAGCCTGAATCACATACGCTGTCAAAGGCTGTACAATTTTTAACAACTACTAACATTATTCAGTTTGTTTGTGTTTTAGTTATACAAATAAAATATATTCACAATAATAAATGTTCCAACTTTTCATTTATCATCTTCATATTTTACAATTACTGTAGCAATAAAATTTATACTCAGCAGTATGGTGCAATTTTCCTCTGCTAATGGAATTATTATTTTTTGCTTGTGTTTTAAAGCTACAGAGATAAAATTTACTCCTAACAATATGACTGCTTTTTTTTTTAATGTCCCCTTATTGTAACTGATACACAGAACAATGGAAAACTAGCACACAGATATGTTTACTTCACAGCAAGGCCGAATGAGCTCAGGAGCTGCACAAGAACCAACCTGTTACCATTCTGAGTCTTAGTTTCTCTTCAGTCAAATGGGAACACTGGTAGCCTCATATAATTGCCAAGAGCAGCACATACAGGTTTGGGACAAAGTAGGATCTGGACCAATGTTACTTCCCCACCTCCTCTTTGCCTTTTGTTGAATCTTGGCTATGAATATAGATCTAGCTATCAGACCTCAGAGGTCTATACCAGCTTTCCACTCAATGGAAGAGAACCTTCCAAAAACACTCCTCTCATTGCTATTTTTAACTTTCAACATTTCCTCCAGATTCTTTCCATTCAAGTTATTCCTGAGGCAGAGCCCATGCCATACCCCTTCCTGAATCAAAATCCAACTCTGATAAAGAGGGCTGACAGCATTTCCATTAACAATAAGACTCCATCGACATCTTGCAAACACAAGCTGCTGGGTACTAGGTAGTTAGGGGGAAGGGAAAGGCCCATCAGCAGGTATGAGATAGACACTGAAGGGTCACATAGAGATACTGTGCATACTCTAGGCCAACACATGAAAGATTAAAAACAAAACTGTAAAATCTAATGCTGAAGGAGACATCTGGGACTCGATCTTAACCCAAGTTCTGACATTTCTCTTCAAAGGCCCGATTCCTTTCTCTATAAAAGGAGGGCACGAGATTTGCCTGAATAATGATGTGCTATGTGAGAGTGTTTTAGACATGGAAAAGAACTGCCCATATGGGATAGACACAGTGTGCCAGAGTCTATGAAAGTCTATGAAAGAGGCCCTGCAGGCTAAAAGAAGCTACAAGGATCCCTGTCTGAGTCTTTTAGAACAAGGATAAGATGGGAAGGCATTGGGCTGGGAAGGCTACGAAGGGAAAACATGTTTAGAAGAAGCTAGAGAAGCAAAAACAGCTGTGGAACCTCTGGGATATGCTAGGGACAGAGGTAGGAGAGAGGAAGCTGAAATGGGTGAGTCATTGTGACAACCATCAACAGGGTGGTGTGTGGTGGTTTGAAAAAGAAATGTCCCTCATAAGCTCATGTACTTAAACACTTGGTCCTACATTGGTGGCACTGTTTGGGAAGGTTATAGAATCTTGCTAGAAGAAGTCTTTGAGGTTTGCAGACTGGCCCTACTTCCTGTTTCTTCTTTCTGCTTCCTGTCTGTGGGTAAAAATGTGATCAGCCAGCTCCCTGCTCCTACCATACCTTCCCTCCCATGATATATTCTATCCCTCTGGAACTATAAGCTAAAATAAACCCTTTCCCTCCCCAAATCACTTTCGGAAAGGTACTTTGACTTAAGAACAACGACCAGAATCTCTAGTCTCCTCCTACTTCCTCAAATTTGTCGCACCCTCTTCCCTGATGCATCTCCATCCACTCACCTGCCAAATTCTACTGACACCTCAGACTTCACATCAAATGTCACCTCCACAGGCATACCCTCCCTCTAGTTAGCTATGTCTCTATATCTACTGCCAAAGCTATAAACTCTCATGGGTCTTTGTGTCTCTTTCCAGATCTTCTCCCATAATGTAGTCATATATTTGCTAATGTAAATATCTCATCACCATCATCATTCCCAAAAGAATGCAAGTCTCATGTATCTGTTTGGATCACCACCGTATCACCAGGAGCCTTGTATAGTAAAACAAACAACCGCCATTTAATAAGTATTTTCTGAATAAGTTAACAAAACTAGTCAGATCACCAAGGGCCTCGAATACGAAGCTTGGCAGTTAGGGAAATACACAAACATGCATGCAAGCAGCCAAAACACCCCATCCTGAATGACAGTACTGAGGAATGCATACAAGCTCTTGTGAGGTGGGATTGCCACGTGTTGTGCTTTCCCAAAAAACAAGTGCTACTCAAGGTTTACAGCAGTGACGCAATGAGTATAAAGAAGATCAATCTTGGGTACTGATATCAGGCCTGGTACAGCAGATTTGCTTTAGTACCAAACAATAAGCCTCTTCCAAAAGAAAAAACAAATGGCAATGAAGATCTGTTAGTATGGGTATATTTATTAATTTATTCACTCGTTGAGTGGCACTCAGAGGAGAAGACTAGGCCTGGAGGTCTTTAGTCTGCCCCCAAGCCACAAAAGCCAACTTCCAGCCACCAAACCCTACTGTAGCCCAGCCAGGAGAATGATGCAAGCATGTTCCTAGCCCTCCACATCCAACAGAAGTTCCACTGCCATGACAAGGGGAACACTTCTACACAGACTTCCAGGCAGCCCTTGTGAAGCACCTGGGAAGACATTGCACACTCCAGTGGCAAAACTGAGCATACCTTGGCATTCCCACTTGCCACACATGGCATTACCACACCTCTACCAGACTTTACTTATTCACAATGCATCTCGGAGTAGCCTGTGGGTATGGGAGGTTGGTGTGTGTCAATGTCTCCATAGATCTTCAGTGTGTGGTGCTAGTAATTCTGTGATAAACGCTGGTGGATATAGGAGCAACCACCATTAGGTCTACAGGTTGTCACTTAATGAATATTTGAATAAATGAACTAATTAATGGACATAGTTTTCTTTCTTTTCTTTTTTTTTTTTTTTTTTGGTTTTTGAGACAGTTTCTCTGTGTAACAGCTCTGGCTGTCCTGGACTCACTCTGTAGACCAGGCTGGCCTCAAACTCACAGAGATCCTCCCCCCTGAGTGTTGGGATTAAAGGTGTGTGCCACCACACCCAGCAATTACAGACAGTAGAACTGCCATGTGGGTGCTGGGATTTGAACCCGGGTCCTTTGGAAGAGCAGCCAGTGCTCTTAACCTCTGAGCCATCTCTCCAGCCCCTAGTTTTTTTAATTTTTAAGCATTAGAATCACCTTTAAATAAAACACTATAAGAGTCCCTAGTACATACAACAAGCTTAAAACAAATTACTGGCTGAAGCGCTCCCTCTGCCTCCTTGCCTCCTCCTACCAGAACCCCTCTACTCCTAGTATTTTCATCAGTGAGAACAAATGAACTCCCTTAATAGCAACACACTTAACAACACAATTGACTTGACTCTCACAAATACAAAAGAGGACCTACTGTATAATTGTATTTATATAAAGTTCAAAAATAGGTAGAACTTAAGCAATTGTGCTGAGAACAGTGAACGTCTTGGGAAAAAGTGGGATGCTCTGTGATGTTTCCTTTCTGGTTCGGACAGGAGCTTCACATATGTGCTTGCTTCAAAAAATCCATCATGTAGTACCTTTCGGTCCTGTTCATTTTCCTATAACTACATTATACTTTAAAAACGGTTGAAAAACAAGTAATTAAATAAAACTATAACTCCTTGAGGTCCTCAGAAGCCAGTCAGAAAACAAGTGGCTTAGGAAAACAGTTGGCTGTGTTTCATTGCCCAGCCCCACACCCACATGTGAGACCCACTGCCCAAGTTCTTGGAGTAACAGGTACTCACGAGGCTTTGACGAGTAACCGATCTCTCTCCTGGAGCTCTCTCTTCAGACTTTCTACTTCCACCTTGAGTTCAATGTTCTTCCAGAGGCGATAAGGTAAGAAAAGCCACAGTGTAAGGTTCCAGAGTAGCAAGCATTGATGGTAAGCAAACTACTTCTGGCCAGGAATGCCACACTTGTAATATCAGATGTTAGATTCAAAACCCTCATTAGCCCCGAGGCACAGAGAAAAGGGAATCAAGTACTGGTGGTCTCGAAAGAAAGCCCTGGATTCCGTTAAGACTTGGAGCAATTATGTAAATGTTCCAAGTGTCTAAAAGCCAGAGCATTCAAATATCTTGGCATAAATGTCATACAAGTGAGGCTGATTTAAAAATTGTTTGCCCTCCACCAAGCAAATTTACAGTTTGCTTTTCCCATTTGAAGGCAATTACTTCTAGTTGTTTACAATCACACATGTGGTTGTTGCAGTGGAAACATGCTAGAGATTAAAAAAAATAAATAAAACTTGTGAATGGATAAATGGGAGGCCGCAGTATGGCCTACCTTGTTTCAGTTTGATTTCAGGACATTCACAAACAGCCCCAGATCAGCTTAAGTGGGGAATTATTGACACCTAAAGGTGTCAATCATCATTCCATTAAGGGACTGGAACAAAGGAAGCTACATAGTCTTGGGCTCACAACTCACTCACGTGAGAACACAAAGACAGAATCTTTGGCAGGCTACAGCCCCTGGGAGGCAGCAGAGTAATGGTGGGCATCTGACTTAGCTACAAATGCAGTCCAGACAGAATGCGCAAAGAATTCATATGTGGAGAATTGGAGAGGATGCTATCAACCCAATACTTTTCTGAATTCCCTCTCCCTCCCCCTCTCTGGTCAGGGTTTCTCTGTGTAGCTCTGGGTGTCCCAGAATTCACTCTGTAGACCAGGTTGGCCTTGAACTCACAGAGATCAGCCTGCCTCTGCCTCCCAAGTGCTGGGATTAAAGGCATGTGTCAACATGTATATCCTCTTTTTTAAAAAAATAATTTCCTCCACCACATGTGTATTTTAAAAATAAAAATATTTTCACAAAATATACAATCCAAAGGGCATGCCTCCTTCCTTCCTGCCAAGTGGCCCTGGGGAGAGAAGCAGCCGTAGTCAATGGTGCAGCCCACACAGAAAGGCCTTCAATGTGGGATCTGAATGAAGGACATGGGTTTTTTCCCAGGAAGAGATGGCAGCAAGTCAGTGAACACTCATTTATTTACTCCACAGACGCCTGAGCGCTAGTGACAGACCCTTGCACTAAGAACATTGAAGTCAACAAGACAGACACAGACTATGAAGCAGCTGGCAGTGTGACCCTATGCCTGTCATAGGATGACATGTCCTGGGGATAAGAAAGCAGAGCTGTGACCCTCAGATCTGGTACTGTCAAGAGAGGACCAAGAGGGCTACATGATATGGGGATTGGAGACCCAAATAAGCACCGAGAGAAACCTGCGCTGCCCTCTTTACTGTCAGACAGGAACTCAAGAAGTCTTATCTATAAGGCAGAATTTTTCTCTAGAATCCACGTCCCTTTGCATAACGGACAAGACAGTGGCAGTGAACAACTTCTTCATGTGTGCCTGTCTTGGAGGGAACACCTCCAAGCTAGTTCCTCCACCAGCTCCCGCAGGGCAGAGTGGGAATAGGAGCTGACACAATGTGTTCTAGGACCCATTAACGATGGCTAGCTAGCATGCTATGTTCCCCATGCACAGTACCTCAAGTTCTAAATGTGTGTGTAAGATGACAGCCATTTCCAAACCAAATGTCAGAACGCCTTCAAAGCACAAAATAGACTATTATAAAGCTATAAAGAAAGACTATAACAGCTCTTAAACTACTATTGGAAAAGATATCCAAGAAATCATTAAATGAAAACTGCAAAATGCAGAACAGAACATGCTGGCACTTATGCAAAGGGGGTTACACACAGAGATTTATGTCAAGTTTTACATAAAATTCCTATGCACAGAGCATCAATAATACCAGTTAGATACAGGGGCCATGGATCAGAGTAGAAGGTTTTCTTAGGGCATGTTGCAGTTTTTTAAAATTCTAAACCTGAACCAGATATACCTACACAAAAGCTTGATGAGAGAGATAATTAAACCAAGCTATCCAGTCAGGAAAAGGGGGAGATGAAGCAGTACACTGAGGTAGGCAGGTCAAGCCCAAAACCCATTTTGTTTCACCCTGACAGCAGGCAAATTACTGACATTCCCCAAGTCTCAGTTTCCTCATTAAACCAGGATAATCTGCACTGCCTGGGAACGTCTTGAGAATCACAGTAAAATGACCAGCAAGCATGTAAGAGTCCCAGAGAGCTGTGGACCCACTGGGCAGCAGTTTGATTGATGTCCTGCCACCTGAAGTCCTGAGATACTTGGCCACAGTGCACACAGTGTACTTTAACTACTGGGTCCCCTTGAAATTCTGATTGTATCATCATTTCCTCCATTAAGGGACCATCCTCTTTGTCTTTCCACCCTGACACTGTAGGAAGAAACTGTGCCTTCAGGGACAAGGGAACTTTTCAGCTCCTGAAAGGGCTCAAAAGGACAGAATGATCCCTTCTCAAGAAAGCCTATGTAGGCCCCCACCCACCACAGCTGAAACTCCAGGAGTGCTCCTTTCCTCCCTTCTAAAGTTTCTACCAGTACAAACTTCAGAGGAGAAAAGAATGAATAGTACCCAGGCCAGGGGCTAATCTACCAGCAAAAGCTAAGAAATAGGAACCTACGTACTGTTTGGACTCATGGCATCTCTAGAAAGCCAAATTCTTGCAACTTTCTGAAACAAAGTTTGTTTACAGACACAGACCTCCAGGTTAAGACTTCAAATGGAGGAGACTTTTTCTGACAGTTCTAAGCAAGCACAGGGGGATATAAGAGTCAAATTGCATAAAATCTGCCCAGCCTAACTCTGGGCAGCCAAAAGGTCTATCAGCCAATGATGGTGACTGCCCAGCACTGACTGATTGCTGGAGACATCACCCATCACTCCAGTTGCACTCCATGTTAGCCTGGTTTCATCTAAACAGCACTTCACTGTGGAAGCAAGCCCAGAGAACAGGGTGACTGGCTAAAACTTACCCCACTGGTTGGTGCCACTGGTGCCACTGTCCACTTCAAAATAATAATTATAAAAGACAACTGATATCAAGACTATGAGTTAGAAATCTGATGTCAGAAATATTAAAAGACTTCCTTTAAATCACACTCCTGTTCACTAAGGGTTGCCCTTGTACCGTGTTGTTTCCCACAATCAATCCAAATTAAATAGTAGCTCCAGCTGTTCATGCTAACTCTGAGAACAAATACCAGTCAAATGTCACCTGGGAAAAACTATGAGCAAAGACAGCAGCCAGAATGGCTACTCACAGTCTTGTAGATGTGCTCAGTGGGGCCAGCGAACTCCTGCTGCATCCTCTCCTCCAGAAAGTAGATGCGGAGCTTTAGATTGAAGTTCTCCTTCTTCAGCTCAGTGATTTGCTGCAAAGCAAGCGCAGGACAGTCACCTGGGGTACAGCAGCTAGGCCCAATGCCAGAAACAGTTTACTTTGGCTGCAACGATACCAATCCACCAGGGCAGGTGGTCCCTACTAGCCACATATAGGACAATCTGAGCACTAAAATGAATGCTGACAGCAAAGAACAAGTGAAAAAGAATCTTTGACTCCATATCAATGGGAGAAAGGGATGGATATGGTGGGGGGAATGACAGGAGATGGGGAAAGAGAGGGGAATGGAATGCAGAAGGAGAGGAGGATGAGGAGGGGATGGGATAGGATTAGATGGAAGGAAAGAGGAAGAAAGAGAAATGAAGACACAAAGGTCTCTTCAAAAGAGAAATCAGTTAATACATGGAGGACAATAGGAGTCACCACTCCATAACTTTCACAGAGTAACAATGACTTGGATGAGAACCATCAACACTTTAAATGGCATCAGAGGACAGATCACCAAAGAGCTGATTCAATCTCAATGTATCTCCCACAGATGTCTTACTACTTATGAAAGGAAAGGGAGCTTCACAATCTGGAAAACTTTCAAATACCAACTTAATCAAGAAAATATAACTATTATTACCACTAATAGGTCAAAGCCATATCACAGGCCTCCTGAAATAAATCACTGAGAGCAAACAACTCATCTAAAGTGGTTCAGTCTGCAGTCATTAATGCAAATCCCAACAAGGAGTCAATCAGAGAAATCTAAGTTGACAAACTATGTAAGATAATAAACCTAAATTCATCAAAAAGTCTAATGACAATCTGATAGAGGGAGTCTTATAAACCAACAGAGGTTACAGAAACAATTCTGATAAGCACAATGGAGGACTCTCAAATGTCTAAATATATATTACATATGGAGACGATAACTAGGGAAAAATCACAAAACAACTTTAAGTCAAATTGTAATATTGACTCTCTAGGAGTGTCCTAACATATCATATCAAAGTACATAGGGTGCTATATGTTGGTATCTGCTGCTACATAAGAGTGCTGAGGGAGCAAAAGGAAGATACATCAAATGTAGGTCATTAACTGGTGAACTGACAATGATCTCTAATTTCACAACTTTTCCATAGGTCTGATATTTGTCAAAATAAGGGGATGGGGATATTAAACAAAGTCATATTTATTGATAGAATAAAATATGAGCAAGGGGTGGGTTACTTTTAGTAGGCCCATGCCAAGGTGTACCCTAAGAAATTACACCATGCAACAAATCTAGCCTTAAGTTTATTGGGGGAGAAGAGAGCGAAAGGCTGTCTTGGAGTAGGGACATGAGGGAGAGATAGAGTCAGACATGCAGACAGACAGACAGGCAGACAGGGAGACAGAGAGAGGGATGGGAGAGACATGAGAGAAGGTAAAGAGGGCAAAGAGAGGACAAGGAGAGAGGGCAGAGAGGGCATAAAGAGATCTGGGGTAGCTGGGGTTCCCTTTTTTGTGTGGCACCTAGCACATCTGGCACACCTGAGAGTGGCAGGTGAAGACAGAAGCTCCTGCTAGGTCCTTGAGGGCAGGTCATTGGGAATATCTGTTTACTAAAATTTACTGAGACTCAATTGTGTAAACAAGTACTGACCTAGATAACTAAATATGTGGAGCCTCAACTCTCAAGCTACATTGTGAAAGTATCACCCCATTGCACACAGATCACAACACTACCACAATAACTGGCTTCCTATCCTGCTGGAACTCCAACAACCTGATCTGCCACATAGACTTCACTGACTATGGGAAATAGATAGCTGACATTTTGATTCGTTGACCCAGCATTCTGAGCAGGCTAACAAAAAGAGTAGCCTAACTACAAAGAGACATTAACCTACACACTAAACTAATATCTGTGTCAAAACAAACACCACCACTGTTCCTAAATAGTTAAATGTTTTCAAAGTCCTCTCACCACTCCCACATTCTGCCTCTTTGCTTCATGCTTTGAATCTTTGCCTTGTGAGGGGAAAAAAGATTCCTCTCCTCAGAACTGTAGTCAGGAATGACAGAAGCATAGGTAGAAAAGACTTGAAATGAGTCTAGAATGATGGTTATCTGGTAGGGAGGAAAAGCGGATGGCATTTGGGAACAATAATGAAGGACTCTTCTAGAGTGCTAAAAAATACTGTTTCTTATTATTCATTGATGAGGGTTATGACTTTTTTTTGACAATTCATTGAAGTATTCATACATGTGTAGCATGTATCTTATGCATCTTAAGAACCCTTTAAAAAGTTCCTAAAGTCAAATTGTGCATGGTTATTTAAATTACTAGAGTCAACAGTTCATGATTAAGTATATCATGGTATGTCAACTCAATGGAGTATTACGAAGACAGAACAAAGAAGGAACACTGGTGTACTCATATGAAAATATCTCCAAGATATACCATTAACTAGAAATGCTGTAGTGTACAACATTCAATACACTTGGCTATCGTTTACATGAAAGCGGAGAAGTAGTAAAATGGGAAAGTAGAAATGATAAAAGGTGCGACATTCCAACTAGACTCTGAGCCTGTTTCTTTACGTCTAGCATAGGAATCCTAAAGTCAACCTTGCAGGTTTCTGTGAGAAGAAAATAAACACATCTGACTACATAAAACATGTAAAACTTGGACCAGGCATGGTGGTACACTCTTGCAATCCCATCACTCAGGAGGTGAATGAATGAGGATGGAAAGGATGAGCAGCTGGGGTAATGCAGTGACAGTCTCAAACCACTTCCACAGAAAAAGTAACACCATGTGACTTGAAATGAATGAATCAGAAAAAGTATCAGCATAGAAATAGATGTTATAAAAGAGAACTAAACAGAAATTGTAAAACTGGAAACTACAATAGCCAAAAATACAACAACCAAACAGACTCAAAACAAAGACAAACCTGAATTCAGATCAACAAAAATCTAACAGGAAAAAAGAGCAAAAAGAAAACTTGAAAATCATTAATATAACCTCTGAGACAATATCCAAAACTCCAATGTTCATCAAAGTCTCTAAAATATTAAAAGATAAAATAAGAGAAAGAGTATGTTTCAGAAAAAAAATCCTAAGAAATTATTTAAAACATTCTATTTAGAAAATGGCTTAGAACCTCACACCCAGACAATGATGAACACTAGAGAAAAACGCAATGCTTGAAAACCTGAGAAATTTGACACACTACATATAGAGGTGGAGGTGGGGGTGGGGGGAATGATTCAAAGGTCAGCAGATTTCTCTCTCCATCATAGCTAGAGAGGCCAGGGGCAGGGAAACATTACAAAGCTAAAAGAAACTGTCATGCAAGACTCTACATCCAGGAACAACCCTGAGGAATGAAAGTAAAACAAGGCACTCTCAAATGCAGGAAAATAAAAAGATTAATCCCCAACAGACCTGCTCTAAAGGAAACAACAGAGGAAGTTCTTCAGATTGAAAGGAAATGATATCAAAGGAAGTGTGGAACCCTGGAAGTGGAAGAAAAAGAAATGGAAATTGTTAATATCTGCATATTCAGGTAGAGAAACAATTCAAATGAAAAGCCCACCAACTCTTTAAAATATATGTGACAGTTGAAGCAAAATCACAACATGATCTCAAAAGATATGTAATAAAATTCATTTGGGAGAAAGACAATATCAACATTTTTCACATCTTATGGTGACATGCAAAGAGAAGGCAGGCAAAGACAGGAAGGGCAATGGAGGGAGAGAGGGAGAAAAAGAGAAGGGGAGGAAGTCAGGAAGGAGAGGGAGAAGAGGGAGAAGTCATCTCAAAAGCAACCACTAAAATATGAGATTTGAAGAAAAACTATATAAAGATCTATTTAAAATCTAATCAAATATATTTAAATTAAGTAAGAAAATTATTCAAATATTGTAAAAAGAGGTTAAAAAATTTAAAAATTTTTAATTGTATGTAAAAATTAAGTCAAAAAATTTTATAAATGTTAAATGTAATGGAATAAATATACCAGTTAAAATACAGGGACTATTAGAACAGATATTATGGCCAATTATGGGGCTGGTGAGATAGCTAACAAGCCAGACAACCTGAGTTCCAATCCTAGGACCCACATGGTGGAAGAAGAAAAACAACTCCTGCAAATTGTCTTCAGAACTCCACATGCATGCCTGCAGCATACACATGTGCATACATATACAAAATAAATGTGATTTTTAAAAAACCAATTGTGTGCTATAGAAGAAGTGTATAATATACACCCAAGGATAGAAGTAAGTTAAATGTAAATGAGGGGGACTGGAGAGACAATTCAAAGGTTATGAGCACTGGTTACTCTTCTTGAGGACCCAAGTTTGATTCCCAGCACCGACATAGATAGCGGCCCAAAGCCACCTGTAATTCCGGTCCTAGGGGATTCAATTCCCTCTTCTGACTTCCACAAACAACGCATGCACTTGGTGCACAGCCATGCAAAGGCAGAATACCCATACACACAAAATCAAAATAAAGGTTAAAAAAGGTTTAATTAGAAAAAAAATAGAGTGTGTGAACCCTAAATATAAGAAAGCTATGATAACCCCAAAGCAAAGACTCAGTCAGGAACAAGAGAGAGCCTGCATGGTGATTAAAAGCAATGTATCTCAGTGTGCCCAGCACTGTCAGATTCATCAACAGAACAGGAAGGAGAAATGCACAAATTAGTTACAGCTGGAGATATCAACACTCCTATCTCATTAACACAGAAGGAAAAATACAGCATAAGAACTTCAAACAACACTACCAACCAGCAAGGTCTAACTTATATTTAAGAAATGCTACCTACACACTCAAGTGAACAGGGTTTTCGCCAAGATATTCTAGGTAATAAAACAAACTTTAACCCACTTAGAGACACCAAAGCTAAACTATTCTCTGACCATATTACAATTATACCAAAAGTCAGGATCTAAAAATAACAATGAAAAATCCCCAAACACTTAAGACATTAAGCAGCACATTTCTAACCAGCCTATTCATGGATCAAAGAGGAAGCCTAGTGGAAAATAGAAGATACTCTGAGTTAAATGAATACAAAAATATAATATATTAAAAGTGGCTGGACGCAAGGAAAAAAATGACTGGATGCACTGACATCAGTGCTGAAGAGGAAATCTCTACTGTCAAATACTTTAGCAAAGAAAGGTCTCAAGTTAGCAACTTAGGCCTCAAGTCAGAAAATGAGCAAATAAACCTAAAGAAAGCAAAATTGAGAACAAAATAAATACAAAACTAGAAATCAGTGAAACAGAAAAGGGAGAAATCTTGAGTTTAAAATCTAGTTCTTTCAAATTAAATTACCAATGAAAGTAACAAATCTCTAGAAATAGCATTGGAGAAGAAATAAAACACAAAACAATAAGAAGCAGGAAAGAAGCCTGGAGGTGAAGCTCAGTCCAAACCCATGGGCTAGCGTGTACAAGCCCCAGGGTTAATCCCCAGTCCTCAGAGAGAACAAAAAGGATGAACTAGGGCACATCAGAAAACACATAATTAAAGGATAAAAATATGCACCTACAGCTTACTGCCCAGACATCAGCAAATGCAACAAATTTACCAACAGAAAACACAACTTGAACAGTGATGTGCCTGTCTTCAAAACTGAATTTGTACTTAAAGTCTTATAGGGGCTGAGGATATAAGTCAGTAGGTAGAATGCTTATCTAGCACGCTTGAAGCCCTGGATTCAGTCTCTAGCATCATATAAACTGCCATTAGGGGCTAAAGTAGGGACTCAGCAAAGCAGCTATTAGAAACTTCATTAACCTGCTAAAAGTAACTACTGTATGTGTGTGTGTGTGTGTGTGTGTGTGTGTGTGTGTGTGTGTGTCATCATGAATAAATAAAGAATATCTACTCTTAGAATTGCTAATCAACACTGTACTTAAAGTTTTAGACAGTATAACAAAGCAGACACACACACACAAGAAAAAATTAAGACATTCACATTAGCAACAAAGCTGAAGGAATCTACAAAAAGTTTCTAGTACCTAAAAGTAATTTTGGCAAAGTCAGCATGCAAATATCCACTGTATTTAATACAGTAGCAACAAATGACTATAAGCTGAACTTTATAAGCAACAGTTACAATAGGTCCAAAAATGAAATCCTTCACTATAAACCTAATAAGGTATACAGTGTATGCTTAAAAATACAAAACGGTGATGACACTCCTACAACCAATTTAAGTGAAGACTCAACAAATTGCTGGATTACAAGACTCTGCTTAACAAAGTATCAATTCTCTTGAAATTTACTTAAAGATTTAACACAAATCCAATTAAAATACTAGCAGGGATTTTTGTAAACACAGGCAAGTTGATTATAAAGTTCACTTGAGACAGTACAGAGCCACATGAAACCATCTTGAAGGAGAAAAATGCAATGAGATGGTAAGAGGACTGAAATGAGCCCTTCCAAACATGGCCGGCCACCTGAGGTCTGTCATGGAAGGGATCAAAGGATAAAGCAAGCTGGTGAGATGGCTCAGCAGCTAAGGGTGTCTGCCACGAAGGCTGACAACCCAAGTTTGAACCCTAGAACCCACAAAGTGGAAGAAAAAACTGTCAAGTTGTCCTCTCTAAACTCCACACATGCATTGTGGTGCATACTGTCCATGCATATACAACATATAACCAAACAAGTAAATAAATAAATAAACAAATGTACGTGTGAAAAGGAGAAAGGATATAATCTTCCTTTCAGCAAACTGTAATTGCAACTGGACATTCTTTTATGAAAAAAACTGACCTTGACCTAAATTACCGCTTCAACAGAAGTTGATTTAAATTAGCTCACAGATCTACATGTAACACATAAAATAATATTTTTTCTTTTT
Source organism: Lophiomys imhausi (assembly GCA_907164525.1). NCBI lineage: Eukaryota > Metazoa > Chordata > Mammalia > Rodentia > Muridae > Lophiomys > Lophiomys imhausi. Next base: position 4,686,413 of record CAJQZJ010012348.1, on the reverse strand, counting down.
AGAAAAAGATATAAAAGAAAATTGTTGGGCTCTAGAACAAGGAAAACAGTTCTTTAGACATAACACCAAAGGCATGATCCGTAACAGAAAAAAAATCAATAAATTGGGCTTCATGAAAATTTAATACTTGCTCTGAAAAACAGTGAAGAGAATGAAAAGACAATCTGCACTCTGGGAGAAAATATTTGCATATCACATATCTACATAGGAATTATATCCAGAATACATAATAGTTCTCCAAATGTAACTGTAAGAAAACATTCAAAAACTCAATTTTTCTTGGAGGAAAAAAAAAGGAAAAAGATTTGAGCAGGAAGTTCACAGCAGAAGATATGCAGATGGTAAATAGGTACAAAACATTTCAACAACCTTAGAGTCCAGGGAAATAGAAAATAAAACTATAATGAAAAGCACATCTTTACAAGGGCTAAAACTAGTTTTTAATTGACAACATCAAATGCAGAAGGAAATGAGAAGCAAGCTGAATTGTAACTCTACTTGTGGGATACAAAATGGAATGGACACACCAATTAACAGTTTGGCAGTTTCTGACTAAAACCTACACTTACCAATGACTGCAATTTCACTCCTATTCACTCTATAGAGAAATAAAAACCTATGATCACAACAAAACCGGGACACACGGGGATACTGCAGCTTTATTTTTAAGCATCAAAAACTGGGAAGAAGTCAAAACCTTCTTCCTTCAAAACCCTAATGGAGCCAGGAATGGTGGCACACACTTGTAATCTCAGCACTCAGGAGGCAGAGGCAGGTGGATATCTGAGTTCGAGGCCAGCCTGGTCTACAGAGTGAGTCTTGAACAGCCAGGGCTCTGTTACACAGAGAAACACTGTCTCAAATAACCAAAAACAAAACAAACCAACCCCTGATGGATGCACAGTCGCACCAATAACCTGCAACAACATCAGCAGCCTACGGTGTGCAGACCGTGAATGGATTTCAAGAACATGCCACCAGAGAGAATCCTGTCCAAAGCATCACATTAATATATGCTTCCATGTGTGTGATGTTCCAGGAAAAGCAAAATTATAAGGATGGAGAGAACAACATTAGTTGTCAGAGGTTTGTGGCAGAGAGAGGGTTTGAACACAGAGACAACACAGGGGAATTTTTGTTACTGTGGAACTATTGTACATACTAATTTTGGTGATGGTTACAAAGCCCAGAACTATATATACACTTACACACATACATACACATTTTCAAATCTATAATCATATATATCTTAGTTACTATTAGTTACAGGAGCACACAAATCAAAATTCATCCAACACTTAAAACTGGTAAAATTTATTTTATATAAATTGTATTTCAATAAAATTGAATAAGGTAGGCCTGATCTACACAGTGAGTTCCAAATCAGCTAGGGTTACACAGAAAAAAGCTATTAAAAAAAAGAAAAAAAAAAAAAGAAAGCCAAGACAATTAACATAAGACAACTGAAAGATGGTTAAAACAGGAATAGCTACACTTGGATTCTAGCACATCTTCACATGTACATCAGGCTTCTCTTTCAGCAATTTAAAAATAAGTAATGCCATATATTACTCTTTTTTATTTATTTGTGTAGTGCCTGTGTAAGTGTATTACATATGTATGCATGCATGTCTCCTGAGCATGTATTTTCAGAGACCAAAAGAGGGCATCAGATATTTCTTCCACTCTGCCTATTCCTTTGAGATGGGGATCTCTCCTTGAACTTGGTCTCAGATAGAAGAGAAGCCAGCAAGCCCAATGATGTCCCTGTCCCTGCTCACCTTGAAGCCTGGGTTGCAAGCATATACAAGACACATGGTTACATAGGTGCTAGGATCCATGTCTGGTCCTCAAAACTGCCAGTAAATACTATTACTCACTGAACCATCTCCATAGCCCATATACACTATTCTTTCTAACAAATATAGTTTTAGGATTGGATAAATGTAAAGCATATCCTAGGTTAAATATATTTTTTAAGCTTTCTACCCTTGTCCTCTTGTTAATAATACTTAAGGCTTCAATTTTGTGGCTAACAAGAACAGCACAAGAAACAATTGGAAGGTTCACTAAAGCTCCTTTTAAATGTTTTAAGAAAACAGCATGTGAAACGTTCATTCAAACAAAAGTCTATTGTGCCAGATGCTTCCTATAAAGAGAAACCTTATTCTATTACTCAGCTACAATAAAATATTTATGCCAGTTGCTTAGAATGATCACATTGTACATAAAACTAAAATTCTTAATAACACTTGAAAGAATATTTGTCCTATTTATAAAGATGTTTAAAAAAAACATAAGGGAAGAGCAAATATGCCTTTGTAAGGTCATGCAAATATCAAAAAGACCCAAATCAATAAAACTGGTCACAACACTGTCTTTCCAGCCAGCTGGCCAGCTGGCCAGTCAGTGCTCTGTTTAGCACCACTTCCTCAAGTGTTCTCTAGCTGGGCTGAGGACTCTTCTGGTACTTCCATGTACCCTCAGTTCTCCCCATCTTAGCAACACTGCATGGTTCCACTGGTTACTCACCTTACAACCAACCTTATCTCTGAGAGAAGAGAAAAAAGCATTTTGTGCATACTTGTCTGAACACAGAGGGAACTAAAACACTGGGCAGATGCTTCTGTCAAGGAAAGAGCCTCAGTGTCTTCAGTAAGACAGATCTGCTTGTGTCATTCTCCTGCCTAAACCCTCTCTCTTTCTTTTTTTTGCCTTTGTTTGTTTTTACCATCACTCTTACATTCAAACATGTCCCAAAGCGCTATATGATCTGCCTCCTTTGCTAGACCCATCCCGGATCACCATCTACCTTGTTCACAATGCCCAGGGTCTCTGGCCTCCTTTCTGGCCTGCAAGTCCCAAAGCTCTTGCTGCTGCACCTCCGATGCCTCCGTCTCATCCTTTCCACCTAGCATCAGCACCATGGAAGACCTCAAGTGGTCCCCATCTCAACCAGCCACCACAGCTAGACCTCTTCAGAGTCTACATTTCATCTTACTCGTTCACATGTTTCTTCTTTGTTATCATGTTTATTACATAAGTTTAATCCATTCTGTGGAGCTGAACCTAGCTCTTCATCAGTTCCTCAGATTTAAGTACTCTATCAAGAACAAGTAGACCCTCAACCAGCATTTAAGTGAATAAATAAGTTAATTAACAAATACAATCTAACCACTTTACTAGCTGTATAACCACAGTCAGGTTTATGCTGCCTGTGTGCCTCAGTTCTTCCACCTGTAAAAATGGGCCAGTATAAGGATTAAAGAAATGAGTCACAGTATTTAAAATAGTGCTTACCAAAAGTGTAAGAATTTAATGAATTAGGCCCTGGGAGATGGCTCAGTGAGTAAAAATGCTTGCCACATAATCATAAATACCAAACATTGGATTCCAGAATCTATGTAAATCCAGATGAAGTACTAGCACCCACCTACAATGGTACCCTATGGCAAGATAGAAGATGGAAACAGGAGAAAACCAGGAAGCTCTCAAGCCAGCTGGTCTGGCATAAACAGTGACCACCCACCCCACCCCCAAAAATAGACCCTGTCTTAAACAAGGTGAAGAGGCAAGGGTCAGCACTTAGGATGGCTCTGACTTTCAGATACACAAACACACACTAGAACAAGTACATTTGTGCACATACTTGCTGTCATACACGCATGCACCACACATACAGAGATTTCACACAAAAAAAAAAGAATTCAAACTACATTAATGTTTTCCTTGTGCATATGCTCCCCTCTATGATAAACAAACTGGAGGAAAAAAAAAAAAAAACTTGATGTGGAAGAACTGAAAACTGCTTACAGTGCAAGAGGAATAAACACTCAAAAATATAAAACCCATCAAATAAGACTTAGAAACATAGTGCTCAAAAGTAATGTAACACCAGAGCTGCATCTGCCACATTCCAGACCTCGGAAGCCTCCAACTCACACTGCTAGGAACTGCAGTCATCTGAAATGAGAGGGTCCCATTTGCATGATCTGCCTCTGGGTGACTCTGACTTCCTCCTGCTCCCACTCCCCATCTAAAGAAGCCTTGGCTGGCTGCAAGCTCCACCCAAAGGAGAAGAAAAACAAAAGCCAACTGCACAAAAAAAAAAAAAAAAACTAGGCCACCTCAGCAGAAACCTGAACAAAGTACCTCCTCCCTCTGACTGTTCCCTGGCTTGCCAGGTTTCCAAAGCAAAAGCTCACTCTAAAATGTCATTCTTCCAAGACAAGGGCTCCAGGGTCGCAGAAGCCCACTCTGTTGCTGCTTATGAGTCCTGTGACCTTGGGACGATTATTTAACATCTTTGAGTCACTGTTGGCTCATCTGTAAAATGAGGACAAAATCAATTACCTTGAAGGGATGTTGTGACAACTAAATGAGCTAAGCACCTGGCAGAGATAGCACTTAGCAATCCGTAAACAGAGCAGAGCTTTTAAAAGGAGCCATTTCTCACTGCAGCCCTCCATAAACGCAACTTTCGGTTAACAACAATTCTTTTTTACCTTTTTTGCATGTACAAATACTGTTATATGTCACCAAGACATAACGAAGCCCATGCACTATTGCCTCCCAAGTTTCATCTCTGGTGAGCAGTAGTGTGTATAAGAAAGTTCTGCAAACAGCAGCCAAATGAGTTCATGAAATGAGGGGGATGCTTTGGAATTTGTTTCTGATGCCAATACACTCCCCGGAGTCTTCAAACCATCAAGAACACTTTCCTAGGCAAATGTCTATTTATTCACAAACAAAACTGCATCAGTAATATAATTTTAAAACTGGATCCCAGCCGAGTATGGTAGCTCATGCCAACAATCCCAGTACTCAGGCGTCTGAGGCTAGAGGATCAAAGAGAGTCAAAAACTAGCCTGGGCAACATAGTGAGTCCAAGGTCAGTTGTGGGACTACAGAGAGAAAAAAAAAAAATAATGACCTATTTCGCTTAGTTTTTCAAATTTTGTGGAGTACAGATTTTTGAATCAAGATCAAGTTAAGAAATCTCACTAGATGCTGAAAAAGCATTTGACAAAATCCAACACCCCTCCATGCTAAAAGTTCTGGAGAGAGCAGTATTAAAAGGACCATACCAAGAAATAATAAAAAGCAATATACAGCAAGCCAGTAGCCAACATTGAATTAAATGGAGAGAAACTTAAAGCATTTCCCCTAAAATCAGGGACAATGCAAGGTTGCCCACTCTCCTCATATCTTAACATAGTACTTGAAGTTCTTGCTAGAGCAATAAGACAACTAAAGGAGATCAAGGGGATACAAATTGGAAAGGAAGAAGTCAAAGTATCCCTATTCACAGATGATATGATACTACACATATGTGACTCCAAAAATTCCACCAGAGAACTACTACAACTGATAAACACCTTCAGCAAGGTGGTTGGATACAAAATTATTTTTAAAATATCGATAGTCCTTCTTTATACAAAAGATAAATGGGCTGAGAAAGAAATTAGGGAAACAATACCCTTCAAATAGCCACAAACAATATAAAATACCTGGGGGGTAACTCTAACCAAGCAAGTGAAAGACCAGTATGACAAGAACTTCAAGTCCTTGAAGAAAGAAATTGAAGAAGACATCTGAAGATGGAAAGATCTCCTCCCATGCTTATAGATAGGTAGGATCAACATAATAAAAATGGCCATCTTACCAAAAGCAATATACAAATTCAATGCAATTCCTATCAAAATACCAATGCAATTCTTTACAGACCTTGAAAGAATAATTCTCGACTTCATATGGAATAACAAAAAAACCAGAATAGCTAAATCAATCCTGTATAATAAAAAAAATCATCTAGAGGTATCATCATCCCAGATTTCAAGCTATACTACAGAGCAATAGTAATAAAAACAGCATGGTACTGGTATAGATAAACCCACATACCTACAGTCACTTCATTTTTGACAAAGCGGCCGAAACTTTACAATGGAGTAAAGACAGCATCGTCAACAAATTGTGCTGGTCTAACTGGATGTCAACATATAAAAGAATGCAAATTGACCCATATTTATCACCTTGCACAAAACTTAAGTCCAAGTGGATCAAACACCTTAACATAACACTGGATACACTAAATCTAATAGAAGAGAAAGTGGGGAAAAGCCTTGAACTCACTGGCACAGGTGACAGCTTCCTGAACAGAACACTAATAGCTCAGGATCTAAGTCCAACAATCAATAAATGGGACCTCATGAAACTGAAAAGCTTCTGTAAGGCAAAAGACACTGTCACTAGAACAAAATGGCAACCTACAGATTGGGAAAAGATCTTTACCACCCCCACATCTGTCAGAGGGCTAATATACAAAATTTATAAAGAACTCAAACACCAAAAAACAAATAATCGAATCAAAAAATGGGGTACAGAGCTAAACCGAGAATTCACAAAAGAGGAATCTCTAATGGCCAAGAGACACTTGAAGAAATGCTCAACATCCTTACTCCTCAGAGAAATGCAACTCAAGAGGACTCTGAGATTCCATCTCACACATGTCAGAATGGCTAAGATCAAAAACTCAAATGAAAGCACATCCTGGCAAGGCTGTGGAGAAAGGGGAACACTTCTCCATTGCTGGTGGGAGTGCAAACTTGTTCAACTACTATGGAAATCAGTCTGGCAATATCTTAGAAAACTTGGAATAGCTCTACCTCAAGACCCAGCCATACCAACTCTGGGTATATATTCAAATTGTTCCTCACCAAACCACAAGGACATCTCTTCAACTATGTTCATAGCAGCTTTATTTGTAATAGCTAGAAACTGAGAACAACCCAGATGTCCCTCAACCAAAGAATGGATTAAAAAAATCTGTGGTACATTTACACAATGGAATACTACTCAGCCATCAGAAACAAGGAAATCATGCAATTTGCTACCAAATGGATGGAACTAGAAAATCTCATCCTGAGTAACCCAGACCCAGAAATATACACATGGCATCTATTCACTTATAATTGGAATTTAGCCATATAGTACAGGATAACTATCCCACAACCAACAGATTGAAAGGAACAGGAACATAGACTTTGTTACTTGTTAGTTGGAAACTGCCCTAGTGGAGCTGCCATGTAGGCCATAGTGCAAGAAGAAGCTCTTAGCCCTCATATGGCTGCTGAACTGAAGGGGGCTGATATATATGGCATCCCACACTGGAGGAGTAGGATAGGTGGGAGAAGGAGAAGAGAGTAGGAGGGGGAGAAGGTGGGCCTGGGAGGGTTGGAAGGAGGAGACTGTGATGGAGATGTAAATGAAAGTAATAAATAAAATGTAAAAACAAAAAAAATTCTATATGAAAAAAATAGTACTTAAAAAAAAACCTGCCTCAAAACAAAATAATACAAAAAAATTGAGAGCTGGAGGGATGGTTCAGTGGTGAATGGCATTTATTGCTCTTCCAGAATTCCTGTGTTTGATTCACAGCACCCACATCAGGCAGCTCACAACTGTTGCCTATAACTCCAACTCCAGAGGGATCCCATTCCTCTGGCCTCTTAGGGCACGTGCATACATATGCACATCCCCACACAGAGGCACATATAATACACACACAATTTAAATAAAATTAAATCTAAAAAAAAGCTGGTTTAAAAATAACCAGAAAACATATGGAGCATAACCACCTCATCAGTCCGCTCTCTGCAGGTGCTTTCAGCCTTTGCTCATAAATAAACATTTATAGCATCACAACATAGTTGATTTTGTAGATTCTATTGCTTTCATATAATATTACACCTTAGGTATGTTTCATATTGTTGCAGGGTTAAACATAGTTGTCCCTTTATTTAAGACTGTATATAGGTATTTTGCCTGCATGTGTGTCTGTGCACTGCATACGTGCGAATCATCACTTTAAAAGATTGTACTATGACTGAGGAGATAATTCAGTCAGCAAAATGCTTGCTTGTCATGCAAACGTGAAAGTCTGACCCCCAGCATCCAGTTTAAAAAGCCAGGGGTGGTAGTGTAAACCTGTAATCCTAACAAAAAGAAAGTAAATACAGGAGAATTCCTGATGTCTGCTAGCTGCATCAGTAAGCTCCAAGTCAAGAGACTTCTGTCTCAAAATATAAGGTGAAAAGCGATCACAAAAGACATTCTATGTTGACCTTTGACTTTTAAACACACATATACACATGCACATGAACACACTCATACATACACATCATAAACAAGTGTGTACACACACACAAAGACTGCATTAAGTTTTGCTGCTGACTCAAATGAGAGTCAATTGCTCAGCCTTACTCTACTGCGCATTCACGGATCCAATGTGCTGTGGTAAAAATTGTGCAGGCTTCATAGCCTGAAAGATAAGGTTCAAACCAGGCTCACAGTCAAGTCATTTCATCTTTGCAACCTCCACTTCCTCATTTGTGAAATTGCCTCAAAACAGTTTGCTCCAAAGAGTCAAAGAGATGACAAATGTAAAATATAATTTCCCTTGTTCCCAATTTTTCACAATTATACACAATGTGGCAACAAATACCTTCACGAAAAGAGATATTTTTCTTTCCCTGCCAGTGGCTTGGATGTTTAGGATAAATTTCTCCAAAATGGATTATGGGGCTCAAGAGTAATTTTATTTTTATGACTATCAAATTCTCTTTCCAAATGGCCTTCAAAAAGATTGTAAAAATTTACACTGCCCAGCCAACCATCTGGCCAGGTTTTTGGAGGGCATGCAGAAATATGGGCGGTCAGAAGACTCAATCCAGGCCATGCCACTCCACAAAGGCCTATGTCCAACAATTAGCAGGCAAAAGACAAACTTGACTCCCAGACATTACAAAGACCCCATGTCATACAGATAACTCCACAGACAACGGCTGTGAATATCATTCTACAGCTCTAGCTTGGCCATTTCCACCTGTCTGCATCCCACCCAATCCTTCTTCCTCCGCCCTGCCCCAAACTCTTCCCTGGGCTCCCACTCTTAGCCTCACCTTGCTTTCATTTCTGCTTTTTCTCCTGGGACTCTGGTTCTGCATGCACCATCCTCATTACAATCTGTCTCCCTCTCTACCTATGCTTTCACCATTCATTATATTAACAACAACCATACAGCAACCTATTTGTTGAATGCCCAATATGCCAGGCATTGTCCTTACCACAAGCTTATGAGATAAATATTATGTTTCCCATTTTACAGAGGAAGCAATCAAAACCTAGCGGTTCAGTATGCCACGAGTTGCTCATTCAATCAACAATGTTTGTTAGAGGTCTAGTATTTTATTAGGTTCAGCGTTGAGTACCAGACAGAAAAGTGACACATGTGAAGCAAGTATACAAATATATACATAATGACAAACAGTTGTAAGAGCCTGACTGAAAAGACAGGGTGCTGAGTGATTGCTAGAGGACAGAATAATGAACTGGGACACAGCATTAGGGACAGCCTCTCTAATAAGGTCAAATTAAAATTAAGACATGAAGGTCCTGATAACCAAGGAAAGGGAGACACAGTGTCCCCAGGCCAGGGTGGGGCATCCGTGAAGGCCCTCACACATGAAGAAGCTGAGCAGTATGTGTGATGGAACACTTTGTGCCACAGAGATAGGAACATGTTGAGTACCAAGCAACACAAGCTGCCAACCACATTGGGTAGAACCTTGTAAGCCATGGCAAGAACTTAGAAATTTTATTTCAAAGTCAAGGAAATGCAAAAGGACCAGCAGAAAATAAAGACTGATAGGCAGAACATGGTGCAGTACCTAGAGAATGTCAGCTTTGGGCAGATGTTAGCCTTTCTTGCATATCCTTCACAGGCCAGACATCATGCGAAGTTTTCTCTATACCAAGGCTCAAAAACTGCTATGCAACTCTGAGAGACTCCATTAGTTTCACTTTCACAGGAGGTTCTGGAAGCCACCTATATGGGGCCACCAGTAAGTGATCAAGTCGGACCTAAAACCCACCTTCAAGTCCATGCTGATTACACATCATAGTGATTCTTAAACTTGTAAGGCTGTAGACATGGGCTGGAGAAGGGGGCTGCTCTCCAGTGACAAATGACCCACAGCACAGGTTTACAGAGCAAATTTCAAGATACAAGCCTCCCTAAAAATCAAATTAGATACTGACATCTGACCAACTGTCTCAGCTGAGCAAGCTTTTCAACAAATAGGGATAAGGGCCTTGACCTAAGAACTCTGGTTTGTGACTCCAGTAGGGACATGATGTGGATCAGTTTTTCAGCCCCACCTACGTAGATTTCTCCCAACTCCTTGAAGAAGATACCAGTAGGAAGTCAATCCTACTCTGGGTCTACTGTTGGCTCATGATTTAAAGCCTTTGTCATCAAGAACTCCTGTTTCTAGTATAAAAAGATACTACTTATGTACAAGGATACTTACCACACTCTCATATATAACTATGATAATTGAGAAAGCTGAAGGTCTCACCAGAGGCAAGTATGGTCCAACATACTGTGTGAACATAGGTCCCTCACAGAGGCTTCCATGAGGACCACGTGAAATGGAAACTACTCATGCCACTCCCTGTCAAAAGCTGGAGTTAAACTCTTCACACCAGATGTGTGGTGTTCCTCACTCATCCACAGTCTTTTTTTTTTTTTTTTTAAGAAAGAGATGTCAGTGTCTAGTCCAGCTCCCAGGTGATAAATACAGCCTTAACAAAATGCCTCTTTCACCTAGCCCCATTTGGTCCAGATTCCACTACACTAACACCTAAAAAGGTCAAAAGTCAGGCTCCCAGTGAACCAAATTTCTTTACTAACTTCCTACCTAAGACCTTCCATACATAGAGTTGACTTTACCATCAGCTAATGCAGACAATGCATGACAAATACCCAAAGGTAGCAGCCTCATTTTTATGTCAGTGTTTGAACAACACTGTGAAATCACAAGGAAGAAAGAACTTGTCCCAAAAGGCCTAGGTTTGAAGCCTGAGTTAGTCTTCTAGCCTCTGGTCTGTCATGTGATCAGAGCTCCTCTGGAGCTCTGACCCCAGTCTCCATATCTCTCTTGTCATGATCTGACCCCATCTGTTCACATTCCAGCTTGTCATCTCACATTCTGACTCCAGTCCCCATGTTTCTCAACTCCTGCTCTGACTCTACTCTCCATATCTCTTGCCTCCATGCTTGGACTGCACTCTCTACATTAATCTCTTCCATGCCCTAGGGTCTGGCTCTGCTCCTTCTAACTGGACCTCAGATCTCCTTTAACCTTATCACCTTGCTACCAGCCTTGCTGCCCTCAGAGCTCTACTCCTCACTCCTCACGTTCACAGACTTGGCTAATCTTTTGAAAGTACAATTTCTGCTCATTCAGTTCCCCACCTCTCCCTGGTCCCTTTCACCTTCAAGACAAAAATCAGCAGTGTAACAGCCCAGGCCCTGACAGGCCTACCTACTTCCAGGCTATATTTCCTTCTGACAGTCTCATTCTGAGCAAAACAGTTTTCTGACTTTATTAACATGCTCTCTCAATGCAGCATGTGACTCTTTGTATGCACAATGTTCTCCAAGCCCCAGCCTCTGTCTGCCCCTGATATCCAAGGAGGTAAGCACACAGTACCCTTTTCGCACTCGCTCCCTGCAACACTGCACTGCCTTCCTACCCATCTTCCCAATCAGATCATGATAGGGAAACTTACCTTGGCAAAACAGATAAACTCTGAGCAAAACCACAAGGGGATCAACATCAATGTCTTCCTAAACTCTTGTTAAGTGCAACTGATGTTCACACAATAGTCACCTGAGACTAGACCAAGAAAAGCAGGAGTTTCCCCTTTAACTCAAAAGTATTCTGCCTCCCTTTAATATACGTGCCCCTCTATTCCCACTTTAGATGCCAAGTTCTCTTCCTATACACATCTCTCAAAAACCTCAGAGGACCACCACAGAGATTGAAGGCCTGAGCCACAAAATGTAGCTCAGGCCAAATGAAAAATTTCAGTGACTTATAAAGACCTGAAAGGGAGATAGTGAGAACAGTGTGGTCATTTCAATTTCAGCTACAGAATTTGCTCTCGAAAATGCTACAATAAAAAATATTAATGCCATAAAATCCTAACAGCAGCCAAAGGACCACAGTCATAAAGAAAAAACATAAATCCTAAAACATATTGGCATAGAAAACTCTCCCTCACCTTCAAGAAAAATGAGATTTGGGCCATCAAGAACAGTCCGAGCAAGAGAAACTTCAGTCACATGGCAGAGTTAAGAAAAATGATAGTAATAGGACAGTAAGAAGCAGGAGGGCCAGCTGCCACTTGGGTGAACTAGGAGCGAAGAGAGAAGTTCATGATCCTAAGAACCCATTGTAAGAAAGGGGAAACACAGGGAAGTTAAGCAGCTGACCAAAAGTCACCAGCAAAAGGGATCAACAGACAATCTATCCAGAAGCTGTGGTCCTTAGTAAAGTCCTCTGAGAACACAATACCTTTGTCACATCACAGTCCCAAGCCTTGGTATCTCTTATAAATCTTAAATAGGTCAGGATTCAGTAATCCTTTGGATTCAAAGGGCAGGTGGGAAGCCAAAATTATACAATGCTGCAAAATTTCCTCATCTGGTAAATGAAATTTAAAACTGTGTTCTTCAACAATAAATAATAACTCTTAGTCTTGCAAAGCTGCTTTAATATTAAAGGAATGTCTATGAAGAGTTTCAAACTTAAAGTGCCCAGCTTGGAGCCAGAGCCTAATAAACAGCAGCTATTATTACTCTTATGATCAAATAGGAACAAGCATTTAACAAGAGAGCATATTTTAATTATACACGATGTGGAACAATCAAATCTCATTCAGTTCAGGCCCCAGACCCCAGAGCATAACAGCGCATGTACAGCTGAAATTATAACAACTCAAAGCTCAAAAATTACTTGTTTCCATTAGAGATCTGACAAGTCATTTCTTCAATTGGTCACTGGTGGTTTGCAGATAACTATTAGCAGTAATGAGTATTCTAAATTAAATCCAGAGACAGCACCACTCTGTCCTGCAAAGACAACTGGGGAGAGAGAGGCATAATTGTAAGCGTCCTTCTCTCTGTGTCCTCCATCTTCTCTCTGATAAATATCTCCTGTGTCTTGCATAGTATGGACTTCATCTGGTTACAAATGAAGAAGAGTCTAATTCTTCCCATGATAAATGAGAGCGTTGAGCAGGCAACTTGTTAAAGAGAATTGGAATTGGGAAAATAACCTTATTTTCCTGTTACTTGACAACAAACCCCCTCTGCTAACAAATGAAAAGCACAATGCTTGAGCATCAAAGTCAAATCTGTCATCAATAATCCATTCTCTAACAATTACAACACAGGACTGGGTACAAGCCACCCACACTCCACTCACCAGCCACAAAGTCTACAAAATGAAAGGGGAGGGGCAATGCAGCAGAGCTATAATGCTTAAGTGAACTCAGAGGGTGGAGAACAGTTCAGTGGGTATGAGCTCTTGCTATGGAGGCACCAGGACCTAAATACATATCCCCAGCATTCACTTAAAAAAAAAAAAAAACTGGGCAGGATCAAAGAGAACTCTTAAAAATTGTGATAAGGATACTGAAGTATAGCTCTCCACAATTGATGGCTTCTGTCAGGGGTGCAGGTGGAGAAGGACTCAGTTTTCTTTAAGGGACGGGCCACTTAGAGTTTGACAATGCTCCAGTGAGTACATGGGCAACACAAATTGGATTTGTTTTTTGGTTGGTTGGTTGGTTTTTCTTCTTTTTTTGAAGAGGTTCACAAGAGTGGGGGCAAGGTCTGGAGAACTGACAAGTGAGTGTGTTCATGCATGTGAAATTCCCAAATAATCAATAAAAGTATTATGGAGAAAGAAAGGAAGGTAGAAAAGGAAGGAAGGAAGGAAGGAAGGAGGGAGGGAGGGAGGGAAGGAAGGAAGGAAGGAAGGAAGGAAGGAAGGAAGGAAGGAAGGAAGGAAGGAAG
>CAJQZJ010012348.1:4650521-4668270 GCA_907164525.1 Lophiomys imhausi | reverse complement strand
TGGCAGCACTGAACACACAGCACTGATGACCCAGGAGCCGGGCAGCACTGAGATTCAGGCTTTGGAGCTGAGAGCTCTGGCTTTAGAACTAAGTTCCAGTTCTCACAGCTCTGTCACATATATGGGGGACAGGGATTTAGTTGTTCTTTCTACAAGTATGTACTAAGTGGCGGCACTATGACAGTTACAAGCCACTTGGGTTTTTTAGTCTGACTTTATCTGTTATACATAATCAGCTGGTCACACAATCAAAAGTTAAACTTCTGGGAATTAGAAACTGTGGTGGTTTGAATGAAAATGACCCCTAGGGCCTCATGTATTTGAATGCTTGGTCCCCAGTCAGGGAAACTGCTTGGGAAGGATTAGCAGGTGTAGTCTTGTTGGAGGTATCTCATTGGAGGAATGCTTTACAGTTTTACAAGCCCATGCCATTCCCAGTCTCCATCTCTCTGCCCAGTGATCGCTGTCTGAAGGCAAGAGCTCTCAGTTACTTGTTCCAATGCCATGCCTGCCTGTCTGCTGCAATGCTCCCCACCATGATGGTCACAGACACTAACCTTCTAAAACTGTAAGTCCCAAATAACTTCTTTTTTCTATAAGATGCCTTGGTCATGGTGTCTTATCACAGCAATAGAAAAGTGATTAATACAAGCAAAAATTCAGATTTTGGGGAACATCAAGCAAAAATCCAGAAATTACTGACCTATCATGCTGTCATCAAATTGTCTAAGGGGTTTCAGTGAGAATTTGGGGACAATGACAGAAATCTAAACTACAACAAACATTCCCCTGCAGTCTGTTCTAAGTCCCGCTTGTACCTCTCCCATTCTCACAGCCTTCCACTCCAGTGGGAGAATAGCAGCTACTTCACAGAGCAATAGGCTCTGCTAAAAATAAAGGTATAGGGTGCCCACCAAGATGCCTGGCATATTAGGGTGCTTCACAAACAACAGCAGAATATCACTGTCATCCTCACATAGTGCATTACAATTTATAAAATATTTACACTTGTTCCAACTGCCAATTTTCTGAAAGTGCATGAATTTTCTAAAGAAAGGCTCTGAGGTAATTTTAGTGGCTCTGCCCATCAGATGACAGCAACGTAGAGGACCAAGTCTAGAATTCAGGCCTTTTATATCTGTACTAGCTGGTTTTATGTCAATGTGACACAAGCTGGAGTTATCTGAAAGGAGGGAACCTCAACTGAGAAAATGCCTCTGTGAAAGATCCAGATGTAAGATATTTTTAAAATTAGTGATTGATGGGAGTCAATCCCTGGGCTGCTGGTCCTGGGTTCTATAAGAAAGCAGGCTGAGCAAGCAATGGGGAGCAAGCCAGTAAGCAGCACCCTTCCATGAGCTCCTGCCTCCAGGTTCCTGCCCTGTTTAAATTTCTGCCCTGATTTTCCTCAGTGATGGACTGTTACCTGAAAGTTTAAATGAAATAAGATCTTTCCTCCTCAAGTTGCTTCTGTCATGTTTCACAGCAATAGTTACTCTGACTAACACAGTACAAAAATAAGATTTAGCCAGGCAGTGGTGGCGCACACCTTTAATCCCAGCACTTGGGAGGCAGAGGCAGGTGGATCTTTGTGAATTCAAGGCCAGCCTAGTCTACAGAGTGAGTCCAGGACAGCCAGGGCTACACAGAGAAACCCTGTCTCGAGAAAAAAAAAAAAGATTTAAAGGAAGCTTGGCATGACTCCAGGGTAGTAACCTTTTCTTCCTGTCTCTAACTCCATGAAAATGCTGCATCTGAGGCAATTCCTGATCAACAAAATTTGAACTGAAATAAGACCTTCAGGATGAGGACACCAAGCAAAAACCTGAAAATAAAAAATCCAACATCAAGAAAATGAGCACTTAAAGTAGGTCAGCTGTAAAGGTAACTTAGGAAACCTAAGTAGAACATGTCTTCAGTCATTCTATGTCTATTTCAGAAACTTGGTGAGCTATAAATACCTAACAGCAAGAAAACATTCAGAAGAACCAAAGGTATCACTTGCAGGGAAACATGTTTTCCTCCTTTTAATTTTCTATTTCTTCCCATAAGCATAAGATCTTCCCATAATCA
The DNA here is from genome assembly GCA_907164525.1 of Lophiomys imhausi. Lineage (NCBI taxonomy): Eukaryota > Metazoa > Chordata > Mammalia > Rodentia > Muridae > Lophiomys > Lophiomys imhausi. Next base: position 4,666,197 of record CAJQZJ010012348.1, on the reverse strand, counting down.
CTAAAAGGTCAAAGTCCATTTTCTAAACTGAATTTTAAAAATTAAAATCAAGTTCAACCACCACTTTCTGAATGAGTGCTAACTTTTTTTTTAATAATTTATTTTTTATTTCTTCAAGTTACATCTCAATCACAATCCCCTCCCTACTCCCCCCTCCAGTCCCACCCTTCCACCCTCCTCCCCCTCAGCCCCACCATCCTCTTCCCTTCTTTTTTTTTTAGTTAAAGGTATTTATTTTTCCCCCCAACAGCTCTCCCTTTCAGTCCAAATAATGGTTCTTTTTCTTATAACTATAAATACAATACAAAACAACAGAAATAAATAGGCCACAATTATGAGAGTTATATGGCTTAGCATACATTCCCAATGTCCAGTCCATATGTATTTGGCACCTGACTTTAACATTCTACTAACTTTTTAAATATTGCTTTTGCTTTCCTTTTTTTTTTCTTTCTATTTTAATTAAAAACAACAACAACAAAACAGGCCCTAAAGAGTAAAGGTAGAAAGCCTTCACCGGCCTGATTTCACTTCCAACACTGCGCACCTCCCCACCACTCTGGCCTCCTAACGCCAGGGTTGGGGGTGGAGAAGAATGAATAAGAGGAGGAGGGTCTCCAGTCCTTAGCAAAGGGCATGGTCACGGTGCTTTCCTGAATGAATGGGGGAACATTCACAAAATGCTGAGCGTCTACCATGTGGGGAAGGACACTTCTCTATCTCATCCTCCTGTCTCATTTTATTGCCTTCCTGAAGGAGCCATCTCTTTCTGAGCTTCTAGACCCAAAGAGGACTAAGCTTTTCACTGGCAGTACCATCAGAGCTGGGGTGGAACTAAACATCACCCTGAAAATACAATCACATGAACAAGTGCACTGTTTGTCTCTGAACAGTGTTTTTTTTTTCCTCTATGCCATGAATTTTAATTAGAGAAGAAATCCATAAAGACAAAAATCAGACGTACCTAAAACTCTTTCTCACTAAAAATGCCCAAACCAGTCACTTCCTAAGAGATAACCACTTATTTCAGAAACAAGGTGCCTGCTGGCCTTCTCTCATGTATTTATATACAAAGAAACAACTGTATTTTCTGACTTAAAATAAGACAAAGTGTTTATTCTGCAACACCCTTCCTCTAACTACTGACTTGTCCTGACGTTTTAGAGACTTTACCCAGGGCTCTGTGTCCACATCTGTAACCCTATCACACATTCTGCAGCAGTAATTTTCTAACTTTACCAGCAATGATCCATAAAGAATTCTTTAATGCCTGAAACCTTCTCTGCTCTATACTCCTTTAAAAGGTCCTGCTGTAACATAGGAAGCTGACTTTCAAGAGCCAGCAGTGGCAGCAAAACATCTGAAAGTTACTTTTGAAATGATGTGTATTTACCCAATTCCCTGCTATGAGGAATTCAACCTGTTTCCAAGTTATTCTTTTAAAAACCATGCTGTATGAATATCTCTACACTGGTCCCATTGTATACATGTATGAGGATGCCGCCTGAGCAGAGACCAAGAAGTGAAATTGCAGGGCTGAAGTAATTCACATTTTTTAAAACTGGGCAAGAAATCTGAACAGACATGTCACCAAAGAAAGCATACAAAAAACAACAACCACAAAAAAGTCCATTAAGAGACATGTACTATCATCAAGCATTAAAGAATCAATTCCACTATGACATATCATATCACACCTGCAAGGAAGGGTTGAGTCAAAATGCCAGACCATGAAAGTGAGGTTGAAGTACAATAAACCAGAATGTGCAGGACGCTGCTGGTGAGAGAGAAAAATGGTGCTCTGTCTCTGGACCATGCTTGTTCCATAATAATAAGCAGAGTTCCCATGCAGCCTGGTAGTTCTATCCCTGGGTGAAACCGAAGACCACTGAAAACTCAGGTCAACAGAAAACTCATACACAAATAAATGTTCATAGCAATGTTCATAATGGACAAAAAATAGAAACAACACCCATTAACATAAACAAAGAGTGGCGCATGGGTACAATGAAATAGTATGTGACACAAAAGGAAAAGAAATACTGATGCATGCTGCAACATGGATTTTACAAAAGAACATGCATTATAAGATCTATGTGAATAGACAAATCTAGAGAATTAAAAAATACTGACGGTGGGCAAGGAGGCCAGAGGTGCAGATGGGATGACAATAAAATGAGGAAGAATTGCTGCTGGACACAAGGTTTCTTTTCAAATAATGAAAATGTTCTAAATTTGGATTATAGTGATGTTGGCACACCTCTGTAAATAGCTTATTTACATTCAGCAGTATACTTCAAATGGGAAGGTTTATGCCATATAAACTACATCTTCATATATGCATGCATGTTCATGTCAAGGGTACACATGAGTGTGAGCACACATGTAAAAGTGTTCACACATCTGGAGCCCAGAAGTTAACCTGGAGTGCCATTTCTCAGGAGCCATCTGTCTTGGCTGCTTTTTGTCTGAAACATGGTCTGTTTTCTGGAACTTGGGGTTTTCAGATTAGGATGGGTTAGCTAACTAGCCAGACCCAGGGATTTTCTGATCTCAGCATCTCTAGCACACATCCCGGTGCCCAGCACTGTTTATGTGGGTTCTGAGGATTAAACTCAGGTCCTTTGCAAGGCAAGTACTTTAATGAGGAATCATGGTTCTACTCAAGCATCAGGGCTCAAGAATACCATAGATCCAAGCTAGCCCTCCCACTACCATCAATACCTTATCTGATTTCACCCTGCCACCCTCTTTTCATACCCTTTCTCCTAGTATCCTTGATGGTACAAATCAAACTGTGCTAATGGCTAACCATCTACTTCCAGTCTGCTCCTAACAGGGTAGCAAGTACTTACTGGCCATGTGCTCGTTCAACCCAGTATTCAGTAACCTTGAGTTCAGGCCTCAGGACACTAACAGCTGAGCATAGACAGACTCTTGCTAGGTAAACAAAGAGATGAGGCGAGGGCTGCAGTGTTGAGGATCCTGTCCAGCCAACAGTGTGCATCATGGTATGAGTTTAAGAACACGAGCCGAGCTCATATTTACTCTGATAGGTGCCAGGTGCTTAATATGTACACTCTTACTTCATCTGAATAGCCATCAGTAAAATGGGTTTGTCATCAAAGAGAAACTGAGGCTTGGAAAGGAAGTGACTTATTCAAAGCAACATAACTAGTCAGTGGTTGAATGAGGATTTATATCATCATCTCTGCTATCATACTGACCACCAAGCACAGGGTATATAAATCTTAACTGGGGCAAGATCCCTGTGTCCAAATTACACAGGGCTAAAGCTCTTCGGGACATGTACAAGGACTAGGCTAGGGGCAAATAGTGTATCCTGACCTAATGCAATAGTTCAAGGACAATGTTTAGGGTTCAGTTTATGCTGAAAACATGGAGCTTGCAAATTCCAAGAGAAGGGTGTTCAGAAACAGTATATTAAGAAAAGGTATTATTTTCTCATAGGAACTAGTCTCTCCTGTTATGGTCACCTAATAACTAGACCAATCCCACCCAGAATATTTCTGCCACTCTTGAAGGGCCACTTCAATGCCAGAAACTCTGCAAGAGCCCCCTAAAAGCTCAGCTTGATTAGTTAAGACTAGTCGGAAGGCAGAAAAGGCTTTGGAGTCAGGAAGCTTGGATTTAAGTACTGATTTATCATGAACTGTTTTGTGACCCCAGACTGCTCGTTTTAGCTCTCTAAGCTTTGGGAGTCCCACAGGTAACAGGTGGAGAAAAGCAGTCCCTCAAAGAATCATTTTTTCACTCAGTGATTTAACAAATGCCACTTTGCTCCTTTCGGCACCAGACACTTGGCTAGGAACCAGGGTTACAAAGATGAACAAAATCTAGTTCCTGCTCTAAAATAGGACACCATCTCATCTGATGACAATATGTTAACAGCCAACACCTGCACTGTCCAATACACAAGCCAGTCACTTGAAATGCAGTTGGCCCAAGGTGAGAAGCAATGTAAGTATAAAAATTCATACCACATGTCAAAGATTAAGTAAGATTAAAAAATGTAAGACATCTCATCAACAAGCTTTCCTATAGGTCTGCTAGAATCAAAAACTGAAGTATTAAGTTAAATAACTACGCTATGAATTCACCTACTTCCAATGGTGCCGCCACTCAGTGGTAAAGCACTTGCTGAGCAGGTGTGAGGCCCTGGGTTCAACCTCCAGCACTACAAAAAGGAATTTCACTTGTTTCTTTTTACTTTTTAAATTGTCACTACCAGAAAATTTTTTGATGATGTTGTTGTTGTTGTTTTGGTTTCTCGATACAGGGTTTCTCTGTGTAGCTCTGGCTATCCTGAAACTCCCCCTGTAGATCAGGACAGCCTTGAACTCTGAGATCCACCTGCCTCTACCTCCTTAAGCTGGGACTACAAGCATAGGCCACCATGCCCGGTTTACAAAAAAGTTTTAATTAAATTTACACAATAAGTTGTACTTCAGTTTGACAGTGCTGGTCATTGTCAACAAGGTTAGGAAAGAGGTAGGGGAGGGTAGCTAGAATGGTACAGAGAGCCCAGGCATGGGTGGGAATGTCAGTGAGGATTTCCTAGCAGTGTAACCTGGATGTCAGCAAAGCAAAAAGGCATAGGAAGGGCAACTGAGGTAGGAAGAACAAGTACATAGGCCTGGAAGCAAGAAACAACATAGCAAGACCACTGAGCTTGCAGTCAGGCAAGAGAACTTGAGAAAGAGACAGGGTTGGGAACCAGAGAGAGAGGAGAGGTTAGAGAGGCAGCTGCAGTGGATTATGGAGACACTTGGATGCCACATTACAGAACTTCTTCCTGTAGATGGCAAGATGCCTGGAGGGCCTAGAGCGGGCTAAGAGATATATGACCAGGAATGAATGCAGCATCTGTCCTATCAAGGCTGGGAGAGAAAGGAAAGGAGATTTTTAGTAGATCCACTAGGTGAAACTTGGGCTAATTTAGTTCTCATGTCAACCCATTCCAGATGTCCAAAATAACCCAATTTCTGGTTCCAAGGGCTTTGGATAGAATGCACAACTTGGAGTAGTGTTAGTGATGGCAAGATAGTATCATCCTTTTCAAAACTGTTGTAAGTCGGTCACTACACCCGCCAAAAGAACTGCTGCACAGCCATTGTTTCTTCTCATTTTCATCCAATTATAGTGAGTGCATATTACCATTAGCCCATTTTTCAGAGAGGAAGTCAATTTACCAGGGTAACCCACATAGTCAGTTTATAGGCTGGATTTGAGTTAAATTCTGTCTACCTCCAGCCAAGGCTCTTAACTCATGCACTGTTGCCTTTGTTCTGGGTGGCTTCTGTGTGACCCCATAAACAAAGTCTAAAATAACTAACTACACCGCCCATAATGAATGCAAACCCCAAACAAAAATAAATCACCAACCAAGTGCTTTAAGGTCCAGTCACAACCTGCCCCTACTAATAGAAATCCCAATTAGTCCCGCCTCTTCCCACTCTTCCAAAAAGCTCCTTACCTATCCTATACGTCATCTTCAAAGTATGTTCCAGAATACACACAGTCGAGTGTAATACTGGCTGGACACCCCCAGATCCCACCACACTCGGGTAGCAGAAAAGACCATCCCAAGAAAACCGAAGGCCTCCAGGAAGAGAAACAACATCAACAGAAGCCCCAACCTAGTTACTACGAACCCCAAAGCCAGGGCCACACCTGCAGCCGCTGAGGGTCCCAGGCAGGGTGACGTCCTCTTCCATCCCCGAGTCCATTCTGAACACAGAAATGAAGGTGGCACCGGTGTCTGCGGTGGCGGCGCTCTGGTTCCCCAGGCAGTCGAGACCCGCTGGGTTCCCTAGGTCCCGCCCCCTCCAACCCAGTTCTTGTTCTCAGTCTAGCGGCGCCGCTGGAATTCAAACCGCAGCCGCCGCCATCTTTCCCGGCGCTTCTTCCTACGGAAACAAGGCGGGATCACCCAGGCACGCCCAGTGAAGCCGCCCAGCATAGGCCTGAAACCTGGCAAGGAAAGCGTGCGTGGACGCCATCTTAACTCAGGGCAGAACCTTCCTGCTTGAGCCTGAAATTCTAAGAGAAGAGAAGCGGCCGCCAGTTTTGGTGTGTGAGGGCTCTCGGACCGAAGCCAAAGCGAGCGCCATGTTTGTTGAGGGTAAAAGTCCGCCCTGATCAGTTAATTTAAGCGGGAGGCGGGGACAGCTCAGGGAGCTCAGAGTACGTAACTGTCTGCTGTTGCCGAGTTGTGACACTCGCGTCTTGGCACTTTGTACCCAAAAGTCTTCTGCTTTAAGTTGAAACTCAGATAATCGAATTCTGCCTGGATTTAGAAAAATATCACCTGTGGAGCTCTAATACAAGCAGTAATTTACAGGCCGAGTTCGAAACCTAACCCCTATAAGCGGGTCAGCCATACTTCATGTCAAACCTCTCAGTGAATTTTGTTACCACTAGGGGTGATGCAACAGCAATCAGTAAACTGAGACTCAGAGTGAAGAAAAGACTTGCCGGAAGTAATACATTTACTATCCACTAAAATCAGAACTTCAGCTCCTGGCCTCAAGATCGGGGCTCTCTAGAATCATGTTTTAATCTTCTTGTTTCCTCCCAACCAAGATCCTGACAAAATTAGAATTTCAGCCATTCCTCCCTTGGAACCTCTCCCACTCTGTTTTTCCTTGCTTTTCTTTAATCTACACAAGAATAGGGGAGAGAAGGGGGGAGAATGCATGGATGTGGAACAGTGGTCACTAACAGTAAAGCAGTTAGTCCTGCTATACCCCTTTAAACTCTGCAGTTGCAAGACTCTTTAGACAAAGCTCCAGACTTGTGAGGTGAGATCTTTACCTGTTACAGTCTGCAATCCTGGGGGAACAAGTGAGTGCCCAAGACTGACAAGCTCAATTGCTTGATCTGAGAGAATGGGCTAGTAACTATCCTATAAGGTTCTTATGAGCATGATCTGAGCTAACGTTAGGAATTCTGTCCAGAGTAATTCTATATGTTCACATGTTCAGAATCATTCTCATTTCCTCACATCACCAAACACTCTTTCTTTGCAAACTGGCGAGAATCAGAGCTGTGATTTGAGCCCAGGTCCCTCTGAACTCCAGTGTACTAACTGGTTCAGATAAGCTATATTCCCTAAGTGTTCAGTTCTTTTTCCATCTTAGAACTTATAATTCAGACCTGAGATCTCTGATTGCTGGGGGAGGATGTGTCATTATCTTCTGAGGTGTAACTACTGATAAGTTGCACATACTCCAATGATTAGCCCCCATCCATGCTCATACAAGCAACTCTAAACTCAGTGGGGAGGAAAAGAACATGAACTAGGAGACAGACTAGTTGGAAAGAACAAAAGAGTCAGGAGTGCATGGGAACAAGAGGGTGTAATGGGAGGTGATGAGCATGATCATAATACACTGTATACATGGATGGAATGTAAAAACAGAAACAAATCAAAAAAGACATAAAATCTAATGTAGATAGCACAGTTCTTAAATGCTATAATCACTACACTCCATTCTTAAATCAAATAGCTCAAGGTGGCTGACTGATAGGATTGCAGGACTAGCAGTGTGTATGCCTAAATTCAACTACAACTTTTCCTGTGACCACCTCTCCTTTCTGTACTTTGGCTTTCCCACATACAAAATGGAGTAGAGAACTAAAAAGAACACATAGGAAGTTCCCATTACGATTAATTCCTTACCCTATTCAGGAAGGCCATGTTTGTGTATTATGAGCTTAACCCATTGTGAACCTAGAAATTGAAAATAGAATCAATTACACAAAGGAAAAACTATAATGGAAGATGTTTTTCCTGCTACTGTAGCATACTCACTGTCAGAGACAGAAAGGCCATTGCCCTGTTTTTCTCAGTGTGGTTTTTCTTTCTGCCAAGCCTAGAAGTGACATCACGCACATCAGCTGTTTGGGCTATCAGGAGCCATCTCCTTGAAAACAGTCATCCAGCCACAATGACAGCATTATTATTTCCTTGGATGAGGGCTTTCTGCATGACTGGAAGTGGTTTGTATACAGATGCTTTTGATTTGGCAGAACCCCTCTGAAGTTGTAGCAACTGAAGTCTATAGAGTCACTATTACTAACAGCAAGAATCATTTTGTACAGATTGAGCCATTCACAATGCTCTTTGTACTAGTCTCTTTTTTTCTTCCAGATACTGGTAAGTAGGTTAGGATGATTATGTACCCTCCCTCTCACTCCATGGAGATGAGCACTACTATAGTTTGGATCCAAAGTTCCACCTATCAAAGATTGGTTGTCACAAGCCTGTGACACTAGTAGGAGACGGTGGATCGTGAGAGCTTGCTTGGAAGTTCTACAATGGGAACCGAGCTTCTCATATGCCCTTGATGGAAGAATACTTCTCCTCCATTAGGGAAGGTTGTCATCTTCAAAGGAACCACCAGCTTCTGGAAGGACACACATGGAACAATGAGAGAAAAAACAGACACCAGCCTAGTCAATGGAATCAGCCAAATCAATAATGATCAACTGAGTGACAGAAGCCATATGCCCTTTATGTCCCTACTGGGAGAAGGTAAGATCATTAAGAGGTAGGGCCTACTTTAAGGAAGGTCATCAGAGGCATGTGCTTAAAGGCTTAAAGAGAATAATAAGATTCTGATTCCTCCCCTCTCCCTCAGTACTTGCTTCCTGGCTGCCATGAGGTGAGCAGCAACTCCACATTGTACTCCCATTATGCTGTACTGTGTACCATAATGGTGCCAAATAACTATGAACTAGTGCCTGGGAAATGATGAATCAAAATACAGCTTTACTCTTTATGAGTTGATTATCTCAAGCAACTTTCTGTCACTGGGAACAAAGTTTTTCCAAAAGCAAACTACATTCAGAGAGGAAAAAAGAGATTTGTTAAAGGCCACATCTCCCTTCTTAGCTTTTCATTTACGAACAATTTCAAACTTGGAAAAATATTGCAAAAGTGTTACAAGAAAGCTAAAGTATGCACCTGTAATCCTAGCACCCAGGAGGTTGAAGTGGGAGGATCATGATCTTGAAAGCAACATGGACTGTATGGTAACAGAGATTCCCACCTCAAAAGTGTGTGTGTGTGTGTGTAGAGAGAGAAAGAGAGAGAGGTCTTCATGTTCACCCTTATCCAGATTCCTAAAATATTCACATCATATACAACCATAACACAACTGTTGTAAAAATAAGGAAAAAAGTTTCACTGATATGCTGCTGACCCATTAATATATAAATCATGGTAATAATTTAATTATTTATTTCTACTGATACAATGCAATTTATTATACAGGACTGATTATAAAGTACACGGCTTGCTCATTAATTCCCTTTTACAGGTCCTTGATTGGATCCAGGGTGACACATTGGTTCTAGTATCACATCTTCTTCCTCTCGCCTCTAGTCACTGATATATTGCAAATATATTTTTCTAGGGGGTTGCTATGCCCCATTTATTTTTCATGGTATCAATACTTCCTAAAAGTTTGTTTTCAGGTACTTTCTAGAAGGTTCTTCAATCATGTTTCTGTGATTTTTTTATGATTAAATATACATTATACATTTTGAACAAGAATATTACAAAATGAGATGCTGTGCTTTTCTCAGGGTGCAGAGGAGGCATGTGATGTTGATATCACTGACTACGGACTGGGATATCAACTGTGATATTTTAGATGAGGTTTTCTTATTCAAAGTTCATTGCAATAAAATTGTTATTTTTTCTTTGTAATTAATAGGAATCTTCTGGAGAACTATTTGAAATTATATATAGTATATAATCTGTTTTTTATACTTCCCCAGTAATTTTACCATGTGTGTTAACCTTACTCAGTGCAACTATAGGGCGGGAGAGATGAGTAAAGCACTTGCCACACAACCATGAGAACTTGAGCTTGAGTCCGTATAAAAGCCAGAGGCAGTAGCAAGCCTCTGTAATTGGCATGTTTCTATATAGAGGTAGGAGTCAGCGAAAGGAGAATTCCCTTCAAGGTCACTAGCATAACAAACTCAGCAGCAACAAAAAGAGAGAGAGCCTGTCTCAAGATGGAAAGCAAAAACAAATACCCAGCATTGTCCCATGACTCCGCATGCACACCATAGCACAGCATGTGCATCCCTTCTTAACCATTTATTCAATTACCTATTCCCACTATTAAGGACTTATATACATTTGTTCCACTTTATGTGTTACAATCAATTGATATTATCAGTTATCTTGTTGCACAAATTGCCCTTGATCTGGGCAAGCTTCTCTTCTAACCCCTGGCTGTACCAAGGTCCAAAACCAGTCTGTTTGATCCCAAGGTCAGACATATTTCTGGAACTCCCATTCATCCTCTTATTTCAAGAAGACTTCCTAGCTAGACTTCAACATAGTTCTTATTGAGATATAGCTTTTAATTATAATCTACTTTCTCTTCAGAGTACTCTGGCTTCTCAACACCCAAAATCTAGCCCAAGGCTATGTACACAGTAACTATTCAGCCCATTTGTTACATTAATTTCAATACTGGTTTCTTCTCAAGATGAAAAGAGGAGGGTGATTATAGTTCACAATGACTTTTAATACATTTGAAAAGAATCAGGAGAAACTCAAAGTATCCAATATAAATAAATAAAGAACTGAAAAATGCTGTCTGTCCCATTTGATTAGTACATCTTGTGTACATGGACTGAAATACCACACTTATGAATACAATAATTATGTTAATTTAAAATAAAATTGAAAGGGAGGAAGGGGGATAAGAAATACCCCATTATGAGGAACAGGATCTATTGTTGGAAACGAATAGATATGGTATAGACTTACTTGTGTCCTAGTCTGCTTTCTATTGCTGAGATAAACACTATCACCCAAATTGGGGTCATAAAAGATTTATTTAGTTTACACTTCCATCATAGTCCATAATTGAGGCAAGTCAGAACAAGCACTCAAGCAGAAGAAGAAGGACACTTACTGCCTTTCTCATCCTGATTTCTTTTACAACACAGGACCAGAAGCTGCCTATAAATGGTATCACACACAGTGGGCTTTTCCACAACAATTATGAATCAAGAAAATGTTCATCAGACTGGTCGACAGTCCAATCTGATAGAAGCAGTTCTTCAATTGATATTCTCTCTCCTCAAATGACTCTAGTTTGTGTCAAGTTAACAAAAAACTAACCAGAAAAACTTGCCAATTCAACTTTCTTTTTTGTTTTGTTTTGTTTTTACTGGTGTGTTGAATGCATTACATCACAACACCAAGGCTCCTTCAACTGAGAAATACCATGAATAACTGAAACGAGCTACCATAGCTTGAGCTTTTTTAATGTACGAAATACGGAACAAAGTGGACTGAACCCTCACGATCACCATAGCCCCATGAAGGGGGCTGATTATGTACCCTCTGATTATGTACCAATTTTACAGTTTAGAAGTTCAGAGAAAGAATGGATTTGCCTGGCCATTGAACATGCCAGCATCAAAATGTCCTTTTGGATTAAGGATAACATGGAACTGAAAGCAAATAAGAATAGCAAGATATAGGAAGAATAATCTGCCTTCCCCCTTTCCACCTAAAATCAAAGCATAAATATCTCTTTATGAAGGGATCACTCTCTCCAGGTTCACCCTTCTATTGCCTAGTCAATTCCCCATGATTTGCCAACACCTGAAGGCCAATGCCCCTTTCTTTTATTAAAACAGCACACTGGATCCTACTTCTTTGAGTTTTACTTCTTTTGTATAAACTATTATGCACATGACTGTTGATTTAAAAAAAAAAGCATACCCTTTTCCTGTTAATGTGTCTTTTGCTAGTTTAAGTCATTGATCCCTTAGCTACTGAACCAGAAGTTCAGATGAAATAGGTTTCCTCTCAGACACCACATAACCAGCTAAAGAGTGAAGCTGGGATTTGAACCCAACTTTCACTCTAAAGTCCACATTCACCATGAAGCCTTTCCTTTCAGTGAGCTACTAAATCCCTGCCCTCATTGAGCTGCTTTAAATGCACACAATGCACAGGAAAGACAAAAATCTTTACTGTATTGACATAAGCAAAATAATAAAATTCAGGACAGAGATCAAAGTCCTTGTGATCCAGGTGTTGTTTTGTAAATAAGATCTATGCCTTACAAAGGGAAATCATCCTGTACCAAAAACACACTATGTATCTCACTTATTGAGGCTCACAGAAAGAAAATAGAACACTAATGGATGCACAGTTACTTAACATTACTTACAACGCCTGTGTCTCATTCTTTGATGTGTCTGGCATGTGGTGGGCAACAGGAGATATGTGTTAATGTATTGAACATGGCGTGAGGAGGGAGGGAGAAACGACAATCTTTGTTTTTGTACATGTGTACAAGAGAAAGAGAGAGAAAGAAAGAGATAGAGCTCTCTAATTTACCCAGGATATCTTTGAACTCATTTAGTAGCTTTTACAGTCCTTGGACTTTCAGTCCTCTGGCCTCAGCCTCCTAATTGCAGTCCTGCACCAACAAACTTAGCTTTATTCTCCATCTCTTGATGCTTCCTGAAAATAGACAAATTTGTTATCATTCTTCTCAGGATAAAGAAACTGAGGCTAAGAGCTTGAACCAATTTTGTCAAAGTCATGCAGCAGGTTCATGAACTTGAGCCTCCATTCCTGATCTTCAAAAGCTGATACTTGTGAACTGCTTAAAACGGACAGATGCTGACCTCCATAGTGGTTGCACAAGCCTGCACTCCCACCAGCAATGGAGGAGGGTTCCTCTTTCTCCACACCCTCACCAGCATGTGCTTTCATTTGAGCTTTTGATCTTAGCCATTCTGACAGGTGTGAGATGGAATCTTAGAGTGTCTTGAGTTGCATTTCTCTGATAATTAAGGATACTGAGCATTTCTTCAAGTGTCTCTCAGCCTTTAGGAATTCCTCCTTTGTGAATTCTGTTTAGCTCTTTTCCCCATTTTTTAATTGGATTATTTGGTTTCTTAGCATTTAATTTCTTGAGTTCTTTGTAAATTTTGGATATTAGCCCTCTGTCAGATGTGGGGTTGGTGAAGATTTTTTCCCAATCTGTAGGCTGCCGTTTTGTTCAAATGACAGTGTCTTTTGCCTTACAGAAGCTTTTCAGTTTCATGAGGTCCCATTTATTGATTGTTGGTCTTAGGTCCTGAGCTGTTGGTGTTCTGTTCAGGAAGTTGTTCAGTCTAGCGATATCTTAGAAAACTTGGAATAGCTCTGCCTCGGGACCCAGCCATACCACTTCTGGGTATACATCCAAATGACTCCTCACCATATCACAAGGAAGTTTCCTCATCTATGTTCATAGCAGCCTTATTTGTAATAGCTAGAAACTGGACACAACCCAGATGTCCCTCAACCAAAGAATGGATTAAAAAACTGTGGTAAATCTACACAATAGAATATTTAAATCTACACAATGGAATATTACTCAGCCATCAGAAACAAGGAAATTATGCAATGTGCAGCCAAATGGATGGAACTAGAGAAGCTCATCCTGAGTGAGCTAACCCAGACTCAAAAGGATGCACATGGCATCTATTCACTTATAGTTGGATTTTAGCTATATAGTACAGGATATCTATACTACAACCAATGCACCAAAGGGAACATGGACATAGACTTTTTTTGTTGTTTTGGTTTTTTTTTTTTTGTTTTCTCTCCCTGTCTATGAGACACTTTGCCCTAGTGGTGCTGCCTTGTAGGCCCCCAGTGTATGAGGAGGCTCTTGGCCCTCATATGACTGCTGAACTGGAACAGGGGATGTTATGTAGGGACACTCCACTCCAGAGGAGTGGGATGGAAGGGATAGTGGTTAGAGGGTGGGAGGGCGGGACTGGGAAGGGTGGAAAGAGGACATTATGATGGAGATGTAACCTGAAGCAATAAATAAATAAATTTATTAATAAAAAACCAGACAGATGCATAAATATATGACAAAGCTAAATTGATGAGTTTCAGTGTCAAATGCAAATATCAGGGTATCTAAAACCAGAAGATGGCTGTAACAGAGCCAAAGGCTACTGGAAAAATTATCACAGAATTCCAAAGAGTAATTATAATCATCATCCCCAGCTCTTTATTTAAATATGTAAATAACAATGGCTGTAGTCAAAGAAGGATAATCAAGTCAGTCAATTGCCTGGACATTTTTTAGATTAAGAGATGTATATAGAGTCTTATGAGTTGCAGGGGTAGGTGCTAAATGTTGCCTGCCCCTGATATAGTGACTCACAGTAGAGAGTAGTCCTGACCTGGGAAGGCTACAGTGCTCTCTGACACAGGGAGATGAACATCAAGATTATCTGCCTTCCCAGACACTGGTCTCTCTTTCTGACATAACACCAGGCACCCTTCAGTCTTCATCCTGAACAGACCCTTAGATCCCACAGATAAGTGGAGACTGAATATCTGTGTGAGCTCTCTTCAACAAGTCAGGGGTTCTTTACTTTGGAAACACACCTTTAGTGAATCTCTTATGGTATGAATTTCCTAGCACACTCCCATTCAGATTGGAAATGTGTTTGGTGCTGATGATTGAATCTAGGGCCTCATACATACTAAACATACCTTCTCTACTGCACTAACTCCACTAACCCCAGCCCTGTGACTGAAGTTTAAGAGAATGTTTTTGGGCACCATCTAGGTTCCATCTTTACAATGTTCTGAGTTTGTGTGTGTATCTGTGATGTGATATGCATATATGTATACTTGTGTGTAATATGTGTATATATAAACAAGTATATACATGATAAGTATATGCTTTCATGTGTGTGTATGTCTATGTACTCACTTGTGCATATGTAAAAGTAGGGGTCAAGGTCAGTTGTCTTCTATTGTTCTCCATCTTATTTTTTTGAGACAGAGTCTCTTACTGAACCTAGAGCTCACCATTTCAGCTAGACTGGTTAGTTAGTAAGACCCAAGATCTGCCTATCTTTGATTCTTCCTCCCTTCAATACTGTGTCTATAAACACACCTCCACACCCAGCTTTACATAGATGCTATGGATCTGAACTCAAGTCCAAATGCTTTTACTGCAAGCACATTAGCCCCTGAGACATCTCTCCAAACATTTCTTTCTTTTTGGAGACTCACTTACTATGCTAGTCTTGAACCCACTTGTCTCTCAGTGCTATGTTTATAGACATACAATGTCTCATCTGGATTAATTTTAAGCTTAGCTTCATGATGGCCCTTAGCTTTTTTGTTATATTGTGAGCTCATGGAAACTAACTTTATTTTGAATCATTTTTATTTTCAGAAAGATTACACTATGTAGCCATTGTCTCATATAGTATATCCCATAGTATTGCGTTACAAAACTTTGAGAGAATAGAAAAATACTCTAAAACTATGATGTCCAGTAAAGGTACTACAAGCTACACATATCAAGTGGAACGTGCAAGTATCACTTTGTGAATTGTCATTCTGAGGCTTCTGGTGTAGTTCAGGCCTTATCAGACACCAAACAGGAAGTGCCCACTCTTCTGCTGGAAGGTCCAGGCTACATTGGTCCAGGCAGAAAAGGATGGAACAAGGGTCAGCATCCATGCCACAGGATATCCTGGAGAGGAGGGAAAAAGGATGTCAAGTGTTACAACTCTTCTATCTAAGCAACTGTCGCGTCCCTCTCGACCGGCAAGAACGACGCAACTCGCAAAAGCT
>CAJQZJ010012348.1:4626529-4646635 GCA_907164525.1 Lophiomys imhausi | reverse complement strand
ATATACAAAGATCAATACCGATGTAGCCCAATGCAATCTTAATTTTGTATCAATATACAAGGGTCAATACCATTGTTGCCAAATATAATCTTAATTTTGTATCAATATACAAAGATCAATACTGATGTAGCCCAATACAATCTTAATTTTGCATTAATATACAATGATCAATACCAATTTAGCCAAATATAATATTAATTTTGAATCAATATACAAAAGTATAAGGCCATATTCAATAATCTGTCCTTTTTTCTTGATCTTTCCTATATTATGTCTATGTCCCATTTTTTTCTCAAGTCTGTTCACTCCTACATAGGAGAAAAAGAAGGATACAGAAAAAAAAAAGAGAGAGAAGTCCCTGGGTCTAACCTCCAAAACCCATTTAACAACTTGTAGTCTTTTCCCCTAAATAACAAAACTTTCTATTATCCATAAAATAACCAAAGTGGGGGGACACCCTCTCCACCTTCTGGGGATGGGACGTTGTTCTCTTAAAATGACTTCCTGCTGATTTGGGACATAGTAAACCTGTTTGGGGCCCAAATAAGAATGGAAAAATGGTTACAAATGTTAATAGAATCATTTGATGTTCAGTCCTTTTGTGCTGAGCTATTTAGATGTCCTAAGAAGTTTGTAGACAGAAGCTGATCTTCAGGGCTTTACTGAAGTTCTCGCTGTAGTAGTCTGTGGAGCTGAACAATCTTAGCGATTTTGAGTTGTTGTGGTTGAAGACTTTTGAGGAAACAGCTATTGAGGAAGTCTGCAAGGCTGGATCCTCTGAACTACTTGTCTTCTTTGGTGTCTGATCTGTTTTCTTCTGAGGTTTCCGTTGTCCAGTTGTCCCTGGATTCCTTGGATGGATGCTTTAAATCTCCTGGAAAGATAAGAACAGAGCCCTGCCCTAATCCTAACTCTGGGACAATTACCTTTTTTTTGGGGGGGGGGGGTCACGTAATATTTTTCCTTGAGCAAAGTTGGTTTTTTGACAATATATAAAGTATTACTTTTCAATCCGGATTAAAGAAGAAATTATTTTGATATTTTGGAGCTAAACAAACCTTTAGTGTATATATTTTGAGATCTCAAAGGACTATTTGTTTGAATTGCAGCCTGCTTTTTTAAGTAGCTTTTAAACTTAAATCCTTCCAAATCCTATGTGCCTATCTCTGCATTCTAAGTTTTGGGATCAAAGACATGTGGTTCCCAACTGATGGGATTAAAGATGTGCTCCTCCACTCCTGGATCAAAGTTTTTCTCTGTTTAGGCTTGTTTTGTATCAGGCTGACCTTGAGCTCTGAGATCAGCCTGTTTCTGTGTCTAGTGTGCTGGATTAAGGGTGTATTCTTCTCGAATGATGGGATCAATGGTGTGCACCATCACCACCCTGTTTCTTGTAGCTCTAGAATTTATAAGACAACTAACTCTATAGTGATCCTCCTGTCTCTGCTGGAGGTAAAGGCATGGGCTAACACCACGCATTATTTTACCTTAGCTCTAAGTTTTTTCAACTCTTGGAGGTTTGTAAAACCAGGTTGAACAGCTGTCACCTTTAATTTATTTACAGTGTTTTAAACCTGTTACCTTCTTTTTAATGCCAAACCAGGAAATATCCTATACCTCTACAAACAAAACAAAACAACAACAACAAAAAAGAACTTTCAAGCTGCTATCAAATTTGTGTAATCTATGTGGCCACCTGCAGTCTAACATTCTAATCTGAAATTAAGGCCATTTTCCTTTCATGCCAGTAAGGCAATTATACCTTTGGTAAATTATAGTTTGAAAATTTTATATTGTATTTTTATTATATTTTTAAGCTTATTAACTCTTTTCTTTAAAAAGTATTATTTACTTCTAGAACATAGTTTCCTCCCTCCTCCCCTCCTGGTCCCTCCCTTCCTCTCTCCTTCCCTCCCTCCATCCTTCCCTCCCTCCCTCCCTCCCTCCTTGTTCCTCTATTTGGTACTCTCCTTCTCCTCAGATGAGGTGGGCCCTCACATATCATACTCCCTCAGATCTTGCGTCATGTGAGGGCCAAGAGCTTCCACTTGTACTGAAGCTTGATAAGGCACACCATCTAGGGTGTGGTGTTCCACTAACCTGCAGCAGATTCCATGCCTCACTGGTGGGTAGAATTTTTCCTAGGAAAGATATGCTAGGTTCCTATCTATTTGGGTTTGTGGGTGGTAGGATAGTTATCCTCTGATGTATGGTTAATATCCATTTATAAGGGAATACATATCATGTTTATTTTTCTGGAACTGCGTCAGCTCACTTAGGATGAGCTTTTCTAGTTCCATCCATTTGGTTTCGAATTGCATGATTTCCTCATTTCTGATAGCTGTGTAGTATTCCATTGTGTAAATGTACCACAGTTTTTTAATCCATTCTTCAGTTGAAGGACATCTGGCTTGTTTCCAGTTTCTGGCTATTACAAATAAAGCTGCTATGAACATTGTTGAGGCAATGTCCTTGTGGTTTCATTTTGAATCTTTTGGATATATGCCCAAGATGGGTATGGCTGGGTCTTGAGATAGATTTATTCTCAATTTTCTAAGATATCTCCAGATTGATTTCCAAAGTGGTTGCACAAGTTTGCAGTCCCACAAGCAATGGGGGAGTGTTCCCCTTTCTCCACATCCTCACCAGCATGTGCTATCATTTGAGTTTTTGATCTTAGCCATTCTGACAGTTGTGAGATGGAATCTCAGAGTTGTTTTAAGTTGCATTTCCCTGATGACCAAAGATGTTGAACATTTTCTCATTTGCCTCTTGGCCTTTAGAGATTCTTCTTCTGTGAATTCTCGGTTTAGCTCTGTATCCCCTTTATTAATGGGGTTATTTGATTTTTTGGTGTTTAATTTCTTCAGTTCTTTATATATTTTAGATATTAGTCCTCTGTCAGATGTTGGGTTGGTGAAGATCCTTTCCCAGTCTGTAGGCTCTCTTTTGTTCTAAGGACAGTGTCCTTTGCCTTACAGAAGCTTTTCAGTTTTTTATGGTCCCATTTATTGATTGTTTGTTTTAGTGCCTGAGCTATTGGTGTTCTATTCAGGAAGTTGCTACCAGTACCAATGAGTTCAAGGCTTTTCCCCACTTTCTCTTCTATTAATGTTAGTGTGTCTGGATTTATGTTGAGGTCCTTGATCCACTTAGACTTAAGTTTTGTACAGGGTGATAAGTATGGATCTATTTTCATTCTTCTACATGTTGACATCCAGTTATACCAGCACCATTTATTGAAGATGCTTTCCTTTTTCCATTGCATGTTTTTGGCTTCTTTATCAAAAATTAAGTGACCATAGGTGTGTGGGTTTATTTCTGGGTCTTCAATTTGATTCCATTGGTCAACTGGTCTGTTTCTATACCAGTACCATGCATAACATAGAATTTTTAGCCTGAGTTTTGAGAGAGAGAGAGATTATTTTTATATATACATGTGTGTGTATGTGTGTGTATCAGGTTTCATCAGCTTCCTGGAGCTAGAAGTATAGGTAGTTGTGAGCCATCTGACCTGGGTGCTGGAAATTGAATTTGGGTCCTTTGGAAGAGCAACAAATTCCTTTAACCACTAAACAATCTGTCCAGGCCCCTTGGGGTCAGTTTGCTGTTATACATCCACTTTTCTTTTTTTGTATACTATGGTGATTTGAATGAGATGTGCCTGCATAAGTCTCAAGCATTTTTGGTTCCCAGTTGGTAGCTGTTTGGGGAGGATTAGGATGTGTGGCCATACTGGAGGAAGTATGTCACTAAACACCAGGCTTTGAGACTTCAATGTACTTCCTCTCTATATCCTGTGTAAAAAAAAAAAAAAAAAAAAACTAACTAAACTATTTACTAGTATTTATAATATATTTAATTGTTTTGCCAGTGTTAATCCTTAACCCGCCATTATAAATGAATACACACAGACACCATGTAGATCTTAACAAGCCTAGGCCTGGGTTGTGTAATCCTAGCCCATCTAAGCTAGCTCATAATTCTATTACCCAAATATAACCCCATATATACATATGTCCCTTTGGACTATTATTTTCAACACTAAGCTGATGTTCCAGGCCACATGGAAGGTTCTTCTTTAATATACCCCATGGCATGTCTTCCTTGTTTAATCCTCGCTTCTTCTCCAGCCTCTTCTCTTCCCAAGAGGCTCTGTGTCTATCTGTAAAGCCTGTGAACCTTAGTCCCACCTATCTCTGTCTTTGCCCAATCTCCAGGCCTCAGCATTTATTTAACCAATCAGAGTCAATTAAGTAACAGACAGCAAACAGGACCAATCAACATTAAGAATGCTTAACATAACCCCATCAATCCTGTTTGTAGTTAAAGATGGAGCTGCTGCTCCAACTGCCTGCCACGGACTACCTCTACAACATCATGGACTCTAACCCTCTGGAACTGTAAATCCCAAACAAACATTTTCTCATATAAGTTGCCTTGTCCATGGTGTTTTAGCACATCAATAGAAAAGTAAGGAATATAGATGTTGGTACCAGGAAATGGGCTATCTCTATGAAGAACCTGGTAATTTTTTTTTTTTTGGAGGAATGTGGAAGGCTTTGGAACATTGGACTAGAAAAATGGTTGAATGCTGTAAGCAGGACTCAGTGGCCATCCTGGTAAGAACTTATGAGACAGTAGTGCTGAAAGCAACACTGACTGTGAAGTCCCAGCTCAAGAGGCAAAAAAAAAATTTTTTTTTTTGGCTGCTTTCTTCCTTTGTCCTAATAATGTCCCTGAGGCAAAGTTAAAAGGTAATGGACATCTCTTTGATGGAGGAGATTTCAAGACAGCCTAATATTGGCTCTGTTATATGATTATTAATAATCACTCCTATGCAGTTCTATGATGAAAAAGAGCAAATGGGCCAGAGAGAAATATGAAATGTAGTTTGGGGAGGAAAAGCACACTGGAAAGCTTAATGTTACAGCCAAAGTTTGTGCTGGAAGAAAGGCAGTAATTGCAAAAGAGATTAGCTCTGTTACAAAGGTGGCAAACCAGCAGTGGCATAAAGAGAAAGGGCACCCTCAGGACAAGAACCCACCAAAGCTTCCAATTTGTAAAAGGAAAGGGTCTATGAAATTTTCTACTCCTAGAAAGGAATAACAAATAAAAGCTGCTGAAAATATGACAAAAAGGGGCCAGTGTTCACCCCAACTTGGCAGCCAAATTTACAGCATTGTCAACATGGTGCTAGCTTTGCAGTCAGGAAGGATATACAAGTAAAAGGGTCATGGAACTCTCCTCTGTAGTTATGCAGAGTCACTGAGTCCAGGTGTGTGGCTGTGAAGTCCCTGCATGGATATCCTGAGAAACCATTGTGTGAAGCTATGAAAGTCAAGCCTGACTTGTTTTGGACACTCCTAGATGTTAGGGGTTCCAGAACCAGGAGAAATCTGCCAAGAACAATTGTACTCAGGGATTAGAACCAACCCAAGAAAGAGAGCATTGTAGCTTGTAAGCAAAAAAGCCAGAAGGGCAGAGCCATCTAAACCCTTTGATACTGGATGTGGAGCTACAGGATTTGGAGTTTGGCCTGGTGGTTATGGACTTGCTTTGATCCAGGATTTGCACATTATGTCCCAATTCCTCTTGTTTGGAACAGTAACATGTATTTGTGAAATGTATGTTGGAAGTATGTGATCCACTTTTGATTTTATAGGTTATAGTTAAGAGGTAACTTTGAGTCTTTAAAGAGACATTAGACTTTCAAACACTGTTGAGACTGTGAAAGACTATGGGACTTTTGAAAAGTTGGACTAAAAGTATTTTATATTGTAATATGGCCACAAGACTATGGGGACCAGTGAATGGAATGTGGCAGTTTGAATAAGATATACCCCCATAAGTCTATGCACTTGAATGCTTGCCTAGTTGGTAGCTGTTTGGGAAGGACTAGGAGGTGTGGCCTTATGGAGAAAGTATTTCACTGTGGGTTGGGTTGGAGTTGGGGGTGGGGGTAGTGGTTTAAGGTTTCAAAGGACTCTTGTCATTTCCAGTTAGCTCTCTTTGCTTCCTACTTGTAGTTCAGGACGCCACACTAGGCAAGCTTTCCACCACTGAGCTACAGCACATCCTCAAGCATTATTTTTTATTTTGAGATAGTGTTTCATTAAATTGCCCAAGCTGATATTGAGCTTGGGATCCTCCTGAATAACTAGAATGACAGACATTCCTGAATAATGTTAATGCCAGAAAACTCAAAAAGTAATTGCTAGCTGGGTGTGGTGGTACATGCCTTTAATCCCAGCACTTGTGAGGCAGAGGCAGGTGAATCTCTGTGAGTCTGAGGCCAGCCTGGTCTACAAAGCAAGTCCAGGACAGCCAGGGGAACACAGAGAAACCCTGTCTCAACCCCCCCCCCCCAAAAAAAAAGTAATTGCTGCCTAACTCTGATGTGTGCTTTCAGCATTTACAGTCCTCTGCATCTCAGGCAATCCCTCTGGGGATTCATGGCCCATTGGTGTCTATACAATTTGCTTAATTATCTCCAAATTATTATCTCAACTAAAACAGAATCTTTATAGACAATCCTTAATGTCTCTATACTTGTCTGGGAGAACTTCATCCCTTGGTAAGAAATTTTTTTTTTTTCCCTTTAAGCAAGACTGGATAATACCTTTGCCATGGTGATTAAAGACAATGGCTCATTTAGAAAATGATGTGTGTGTGTGTGTGTGTGTGTGTGTGTGTGTGTGTGTGTGTGTGTGAGAGAGAGAGAGAGAGAGAGAGAGAAAGAGAGAGAGAGAGAGAGAGAGAGAGAGAGAGAGAGAGAGAGAGAAAGTGTAATGTAGCATGTCCAACAAACTTCTGAAAATAAAGGCACACAGGGGAGGGCACCCAAAGCATTTGTACTTCAGAGGAAGTTTGTTTCCTACCCATTCAGAGTCGATGTGTGGTGTGTGAGGATCCTTTGTTCAGGTAACAGAATAGGTCTCACTAAGGATGCCTTGCCTCAGCATCATTCCACTAGGGGGAAGGCTGTAGTGTTTCCCTGGTCCATCACAAGCATCCTTACTTAACAAGGGAATTGATGATCATCCAAATGCCAGCCTATTTGCTCTTTGAATCCAACAGCAATTCAAAGAGCCAGGCTGCAGTATATAGGTAGTGTCCACCAAATTAATCCAGGATTCCCTTACTCGTTTATGAGCATATTTTGAGCTTCTTGAGGGCAAAGGACACCAGCCCTGTGCTCTGTGATGGGAATGCAGAATTGAAAACAGGCCTTGCACACATCATCTCACAGCAGAAAAAGAAAATGTGAGGAAAACCAATTCTGGTGCTCTCACACATTCTAACTTCCACACTGGTAGTGGTGTGAATAGGAATAGTGTGAATAGGCTCATAGATTTGAATGTTTGATCACTAGGGAGTAGCAATATTAGGAGGTGTGGCCTTATTGAAGTAGGCATGGCCTTGTTGGAGGAAGTGAGAAAGTCACTGGGGGTGGGCTTTGAGGTTTTAAATACTCAAGCCAGTCGAAGTGTCTTTCTCTTTTACTCATGCCATGATGATAATGGACTAAACCTCTGAATCTGTTTCCTTTATAAGAATTGCTATGATCATTATGTCTCTTCACAGCAATAGAAACCCTAAGACAGACACCAAATGTGTATGCAGGCTATTCCCCAGTTCTGTGAGGACACCAATGGGCTCTCTCACAGTTTATTGCCATTGGACACTAACTACCTAGAGGTAGTATCAGATCCTATAGTCTCAGGGTACAGTCCTATTAAGATATGTCCAAGTCAGATGTCAATCAAAAGCCCAGGTCTCCTGTGCTGACTCTGACTCCTTCTATTATTCCCCCCCTCTTGTTTGCTGCTTTGCTGGAATGGACTACAGAATTCAGGAGGACCCTTTACTTCCTTTTACATGTTTACTATAGATGCTGCCATTCAGAAGTGCCAAGTGGATGGGATGAACAGGTTATGGTACAGGTAGCAGAAATTCCAGGAGCTGTCTTGGTACATCTCATCTCACTGATGTGAACTCTGTCCAAATTCTTCAAGTTGGAGTTTTATGGAGGCATCATTACATGGGTCTAACTGTTGAAGTTACTGGCCATAGCTAAAAGTTCTGACCCTGTGGAATCATGTGTTTGATTCACTTGGCAATTTATACTCAGTGTGTGGTAGATAAGGGCTTCTTAGGATTACTAAAAGGTGTACTTTTACCAGTCTGAAAGTATATCTAGAGCCAGAGACAAAACCCAGATTTTGAAACAAGAGGGGCTATTTCTATAGTTCTTTACCATTCAGAATTATTGTTAATTCATGTTTGTTTGTTTTAAGACAGGATCTTACCATGTAATCCTGGCTTGCCTGGAACTCCCTATGTAGATCAGGGTGGCCTTGGTCTTGCGGAGATCCACTTGTCTCTGTTTTCCTACCACTGTAATTAAAGGCATGCACTACCATGCAGGGCAATGATTGTTATTTTTCATGATAACTTGATTGGATTAAAAAACACCTTGGGGCTGTGAGATGGCTAAACAAGTAAAGGTTTTTCATTTGTGCCTGCTGACCTGAGTTCCATCCACAGGGAAAACATGTTGGAAGGAGAGAACTGTCTCACAAAAATTGTTCTCTGACTTCCTCACAGAATCAGTCTGTCTCTCTGTCACACACACACACACACACACACACACACACACACACACACACACAAATAAATCTGTTTAAAAAAGAACACCATTCTGGGTGGTGGTACACTTCCTTAATCCCAGTACTCAGGAGGTAGAAGCAGGCACATCTCCGAGTTTGAGGCTAGAAGCCTGGTCTACAGATCGAGTTCCAGAAAAACAAAACAACAACAACAGAAACAAGAAGAAGCTGGAGAGTTCAGTGGTTTAAAATCACTTGCTGCTCTTCTAGAAGACCAGAGTTTGATTCCCAACACTCACATGACAGCTTATAATGGTCTGTAACTCTAGTTCCAGAAGATCTATGCCTTTTTCTGACCTCCTAAGGCACAAGACACACATGTGGTATATAGATATACATGTATGTAAAACATCCATACACATGAAGTACAAATCAATAAATCTTAAAACAAACAAATTAGCAAACAAAAAACCACCTTGGGCATTAGTGAGGAACTGCTTTGGGAGTGTCTGTGAGGGTGCCTGTGAAAGAATGAAGTATAGTGAAAGTACCATCTCATGGGCTGGGGTCTTGGACTAAATAATAAAAAGGAAATCATTGTATGGCTAGTGCTTCCCTTTCTCTGCTTTTTGATCTATGATGTGATCATGGGTGTCATCAAGTACATACAGAGGAGCCTGTCCTTTCCTTCTACCTTCACTTGAGTTCTGGGGATCAAAACTAAGGCTATCAGGCTTGGGCAGCAAGTGTTCTTACCTGGTGAGTCATCTTGCCAGCCCTGATTTGATACTGTAAGTTTATTTCATCTTGTTTTATGGTCCCATATATGGACTATCTTGGTAAGTATTCTACACATAGCCTGCCTTTGTTGGTTGTAGTGATCTAGCCAAGCTGGTAAGAGTGGTTTCTAGGTCTTATATCACTACCATTTTTCTATCTACTTGTTCTTTGCATTAAGAGATATATCATAACCTCTGATCATAATTGTGGGATTGTCCATTATTTAAAAGAATTATTAGTGTTTGCTTCATCTGTTTGAAGTATATACACACTTAGGATTTTGGTAATCTCTTGATGAATTTATTCTTTTACCATTATGAAATAAAAATTGTGTATTCATTTTATTTGATTTCTAGCATAGATAACCAACTTATGGTATTTCCCCCAAATAGCTCATATATATGATATAAATATATGTATGTATGTATGTATGTATATGTGTATATATATATATATATAAAATGGAGAGAGAGAGAGAGAGAGAGAGAGAGAGAGAGAGAATGTCTTAGCTACTGTTCTGTTACTCTCAGGAGACACCATGACCATGACAACCTTTGAAATATGTATTTAATTTGGGGTTTTCTTATAGTTTCACAGACTTAGTACATTATCAACATGGTGGGGAGTGTGGTGTATACAGGCAGGCACACTGCTGCAGAAGTAGTTGAGAAGTCACATCATTTGGAAATGTGGGGAGAGAGAGAGAGAGAGAGAGAGAGACAGAGAGAGAGACAGAGACAGAGAGACAGAGAGATAGAGAGACAGAGGAGAGAATGACTGGGCCTGATGTGGGCTTTTGATATATCCACTAGCACATCTCCTCCATCAAGGCCACATTTCCCAATCCTTCTCAACTAGTTCCATTAACTGGAAATCAAACATTCAAATACATGAGCCTATGGGGCATTCTCACTCAAACCAGTATAGATAAAATCATGTTTATCTACTGACTCTGTTCTATTAAGTTTTCACTATAAGTGGCCCACCAGTGAGATTGTTCAGTGGGAAAGGGTACTTGTCACCAAGGCTGATGACCTGAGGTCAATCCCTGAAACCCACAGATGGAAGAAGAGAGCTGACTTTGAAATATTGTCCTCTGACTGACACCCCCCCCACACACACACCAGGGCATGTGTCTTGTAACCCAAACAAATAAATAAATGTGTAATTTTTATAAGCTTTCACTATGCAGTTGTGCTGGCTAGTCTTACGTCAACTTGGCACACAAACTAGAGTTATCTGAAAGGAGGTAAACTTGAGAAAAATATCTCCATAAGATCCAGTTTAAGGCATTTTCTTAATTAGTTATTGATGAGGGCAGGGCCAGCCCATTGTGGGTGGTTCCATCCCTGGGCTAGTGGTGCTGGGTTATATAAGAAACCAGGCTAAGCAAACTTCCATGGGAACCAAGACAGTAAGCAGTACCCCTCTATGACCTCTGCATCAACCCCTGCCTCCAGATTCCTGTCCTATTTGAGTTTCTGTCCTGACTTCATTTGGTGATGAACAGCAATGCAGAAGTGTAAGATGCATAAACCCTTTCCTCCCCAGCATGGTGTTTTTTTGTTTTGTTTTGTTTTTTGCAGCCATAGAAATCCTAAATAAGACAGCACTGTTACATATATAATAACATCTGTCATATATGGATGTATAAAGAAGAGTCAACACCCTATATCCTTATTTTCTACATCTATTAATTCAAGTAACCATGTGATGTAGAAAACATGAACAGTGTCCTTGTTGTTACCTCCAAACAATAGAGTTTAACTACTATTTACCTTTACATTACAGTAGGTATTAGAAGTCAGAGATGGTTTGAAGTGTACACAACATGTGTAGGTTATATGCAAACATGACAACAGTTTACATTAGGGGCACAAGCATCTGCAGATTTTGACATGCTTGGAGTCCTGAAACCAATTACCTGTGGGTGCCAAGAATAGCATGAGAACCCATAGACATACAGCTTCAGAAATGAGCTTCACAGTACCTTCACAGCAATATGTGTAGCTCCTGCTTCCTTCTAAAGTGACATTTCTGAAGAAATCATTCCTTGTTTTCATAAACGTGTACTTCTAAACAACATGGCTCTTTTATAAGATAAATTATTCTATATATACATTCCCCATGACATGCTCTTTTTCTCTCCTCAATGTTTTTTGGGGACTCTACACTAATCAAGCTGATAAACAGCTATAACTCATGCATCCTCCAAAACTGAATAGAATTCTGTGAGAATATAAATAGACTGTAATCTATCCATTCTTATACTGACAGACGTATGACTGTTTCTAATTATCTTCTATAACAATGTTGAAATGAGGAATCTGACACGTGTCTTCCGGTGTACATGCATGAGTGATTCTTTAATTTAGTCCCCAGGAAAGGGATTTCATGCTTGTCTTTAAATAACCCATTTTCTTTATCTTCATCCTATTTTTAATAATTTATCTTTATCATTTTACTGGCTATATATTATCTCAGTAAGTGTATGCATTAAGCTTCCTCCCTATTCTTAACCATCTAGAATTTTCTTCCATTTTGAGGAACTTTGCACACAAGTTTGGAAAATAAAATCTGTGTAAATGTCTCTGTTCTTTTGGTCACAAATATTGTATTGTATTTTTTTTAAGGTCAAATTTCCCAGAAAAGGATTTTTTTTTTGTGTCAAGACCAACTTACCAATTGAACCAATTTACATACTTTGTGAGGTTTTCTATGGCTAAAACAATATGAAACAATCCCCATCCAAGAAGTTGTTAATCCTTTTGAGCATATAATTAAAAATACTTTGCATTGGGGGAAAAAAAAACAAAACTCAAAAATCAAACAAATATACTAAAAACTAGTTCTATAACAATTTGAAGGATTTCTTAAACCCTCTAAAGTCTGTATGTTGGTATCACTATTGAATAAGAAATATTGTCCTTCTCTTAGTCCATCTGCATTATTATAATAAAATACCCAAGGCAGACTTCTTTATAAAGAAAAATTTTATTTAGCTCACATTTCAGGAAACTCAAGAACATGGCTGGCATTTTCTTGCTTTTAGGGAAGGCCTCACAGTGGATGGTATAAAAATGGCAGGAGAACATTCAAGAGTGGCCAGCAGTACACATAAAGAAAGGAGTCACCTAACAACTTGTTAGGTTGGGAGCTCCCTGTAAGAGGATGCATATATTCCTATGACAAAAGCAACAATCACTCTTAAGACCTGGTCACCTCCTACTTAGCTCCATCTTTTAAAAGATTTCACCACTCCCATACTGCTATCCTGGGGACCAAGACAATATAGGAATGCCTAGATAGAAAAGCCCTATCTGAACTCTAGCATCCTACCCACTGCCTGTAACTTTACCATACTTTGCCTGGTCAGTTCATAAACTAATTATGCTTTGTATCATCAAGTGGCATTTGTTGTAAACCACCACAGAGTTCATGAAGTATCAGCAATACACCAGACACCAGGTTTCTTTAAAACCTCTCAGTTGTAAAGAAAACAGGCTAGAGGAAAGCAGGAACAGAAAGCAACATGTGCAGTAACAAGTGTTCATTAGGCAAATAGAGGTTATATTAACAAATGATAAACTGTCATTAACCAAAGGACTGTGAAGAATGAACATTCTCAAGATCTTATAGGTAGGGGAAACATTACTGGTGAAAGAAAAAGTATATAGGCTGAATATGTAGAGAAAATTATACATATGTTAAAAGTGGTAGAATTCAAATGGTAATGAGCATGGGAAAGAGTTGATAGTCCTTATTTGGGACAGAAATTGAAATACCACATATGATTCTAGCACTTGATCTGACAGCACAAAGGAAACCACAAAATTTCTCCTCCCATTTTATTACAAAAATTTGATATTGCACACACAACAAACATTCTGCCTTTTTCATGTAACTATATGGAGTGGAGTGAAGTGCTCAATTCAGCATCACATAAGGTTTTTTTTATTTGGTGTCTGTGTGTTTGTGTGCCTATGCATGAAGATGCATGTGCACATGTGTGTTTGAGAGTGTGTATGTGCATATGGATGTCTATGCACATATGTATCTTGGAGTGTGTGTAGAGAATAGTATCAGATGTCTCCCTCTACTGTTTTCTTATTTTTTGAGATAGAGTCTCTCACTGATCATGTAGCTCACTGATTTGGCTGGATTGATTGGCCTGAGAGCTATAGAGATCTGCCTGTCTCTGACTGCACAACAATGGTATCACAGACATATATTGGCATACTTGACCCTTTATGCTGGGAATCTAAACCCAAGTCCTCATGCATGTACAACAAACAGTGATGACCATCTCCCCTGCCCGGGCACACAAGTTTTAAAATTATTTGCTAATATAATCAAGTGCATTCTTAATACACTTTAACATTGTCCAATGGCTTTCATTTTATAAATAGAAATATTAGAACACCTGAAAATATTCTTATAAAATGGCTTTTAAAATTTTAAGGTAAATAGACTTGTTTTTCAGCCTGTTGGTTCACGCTCTTTAACACTATCAGTTTGTATACAATTTTTTTTTAACATTTATTTATTCAAGTTACATCTCAACCACAGCCCCCTCCCTTCTCCCCTCCCAGTCCTACTCTCCCACCCTCTTCCCCCTCTCCTTCCTCACTTTCTCCTCAGGTGAGGGGAGCCCCCACATATCAACCTTCCTCATTTCATTAATCATGTGAGGGCTAAGAGCTTCCTTTTGCACTGGGTTACAACATGGCAGCCCAACTAGGTAAGGTGTTCCACTAACAGGCAACAGAGTCCATGACAGACAGGGCCCCCTGCCACTTCCTGAGGGATCTGTATAGAAGGCCAAGTTGACTACTGCAGAAAAAAATTAATTACGTTGGGTGCCATTTGTTAAAAAAAAAGCTCTAAATTATTTACTAGTATTTATATTATGGTTAGTTGGTTGGGTGTCTGTTAATCTTTAACCCACCATTATAAATGAGTACAAACAGACACCACATTGATTTTCACAAGCCTTGGCCTGAATTGGGCAATCCTAGCCCATCTAAGCTAGCTTGTAATTCTGTTACCCGAATATGACCCAATATATACATACGTCCCCTTGGACTGCCATTCTCCACAATATGCTGATGTTCCTGGCCATGTGGAATGACGTTCTTTTTTCTAACCTATAGTGTGTGTCCTCCTTCTTCCTGCTTCTGACTGGAATGAATTAATCCTCTGTCTAAGGTGCAGGCTTCCTGTTCAAATCTCAGGAAGTCCCACCTTTCTCTGTCTTTGCCCAATCTCAGCATTTATTTAACCAATCAGAGGCAATGTAACAGACAGTAAACAGGACCAATTAACATTTAGAATGTTTAACAATACCCCATCAGTCTATCATCTGTATAGGTGCAGGGGGACCTAGGTCTGGTCTATATGTGCTTTTTTGGGGGGGAGGGGGTTAGTGTTTCAGTTTCTGTAAGCCTCTCAGGGCCTAGATTGGTTGGTTCTGTTGATCTTCATGTGATATTCTTGTCCCCTCCCAGTCTCTCTGTTCATTCCCACTCTCTTATACATGACTCCCAGAGCTCCACCTAATGTTTGGCTGTGTATCTTAGCATCTGTTTTAATGCTAAGCATCTTAACAATGCTGGGTTGAGTTTCTCATAGGATAGTTACGCTAGGTTCCTGTTCCTTTGGGCCTGTGGGTTGTAGAATAGTTATCCTGTACTATATGACTAAAATACAGTTATAATTGAGTATATACCATGTGTATCTTTGTGGGTCTGGATTAGCTCACTCAGGATGAACTTTTCTAGTTCCATCCATTTGGCTGCAAATTACACGATTTCCTTGTTTCTGATGGCTGAGTAGTATTCCATTGTGTAAATGTACCACAGTCAGAATGCCTAAGATCAAAAACTCAAGTTTTTGCTGGTGAGGATGTGGAGAAAGGGAACACTCCTCCAGTGCTGGTGAGAGTGCAAAATTGTACAAACACTTTGGAAATCAATCTGGTGATATCTCAGAGAAAATTAGGAATAGTTCTCCCTCATGCATCTCCTAGGCATATATCCAAAAGATTCTTCACCAAACCACAAGGACATTGTCTCAACTATGTTCACATCAGCTTTATTCATAATAGCTTGAAGCTAGAAAAACTGTTATCAATAAGGAAATATTATTTTGTGTATGGGTTGGAGTCAAAAGAAGAACTCTGTGGAACCAGTTCTTTCCCTCCAACTTGACTGGGTTCCTGGTGACTGAACACAGGTCTCCAGGCTTGTGCAATAAACACCTCTACCAGATGAGCCATCTTACCACTGTTACCTTAGTTTTCAAGCTCTCAGCAAGCAAGGGATAGAGAGGCAGCTCAGTGGGAAAGCTTGTCTTAGTATGCATGAGGCCCAGGGTCTGACACCCAGCACCATAAGATAAATCAATAAAACAAAACTAATTACAATGATTTTATTTATATAATTGTTGTCACAGTTTAATTACAATAGAGGTTTTGAATTTTTGGAATGTATCTTACTGTCCTGCAGACAAAAATAATACAATCAGTTATAATAATGCAATGGAGATGTCTTTATAGACTTTTGGCAGAAGCATAAAGATATTTTATATTTCAGTGATTTTTTTTTAGTGTGTTGCTTATATACATTTTTTCCTCTTGAAAAATTAATTTAATTTCCTGGGATAATTATTCTTTTTCCTTAAAATACACAATTCTTATATATATCATACAGATATATGATGTTAACTACTTAAGGTCTGATTATAAAGGGCAGAAAACTATGTTTTAAATTTTAACATAATCAACTGAAATATAATTTTCTTTTTGAGATACAGTCTCATGTAGCCCAGCCTGGGATAGAATTCACTATGTAGTCAGGGGTAACCTTGAACTCTTGACCCTCCTGCTTTTACCTCCCAAGTGCTGGGATCACAGGTGTGAGCTATCATGAGCAGTTGAGGTAGAATAAATTGACTTAAGGTTATAAAGTTCTTGGTACAAAGAAATGATTGACTTCTCATTGCTTCTTTTCAAAACACCCCTTGAATGTTTAATGGGATAATCAGACCACATCTCATTAAACATGGTTTAACTGTCAAAACAGAGCTTCTTCAAGGGAACCTTGAAATACTAGAAAGGTGCACTCTTGTTAAGAGTTACCTAATAAACAGAATGTGTGTCACTTCCAGAGTTCAGAAAGTTTTCACATGTGTAAGTCAGAAATCCAAAGGCAGTTAGTCTTAACACACTTTGATAGAAATGTCAGTGAAAGGCACAGAGGACAGAAAACAGAATGAACAAAAATATATGTTATTATTTGTTTATAGAAGTGCTGAGGATGGAACTTGGAACCCTGCCTAAGCCATATCCCCAGCCCAATAATTTATGTTCACATATATTTTCATTTCTGATGTGAATTTACTTTATGAGAAGGAATTGTTTCATGGGGTATCTTCTCCCCAAGTGTTAAGTTGGTTAGTACATAAAGGAGTCAAAGACTTCCATGAAATGATCTGACAAGTGGTCATTAGCACTTACCTGAAGACTTCTAAAATCACTCACTACATAAAAAAGTGAAACGAATCTACAATAGGTACAAATTATATACATTTATTAATAATTTTAAATAACACTCTTGTATAAATTCTTTCATATATTCAAATCATACAGAAATTTAGAAATGCATCATGAAGCCTAGTACAGCACACATATGAGACACGTTTTTAAATTTTGGGTTAGCATTTTAGTGACATAAATACAATTTTAATTTTTAGAAACATTTCCTAATTGAATGGACTGAAATTTAAGGGTACAGAGTGCTTGTGCCTAGCATCAAAGTTGACTAGAAGTCACTTAGCTTTGGGCTAGCTTGAGTCTGAAGCTATGGGCTCACTTAAAGGTAACTGAAGTTTCTGTGTATGCATAAGCAACAAGGAAGATCCTTAATACCTTTGAAAAAGTATCATTCAAACCACTGACAGTTTAATGATCCATAACCTTTAACCATTTGATATTATTTGACTTCTTCAGATTGATCACTATGTTCTTGCATCTCCCCACAGCACAACCATTGGCTCAGAGTGAAAGAAAAAGATGAATTAACCATCCATCACCTTCTCCAGCTCTGCATATAGATATCAAACCCATTTCAATTCCTAAACCATTTGTTGTCAAAAGTAACGAAAGACTAAAGGTTTTCTGTGTGTGTTTATGTGTGTTTGAGGTCACAAAGACTTCTGTTGCCCTAACAATTGCACTGGCTTCTTTTAACTTACTCTGAATATCTTGTCAGAGAGCTTTCCTGAAGAAATGCAAAAAAACACAAATCCCACCCACATTCTACTTCAAAATATAAGAAGCCTGAGAGAGCCATTGGAATTAATCTTATGTTTACAAACATGGGGGGAAAAAAGCACAGGACCAAGTGAGTGAATGATAATAAAGCTCTAACCTACACTCTTCTAAAACACATCTGGATGACCAGATAACCCAAATTAACTGTAGGTCAGTGAGTACTGCTTTTATGATTAATGATTCTAGGAATATTGGGACTAGAGAAAAGAGATGTCATTTGGGATTTATATGGTCTTGTTAAAAAAAAAAAAAAGACAAACCTAGGCCACTAGAGGCTTATAGAGACTGAAACACTAACCAACAATAAGAAAAAAAAAAGCTTAGACTTGACCTAGAACCACCCCCCGGCAATACTAATATAGAAGATAGGCAATGTGGTGCTCATACAGATCCCTTAACAAGTAGGGGTGGGATGGTCTGAGTCATGGACTTTGTTACCTCTTAGTGGGACACTTTACTGTAGTGGAGCTGCCAAGTTAGGCCCTAGAGCAAGAGGAAGCTCTTAGCCCTCATGTGACTTATGAACTGAGAGGGGCTGATATGTGAGGGGCCCCCACATCGGAGGAGCAAGATAGGTGGGAGTAGGGGTAGAGTGGGAGGGTGGAACCAGGAGGGGAGGAGAAAGGGGGCTGTGATTGAGATGTAACTTGAATTAATAAATAAACATATTTAAAAAAAGAATTCAGAAAAAAAAGAAACAAGAAATAAATCTTTCCTCCCAGCCCATGTCTGCCCCATTGCGCTTTCTTAAAATCCAAGTATCCCTGGGAAAAATAATACACTGAGTCCACAGAACCTTTATATAAATAAGAGGTTTTCTGTCATTTTGATTTCTCTATAATTGGAGAGACTGTAAATAAGACAGCCCTGGGATCAATGTGGAGGACGATGGTGATGAGCGAGGTCAAAGACATGCTTGACACTGACCACAACATCCACCTATCAGAAATGTACAGGGCTTACTAAGGTGAGCTAATGAAGGTGCAAGCATCAGTTCATTTGCAGCAGTGATAATTATTTCTCAGTAAGGTTCATGTAGGTATTAAATTTTTAAAATAACATTTTGTCAATCTTTAGACAAAAATTGTTCCAACATTAGGCTTTACAGAGGACTCCTGGTGATGGGTGCTGATGCCTCCTGAGGAATGAAAACTCTGCACTGTGTTTTACATTGATTTCCTACTCAACTTTCACAGAGAGATCACATCCTGATTGATCTTTAGAGGAAAACTATTTCTACTAGCAGAACACTGGGGCCACTAAATAATGTTATTTAAAACACATTTTAAGGCTATACTTTTTCTTCATTGTGAAAAATTAAGAACATGACTTTGGAGTACTTGATGAACATTCTTTGTGGTTTAGTTTCTATGTTATCTTTTAAGATCTGTTTCAAGGAATCTCTATTCAATTGGAATCTGGACTATTTGACTTCATACAAACACTCCTTGTTTATTGGGTAAACATCTCTTTAACAAATGTTTAGTTTTTATCTCCTTACCTTTACTTTTGGCAGGAGATGGAGTATCAGGGAGGCAATCGCTGTACACAATGCTTTGGAATTGTGTGATGTACAGTCCATACACTCCTGTGCTGCAACTGCTAGGAAAAGTCTCTCCATTTCCTCCCCATAACAGGAATTCATTCATTTTAATGAACATTAGTTGGTAGCTTTGCCTTCTCATCATTAATCCTGACTTTAGATAGAAATCCTTGTGTGTTCTTTCCACAAAGTCCTTTGTAGCTATGTGGTCCCGAGGCCCTGAATTGTGCCTTTGAGTTCCCTCCCTCCCCCCCCCCTCCTTTCCTCTCTCTCTCTCTCTCTCTCACACACACACACACACAAGAGGGGGGGAACACATTCAAGAGCACACAAGGGCTCTATTAGAAGCATCCACAAATGGGAATCCTCATTCCAGTCTTCTAGGGCCCATGGCTAGTAGGTTTATATATTATCACATAGCCAACTAACTACACAGTAGAAGTGAGAATTGATTCCAAGAATAATAATGATATTCATTATATAGCCCTGAATAATTTGGCCTCTGTGCCTCAGTTTCTTCATCTATAAAATAGGTTTATAGATGAAGTTTCTTCATCTATAAAATAGCCTACTTCTTAAGGAGCCTAGGGTGAGGATCAAAGAACACATATGGAAACATGTTTTGTAAATGACAAAGAGCAATGCAAATACTAATATATACTGTAATTCTGGGGATTAAACCCATAGACTCATATGATAAGCAAACAATCAGCCACTTGTAAATTGTATCAGTAGAATGAAATGTAATGTCTGCTTTCAGAAAGACAGCCAAATATGCAGCGCACCCTCAGGTTACCTAAGGACCCTCTAGTCTACACTCATCTCCACATCCAGAGCAC
>CAJQZJ010012348.1:4563191-4622069 GCA_907164525.1 Lophiomys imhausi | reverse complement strand
TGTGTGTGTGTGTGTGTGTGTGTGTGTGTGTGTGTGTGTGTGTGTGTATGTACAGGTGTACATAAGCACACACATGCATACTAATCCATAAGGATAACAATATGCATATGCATGTCAGAGGACAACTTGCTGGTGTTCTTTCCATTCACCATGTGTGTCCCGAGCATCAAGCTCAGATTGTCAGTTTTGTTAGCTTGAATCTTTACCCACTGAACCACCTCACAGATCCTTACATAGCTGTTTTTGAAACTTTAAAATTTCATTTTTCTTTCCTTTGAGGCATGAAAGACTGTATAAAATATGGCTTAAGCAAAAACTTTCTTTCTCTTCTCCCTAAATGGTGATACTCCTAGGTCTTTTTTTTGTTTTGGGTGGTACTGGGTGTTAATCTGGGGCCTCTTCCATGGTGGGCAAGCACTCTCTCTGCCACTGAGTTACACTCAAGATCATTTCTCCCAGACTGCTATTTTTGGTTTCTTTCACCTTTTACTCTATTCATTCTCCATGAGTGAGTTCATTCACTTGTAGAGTCTGCAATGGAAAACGTGTATCTCCAGTCCATTTCTCTGTCTTAAATTACAAACTATATATTATGTACATATTGCCTGTATACCTGGGTCTACAAATATTTCAATTTTTTTCCTTTATTTTTTATTTCTTCAAGTTACATCTCAATCGCAGTCACCTCCCTATTCCCCCTCCAGTCCCACCATCCCACCCTCAACCCCCCATCCTCTTCCCTTTTTTTTTCTTTTAAGTTTAAGGTATATCTTATTTCCCCCTACAGTTTCCCCTTTCAGTCCAACAAATGGCTCTTTCTCTTATAATAATAAATACAATACAGTACAACAGAGGTAATTAGGCCACAGTTATGAGGGTTATTTGGCTTAACGTACATTCCCAATGACCAGTCCATATGTATTTGGTACCTGACTTTAACATTCTACTATCTAACCATCTCCATGAGTTTAAAGTTCTATATCTAACTCAGCTTTCATACTAACTTGCATCACAGTTTTGAAAACATCTTCTTAGATCTAGAACACCAGGAGTGAACCTGCATGTGCACAAGAAAGTTTAAAAGAGGCCTTGAAGAGATCACATTAATGTTCAAGTAAAATGAATTGCTTGTTAAAGATAAATAATATCGCCATTCAAAAATCCAGCACACCTTCCAGAGGAAGGCAAAAAATAAGAGTTGTAAAACCTTGACATGTCAAGAAACACACACACACACACACACCACAATAATTACAAATAAATATAAAATGAGTATTGAGAAAGTCAATGAAAGTGTAAAATCAATATTTTTAGATCCCATGGAAATGAGCTAAACTATTCACAAAGTGGACATCACAAACTGTATACACCATGAGGTGACAAGAGCAAGAGCACAGTGCACAAATGGATGAGAAGTTAGCTCCCACAGAGAGTGGGAGATGGACAAAAAGAATAGGGGGATGAAACACAATAGAGTACAAAAGACAAAAGTTGTGCAATTCTAGAGCTCTGTGATAATGCTTTACAAAGTCTGTAAACAAAGACTTAAAGAAAGTTCACCATGTTATAGGGGATATAAAGAATAAGAAATGAATGTTAATTATTACACATGACAATTAGAGCCAGACTTAAAAAATTAGGGCAAAGGAGAAACTAAAACTTTAAAACTAAGCACATATATTACACTGCTGATATGTATGTTTTTTTTTCTTTTTTTTCCTTTATTTTTTATGTCTTCAAGTTACATCTTAATCGCAGTCCCCTCCCTATTCCCCCTCCAGTCCCACCCTCCCACCCTCAACCCCTCATCCTCTTCCCTTTTTTTTTCTTTTAAGTTTAAGGTATATCTTATTTCCCCCTACAGTTTCTCCTCTCAGTCCAACAAATGGCTCTTTCTCTTATAATAATAAATACAATACAGTACAACAGAGGTAATTAGGCCACAGTTATGAGGGTTATATGGCTTAACGTACATTCCCAATGACCAACCAGTCCATATGTATTTGGTATCTGACTTTAACATTCTACTATCTAAACATCTCCATGAGTTTAAAGTTCTATATCTGACTCAACATTCATACTAACTTGCAACACAATTTTAAAAGCATCTTCCTAGATCTATAACACTCTCTTGACTCCTAAACAACTCAAAATTTAATTATGAGACTCTAGCTGTCTGTTCCTCAACAACCTCAGAGACCTGAGAGGGATAAATATACATGATTTTATAGGAAGTACAGGGTCTGCAGCTTCCCAAACTAAGAAATGACATACCAGTGGCTGCCTGGACAGTTCCCATTTTCTCTCCATACATTACAGCATCGTTCTTCAGTCGTTTGGCCCCACTTCTCTGACAGACATTGATTGTAGAGCAGGGGATATGAAGGACTTACCTACCCTGTCTTGGCAGAGCTAGGCTGCTGACTTACCTGCTTCCAGGTTTTGTCCTTTTTGGACAGCATTCTGTCTACAGTTGGAGCAAGGGGCTTTTCCTACCAAGAGATAGGCTTGTGACTAATTCAATCATCTCCCACTGGAGATTCTTCGATGCTCATCTTCTACTTGGAGGAGAATAGGGGGTGCTGTCAGGAGTTGATATGTCTTGATATAAACAAATCTAAAGTTACGAAAACATCTTTGAATGCCATATTCTGCAGATCTCTTGAGGTTTTTAAAGAGGCCCTATCTATCTCTTATATTAGGGTAAGCAGATGTTGCTTGTCTCTTAGCAGGTTTATTTCTGATTAGCTTAGCAAGTAACTATAATAGGCTGTCATAGTACCTAACAGAATGACTGGCTTGCATAACCATTAGTTTGCATTTCTTAATTATCCTAAACAGTTCATGACAGTAGTAAAAGGACGAAACATCACATTTCATTTTTTTTTTCTTTACCTCCTAACCCTTCTATCCCATTTCTCTGGGGTGGGGTGTCCTTATATAACAGTCCCTCATCTCAGTTGAGAGGTCGTATGAGGGCCAAGAGCCTCTTCATTCATTGGGGATCTATGAAGCAGTACCATCAGTGAAAAGTGTCTCACTGCCTGGAAGAAAGAACTACTAAAACAAATCAATAAGCATACAATAGATAAAAAAGACTAAAAAATAGAAAAAAATATAACTAATATATAAAAAATAAATAAAAAATAAAAATTAAAAATAAGAAGTCTATGTCCAAGTTCCCTTTGGTGTGTTAGTTGTAGTATCGATACCTTCTACTATATAGCTAAAATCCTACTATAAGTGAATAGATGCATATGTGTCCTTCTGAGTCTGGGTTAGTTCACTCAGGATGAGCTTTTCTAGTTCCATCCATTTGGCTGCAAATTGCATAATTTCATTGTTCCTGATAGCTGAATAATATTCCATTGTGTAGATGTACCACAGTTTTTTAATCCATTCTTCGGTTGAGGGACATCTGGGTTGTTTCCAGTTTCTAGCTATTACAAATAAGGCTGCTATAAACATAGATGAGGAAACTTCCTTATGATTCCGTGAAGAGGCATTTGGGTGTATACCCAGAAGTGGTATGGCTGGGTCCTGAGGCAGAGCTATTCCAAGTTTTCTAAGATATTGACAGACTGACCTCCATAGTGGTTGCACAAGCCTGCACTCCCACCAGCAATGGAGTAGGGTACCCCTTTCTCCACACCCTCACCAGCATGTGCTGTCATTTGAGTTTTTGATCCTAGCCATTCTGACAGGTGGGAGATGGAATCTCAGAGTCGTCTTGAGTTGCATTTCTCTGATGATTAAGGATGTTGAACATTTCTTCAAGTGTCTCTCAGCCATTAGGGATTCGTCCTTTGTGAATTCTCTATTTAGCTCTGTCCCCCATTTTTTGATTGGATTATTTGGTTTCTTGGCATTTAATTTCTTGAGTTCTTTGTAGATTTTGGATATTAGCCCTCTGTCAGATGTGGGGTTGGTGAAGATTTTCTCCCAGTCTGTAGGCTGCCGTTTTGTTCGAATGACAGTGTCCTTTGCCTTACAGAAGCTTTTCAGTTTCATGAGGTCTCATTTATTGATTGTTGATCTCAAGTCCTGAGCTGTTGGTGTTCTGTTCAGGAAGTTGTCACCTGTGCCAATGAGTTCAAGGGTTTCTCCCACTTTTTCTTCTAGTAGATTTAGTGTGACCGGCCTTATGTTAAGGTCTTTGATCCACTTGGACTTAAGTTTTGTACAAGGTGATAAGTATGGGTCTAACTTCATTCTTTTACAAATGGACATCCAGTTGGACCAGCACCATTTGTTGAAGATGCTGTCCTTCTTCCATTGTGCCGTTTTGGCTTCTTTGTCAAAAATTAGGTGGCCATAAGTGTGTAGGTCTATTTCTGGATCTTCAATTCGATTCCATTGATCTACTGGTCTGTTTATATACCAATACCAGGCTGTTTTTACAACTATTGCTCTGTAGTACAGCTTGAAATATGGGATGGTAATACCTCCATATGTTTTTTTATTGTACAGAATTGATTTAGCTATTCTGGGCTTTTTGTTGTTCCATATGAAATTGAGACTAGCTCTTTCCAAGTCTATAAAAAACTGTGTTGGTATTTTGATAGGAATTTCATTAAATCTATATATTGCTTTTGGTAGGATAGCCATTTTTATTATGTTGATCCTACCTATCCATGAGCATGGGAGATCTTTCCATCTTCTAAAGGCCTCTTCCATTTCTTTCTTCAAGGGCTTGAAGTTCTTGTTGTACAGGTCCTTTACTTGCTTGATTAGAGTTACCCCCAGGTATTTTATGTTGTTTGTGGCTATTGTGAAGGGGGTTGTTTCCCTTATTTCTTTCTCAGCCCATTTGTTTGTTGTATAAAGAAGGGCTTCTGATTTTTTTGAATTAATTTTGTATCCAACCACTTTGCTGAAGGTGTTTATCAGCTGTAAGAGTTCTCTGGTGGAATTTTTGGGGTCGCTTATATATACTATCATATCATCTGCAAATAGGGATAATTTGACTTCATCGTTTCTGATGTTTATCCCCTTGATGTCCTTTAGTTGTCTTATTGCTCTAGCAAGAACTTCAAGTACTATATTGAAGAGATATGGTGAAAGTGGACATCCTTGTCTTGTCCCTGAGTTTAGAGGAAATGCTTCAAGTTTCTCACCATTTATTTTGATGTTGGCCACTGGCCTGCTGTATATTGCCTTTATTATTTCTAGGTACGGCCCTTGTATGCCCATTCTCTCCAGAACTTTTAGCATGAAGGGGTGTTGAATTTTGTCAAATGCTTTTTCTGCATCTAGCGAGATTATCATGTGTTTTTTTTCTTTCATCTTGTTTATATGGTGAATGATGTTGATAGATTTTCGTATGTTGAACCATCCCTCCATCCCTGGGATGAAGCCTACTTGATCATGGTGTATGATACTTTTGATGTGTTCTTGAATTCGGTTTGTTAGTATTTTATTAAGTATTTTTGCATCTATGTTCATGATGGAGATTGGTCTGAAGTTCTCTTTCTTTGTTGGGTCTTTGTGTGGTTTAGGAATCAGGGTGATTGTGGCCTCGTAGAATGAGTTTGGCAATGTTCTTTCAGATTCTATTTGGTGAAAGAGTTTGAAAAGTATTGGTGTTAGCTCCTCTTTGAAGGTCCGGTAGAATTCCGTGCTAAAGCCATCTGGCCCTGGGCTTTTTATGGTTGGGAGATTTTTAATGATTGTTTCTATTTCCTTAGGGGTTATAGGGCTGTTTAATCTGTTTATCTGATCTTGATTTAGCTTCAGTAGGTGGAATCTATCAAGAAGATTGATCTTTGTATATTGATACAAAATTAAGAGTATATTTAGCCACATTTGAATAGATCTTTGTATATTGATAAAAAATTAAAGGCAACGCTTCCTAATGGTATCGTACCTCGAGATACTTAAAAATGAAATGTGAAGCTCTGGCCTCTTGATACCAACCGTCTTAAACTGTTTAGGATAGTTAAGAAAAACAAACTCCTAGTCATGCATGCATGTCACCTTGTTAGCTACTATGACAGTCTATCACAGATATTCTCTAAGCTACTCAGTAATCAAGTTGTTAAGAGACAAGCAACATTTGCTTATCTAAATACAAGAGATAGATAGGGCATCTTCAAAAACCCCAAGAGATCTGCAGAATATGGCATTCAAAGATGTGGTCTTAAATTAAGATTTTTTTTTGATATCATGACATATCAGCACCCCCTATTCCACTCCAAGTAGAAGATAAGCATCGAAGAATCTCCAGTGTGAGATGGTTGAATTAGTGGCAAGCCTATCTCTTGGCATGTAAAAACTCCTTCCTTCAACTGCAGAAAGACTGCTGTCCAAAAAGGACAAAACTTGGTAGCAGGGAAGTCGACAGCCTAGCTCTGCCAAGACAGGGTAGGTAAGTCCTTCATAATCCCTGCTCTACAATAAATGTCTGTCAGAGAAACAGGACCAAAACGCTGAAGACTGATGCAGGAATGTATGGAGAGAAAATGGGAACTGTCCAGGTAGTCACTGGTTTGTCATTTCTTAGTATTGGAGCTGCAGGCCCTGCACTTCCTATATAATCAGATATATTTATCCTTCTCAGCTCTCTGAGGTGGTTGAAGAATAGACAGCTTGAGTCTCATAGCTAAATTTTGAGTTGTTTAGGAATCAAGAGGGCGTTCTAGATCTAAGAAGATGGTTATAATAGTGATGCAAGTTAGTATGAAAGCTAAGTCAGTTATAGAACTTTAAACTCATGGAGATGATTAGAAGGTAGAAGGTTAAAGTCAGGGGCCAAATATGTATGAACTGGACATTGGGAAGGTATACTGGGCCATTTAACTCTCATAAATGTGGCATATTTAATTCTGCTGTTTTGTATACAATTTACTGTTATAAGAGAAAGAACCATTTGTTGGATTGAAAAGGGAAGCTGTTGGGAGGGAAGAGGGTGGAAGGGTGGGACAGGTAGGGGGAATAGGGAAGGGTTTGTGACTGAGATGTAACTTGAAGAAAATAAAATAAAGTACTTATATAAAAAATAAAAAAAAGAAAATTGTCCATTTCACTTAAGTTTTCAAATTTGGTGGAGTATAGATTTTTAAAGTAGGATCCAAATATTCTCTGGATTTCCTCAATGTCTGTTGTTATTTTACCCTTTTCATTTCTGATTTTGTTGATTTGTGTTTTCTCCCTCTGTCTTTTAGCTAATTTGGCTAAGGGTCTATTTTGTTGATTTTCTTGAAGAACCAACTC
This sequence comes from Lophiomys imhausi, assembly GCA_907164525.1. Classification (NCBI taxonomy): domain Eukaryota; kingdom Metazoa; phylum Chordata; class Mammalia; order Rodentia; family Muridae; genus Lophiomys; species Lophiomys imhausi. The sequence goes on along the minus strand of CAJQZJ010012348.1, from coordinate 4,614,857 downwards.
TTGGTTTCATTGATTCTTTGTATAGTTCTTTTTGTTTCTAAGTTGTTGATTTCCACCCTAAGTTTGATGATCTCCTGCCTTCTGCTCCTCTTGGGAGTGTTTGCTTCTTTTTTTTCCAATTCACCCAGTTTAGCTATTAATTCGCTAATATGAGCTGTCACAATTTTCTTTTTGAAGGCACTTAGTGCTATGAACTTTCCTGGTAGCACAGCTTTCATTGTGTCCCATAGGTTTGGGTATGTTGTGTCTTCATTTTCATTGGATTTTAAGAAGTCTTTGATTTCCTTTGTTATTTCTTCCCTGACCCAGTGGTCCTCTAGTAAAGAGTTGTTCAACTTCCATGTGAGTGTAGACTTTCTGTTGATTCTTTTGCTATTGAAGTCCAGCTTTATTCCATGGTGGTCTGATAAGATACAAGGGGTTATTTCAATTTTCTTGTATCTGTTGAGGCTATCTTTGTGTCCAACTATATGGTCGATTTTGGAGAAGGTTCCGTGAGGTGCTGAGAAGAAGGTGTATTCTTTTGTGTTTGGGTGAAACGTTCTGTAGATATCTGTTAGGTCCATTTGGTTCATGATCTCTGTTAGACTCATTATTTCTCTGTTTGGCTTCTGTCTTGATGATCTGTCCATAGTTGTGAGTGGGGTGTTGAAGTCTCCCACTATTAAAGTGTTTGGATCGATGTGCGATTTAAGTTTTAGAAGTGTTTCTTTTATAAATGTAGGTGCCTTTGTATTTTGGGCATAGATGTTCAATATTGAGATGACCTCTTGGTGTATATTTCCTTTAATGAGTATGTAATGCCCTTCTCTGTCTTTTTTTATTAACTTCAATTGGAAGTCTATTTTATTTGATATTAGGGTGGCTACTCCAGCTTGTTTCCTGGGTCCATTTGCTTGGAAGACCTTTTCCCAGCCCTTTACTCTGAGGTAGTGTTTATCTTCAATAGTGAGATGTGTTTCTTGTATACAGCAAAAAGATGGGTCTTGTTTACGGATCCAGTCTGTAAGTCTGTGTCTTTTTATTGGTGAGTTGAGTCCATTGATGTTGATGGATATTAGTGACCAGGGGTTGTTATTTCCCATTATTTTGGTATAGCTGGCTGTCTTGTGTTTCTCTTTTGTTTAGTTGCTGTGGAGGTTTCTATTTCCTCTGTTTTCTTGGGTGTAGTTATCTTCTCTGTGTTGGAATTTTCCTTCTAGGATCTTCTGTAGGGCTGGGTTTGTGAGGAGATATTGTTTGAATTTGATTTTGTCATGGAATATCTTGTTTTCTCCTTCTATGTTGATAGAGAGTTTTGCTGGGTATAGTAGTCTGGCTGGGCACCTCTGTTCTCTCAGGGCTTGTAGGACATCCATCCAGGCCCTTCTAGCTTTTAAAGTTTCTGAGAAGTCAGGTGTGATTCTGATGGATCTGCCATTGTATGTGACTTGGCCTTTTTCTCTTACAGCTTTTAATATCCTTTCTTTGTTCTCTACATTTGGAGTTTCTATTATTATGTGGCGAGAGGAGTTTCTTTTCTGATCTAATCTGTTTGGTGTTCTGTAAGCCTCTTGGATTTTTACTGGCATCTCTTTCTTTAGGTTTGGGAAGTTTTCTTCTATGATTTTGTTGAAGATATTTCCTGGACCATGGAGTCGGGAGTCTTCTCTTTCCTCTATGCCTACAATTCTTAGGTTCCGTCTTTTCATTGAGTCCTTGATTTCTTGGATGTTGTGGGTGAGAGATTTTTTAGCCTTGTCATTTTCTTTGGATGTTGTACTGATTTCTTCCATTGAATCTTCCATGCCTGAGATCCTGTCTTCCATCTCTTGCATCCTATTTTTCATACTCACATCCGTAGTTCCTGTTCTCTTCTCTTGATTCTCCATTTCCTCTTTTAACTCTGACTGTGTTTTCTTTATTGTTTCCATTTCTATTTTCATGTCTTGATGATGTTATTCATTGTTTTGACTTGTAGAATTGTGGCTTCTTTGAATTCCTTCATAGTTTTAAGTTCTTCTTGAAGGCACTTTATCACTTTCCATAATGTAGAATTGTCATCGTTTTCATGTGTTTCAGTTGTGGTGAGGTGGTTCGGGCTGGACGGAATAGCGTTGCTTTCTTTTGTTGGAGACATTTCGCTCTGTTTTTTTTTTTTTTTTTGTCTCTGGCCTCTGGCCATAAGGAATTTTTTTTTTTTTTTTTTTTTTGCTGTCTTCTGGACTTGGGTCCAAAGGAGGCACTGTGGTGTAGGAGTTGCCTTACTCCACCCCTATAAGGAGAGTCATTCAGTCCCGTCTCCCAGGTGGGGACCTAATTAATTCAGGTGGCGGAGCTGTGCACAAGTAAGCTCTGATTCCCCGCCAGAAGGGCCCTTACTAGTACAAAAGTTCGATATAGGACAGTTTCAAATATCTCACAGTTTGCCCGGGGTTGGTTCCTGTAAGGGGGTAAATCTGCAGTTCAGCTCCAATAGCCTTGCCGCTCCCGAGGCTTGGAAGCTGGCCAGTGACGTCAGACTGGGATCTGAAGGCGCTTTGCAGTGGAGCTACTTCACTTCCAAGGGTCGCAACCTTTCCCAGATAATTGGATCCTCTGTGTGAGACCTGGGAGTGCCCAGCAGGGTGGGGATTATCTCTGTGTGGTTTCTGAATCTGCCGGCTGGGTATTAGGTTGGAACTTACCTACTGGGGATTTCTCCTTTTGGGGGGATGGGTTATCCCGATTCCTGGGTGCAGAGGTTTCCTGGCTTCCTAGCGTGTCCGAGAGTTGGAAGGGGCGTCCTGCCCAGACATCTTCCGTGGTCCCTGTGTAGCTGGGTGAGATTTAGAAGGGGTCGTGCCCTTTGTACAGCGTCCTGCAACACTTGCTGCCTTGTGACTGTTGACCCCGAAATCAAAATACGTCCGTGCCAGCCGCCGCCATCTTGGATCCAGTCATGTATGTTTTTATAGGAGTATGAGTTTGAAAACTGAAATTACTTTGTGTACACAGTAGTGTTAAATGAAAAGTAGGTATTTGTAGATATCTAAAGCTAGCTTTTCTACTAGAAAAGATATGTTCCAAAAGAAGAAAAGAGATGTTATAACATATCCTGCAATATGTAGTTAGAATCAAAATATTGTCTTGAAAACATATATACAAACTGATAAACATAATTTAAGATATCCATGACCTTAAGTTGTGACCTAGTTCCTTTGGCAAATGGGTCTACAAAAAGAACACCATAATAATATTATTTTCTCATTAAGAGAATGTAAACTCATTGGACAAGTGCTTGGCATTAAGGTTGAGCAGAAAGAGCAGAAAGATATAAGCAAGTCCATCCTAAGGACTTGCTTACAAAACACTGAAAATGTGGGAAGAACACGGGTTCATTAAGGAATCCTAAAGAATCCCTACAATCAAACTAATTTGGGGGAAAGTTTTAAAGTGTAATATTACTGATGGATCATGATCTGCAAAATAAGATAAATACCCTAGGTTCATAATTATATAAATAAATAATTGAAGAAATTAGGCCATAGAGAACAGACAGGTGTTTCAATAAAGTTTTAGCTTTATTTGTAAATTTATAAGACATGAATAAACTATGAAAACTAAATTTGAAGTTTGTACCATAGTAATATGGCACATACTCTTCACTGTAAAGAGCCCTGTTGAGAAATTTTAAAATAATTAGTAAAAGTATATTTGCAAACAAAATATTTACATAGTATTTTATCAAAAGGCATTTGACAAAATAATGATCTTAAGGTAGAAATGCCACCTCAATCTAGTGATTGAATTTATCATTACTAATAATGTAACATAGTATCAAATAACTTCTTATACCTGAAAATTATTAATTATTACTTTAAAATAAAATAATTTTTAGTTTTAATTTTAATATTATAATTAATTATAGAACCTTTCTTTTCCCTTTTCTCCACCTAAACTTTTTCATATATCCCTCCTTTCTATTCTTCAAAGCCCCTTTTTTTCCTTTATTGCATGTAAACATGTGTATGTATATACTTGTATATTCCCAAATATGACCTGTTCAGGCCACATGTTATTTCTATGTATGTTTTCAGGACTAACCACTTGGCACTGGAAAACCAGTTTGTGTGTTCTTCCTAAGGAAGGCTACCTCTCCTGTTTCCAGCTTTTCTCTGTTGCCTATATTTCTTTGTGCTGGGTTTAGGCCTCACGGGATTTTCTGCATTCAGCTTGACAAGCTTGTTGGTGTCATCATTGTTCAGCTCATGTTTGGGCAGTCATGTTAGTGATACGCTATGGCTGTATTTTCTGATATTACTAAGAGACACAATCTCACAGCAAACTCCTTCATACTTTAGCTCTTACAATCTTTGTGCCCACCCCTTTTCTGCAATATTCTCTCACCCTTAGGTAAGGGAGTGTTTTACAGATGTATCCATTGGGATTGAGTGCTACAATTTGTGCGTGGAGATTCCTCAAAAAGTTAAATATAAATCTACCACATGAACCAGCTATACCATTCCTAGCCATATGTCCAAAATATTTGACACTCTACTCTATAGATACTTGCATCTCAGTCATATTCAGGGCTACTCAATAAGTAGGGTATAGAAACAACTTAAGTGTTCTTCAACTGACATATGGCTAATGAAAATGTGGTACATTTACACTATGAAGTACTATTCAGTTGCAAATAAAAATAGAAAAATTAAATGATAAACTTTGCTTGTTAGTGGATACAACTAGAAAAGTTCTTATTGAGTGACATAATCCAGACTCAGAAAGACAAATGTTACATGCATGTTCTTTCTTATTGGAGGCTCCTAACTTAAAATCTTCAAATTTGAGTACATGGCCTATACTAACTACAGAAACCAAGAAAGTAGAATGTGACCATTTCAAGATTAATGGAGTTTTGGAGCAACAGAGTGGGAAATAATAAGGTACAAGTGATCTGATCAGGGGAATGAGAAATAGAGCTCCCTAGAGAATAGTATGCAAGTAAACACATAAGAAGGTGGGAAACATGGAAAGGGGAATGGCAAGACACATGTGATCTGATGGGGAAATGGTAAAAGAAGAGGCTCTTTGAGGAAGGCAGAATGTGGTAAATACAGAAGGAGCAAGGTTGGTAAAATAAGAGTAAGGATGCTTTAAAAAGTTCCAAGGAATCAAACTATTAACTATGTAAAATACTCTAAGATACACACAATTCCCTGTATAAGTATACATATAGAGTTTTAATGGACTTTTCTCCTTGGGATAATGATACTCCCTGCAAAAGACAAAGACTGACCAATAAAACCCAATATCAAACATGAGGAGGCTCATTTGAATAATGGAATTTTAAATTTCTGAAGAATTGTATTAAGAAAAAAATACAGTGAAGAGGGATCCAAGATGGCGGCAGCCGGCGTGGACGTAGTATATTTGGCTAAAGTGGTATTGACCATTGTTTATTGTGTAAAAATAAGATTGTATTGGATTACATCAGTATTGATCTTTGTATATTGATACAAAATTAAGATTACAGTTGGCCACAATGGTATTGACCCTTGCATATGGACGTAATATTAAGATTGTATTGGGCTACATAGGCATTGATCTTTGTATACTGATACATAATTAAGAGTATATTTAACCACAACTGAATAGATCTTTGTATATTGATACAAAATTAAAGGTAACGCTTCCTAATGGTATCATACCTAGAGATACTTAAAAATAAAATGTGAAGCTCTGGCCTCTTGATACCAACCATCTAAAATGGTCTAGGATAGTCAAGTAAAACAAACTCCTAGTCATGCAAACATGTCACTTTGTTAGCTACTATGACAGTCTATCACAAATATTCTCTAAACTACCCAGTAATCAAGTTGCTAAGAGACAAGCAACATTTGCTTATCTAAATACAAGAGATGGATAGGGCATCTTCAAAAACCCCAAGAGATCTGCAGAATATGGCATTCAAAGATGTTATCTTAAATTAAGATTTTCTTTTTTTTTTTTTATATCGAGACATATCAGCTCCTGACAGCACCCCCTATTCTACTCCAAGTAGAAGATAAGCATCGAAGAATCTCCAGTGTGAGATGGTTGAATTAGTGGCAAGCCTATCTCTTGGCATGAAAAAACCCCTTGCTCCAACTGCAGACAGACTGCTGTCCAAAAAGGACAAAACTTGGTAGCAGGGAAGTGGACAGCCTAACTCTGCCAAGACAGGGTAGGTAAGTCCTTCATAATCCCTGCTCTACAACAAATGTCTGTCAGAGAAACAGGACCCAAAGGCTGAAGACTGATGCAGGAATGTATGGAGAGAAAATGGGAACTGTCCAGGCAGTCACTGGTATGTCATTTCTTAGTTTTGGAAGCTGCAGGCCCTGCACTTCCTATATAAGCAGATATATTTATCCCTCTCAGGTCTCTGAGGTGGTTGAAGAATAGACAGCTAGAGTCTCATAGTTAAATTTTGAGTTGTTTAGGAATCAAGAGGGTGTTATAGACCTAAGAAGATACTCTTAAAAGTGTGTTGCAAGTTAGTATGAATGTTGAGTGAGATATAGACCTTTAAACTCATGGAGATGGTTAGATAGTAGAATGTTAAAGTCAGGGGCCAAATATGTATAAACTGGACATTGGGAAGGTATACTGGGCCATTTAACTCTCATAAATGTGGCATATTTATATCTGTTGTTTTGTATAATACTTACTGTTATAAGAGAAGGAACCATCTGTTGGACTGAAAGGGGAAACTTCTGGGGGGAAGATGGTGGAAGGGCGGGATAGGAAGGGGGAATAGGGAGGGGTTTGTGACTGAGGTGTAACTTGAAGAAAAAAAATAAAGTATTTAAAAAAAAAACACTGAATATTCCTTTAGGAAAAAATCCATATTTTAGTAGGAAAAAATCCATATTTTAGTTTTTAGACTTTTGTATTCCTTGTCTACCACAATTACAAGCACGTACTAGGAGGTTAATTACTATTTGTGGAATAAGTGCAAGATTTTTTTCAGCCCTTCCTATGAAAAGAGGAACATACCAGTTCCTATTACTAGGTATAGCAACTGACTGCCCAGATGCTGTCAAATGATCCCAACTCCATATTCATACTTGGTAGAATAGGCATAATTAAGTTAATGGGGTACTGCAAATATCTCTAAAACTTTAGAGACCAGATGATAGAATACACTGTGGCTTCCATCTTCTCCTCTTTTGGATCATTCACTTGTATAGGAAGCCAGCTGCCATGTTGCAAGGATATTAAGTAGCCTAATGAAGAAGTCCACATGATGACTCACAGAATCTTTTTGCCCTAGCAAGCCATATGTGTTAGCCATATTGAAAGCAGATTCTAGAGTCCCAATTAAGCCTTCAGACTACTGACTAATGTCTTGACTGCAGTCTCATGAGAAATCCCAATCCAACATAAAAAATGAAAGAAAATTAAACTGAAAGCCTCTGAAATTAAACAAGCAAGCAAACAAAAAAAATCTTTTTTTGTTAAAAAGGACATGAAGCAAGTGAAAAATTGAGTCATGGGTTAAGAGAAAATACTTACAAATTATTGTTCTTTAAAACATTTTTATTTAAATATTTTACAATGCTAGAGATGAAACCTATGATCTCCTACTTATTGGCAAGAGCTTTACCATGGAACTATACCCTCATTTCTGACAAACCATGCATCTGATAAGAGATTTGTATATATAACTCTATCAATACAATGATAAAAAATTACTACAAGTTTAAGATGAACAAAATCCAAATAGGTATTTTCTCAAAAGAAATATAAAACTGGTCAATAAACATGATTAGCCATCAAAGAATGCAATACCATTTCACATTTGTTAGGATGGCTATAGGTATAAAAAGATAAATAAGTGTTGCTGAGCCTGTGGACAATTTAGAATCCTTATATATTCTTGGTAAAAATAATAATGTAGGGGGTAGAGAGACAGTTTGATCAGTAAAGTGCTTGCTGTGTAAACATGAGGACCTGAGTTCTGATCCTCAGAAACCATGTGGAAAACACTGGCATGGTGCTACACACATCTCTGTTGGAGAGGTAGAGACAGGTGGATCCCTGATGCTTGCTAGTTATCTAGCCTACCCAAATCAGTGAGTTACAGGTTAACTGAGAAATCTTGTCTTAAAAAAAAGAAGACTGGGACTGAAAAAAAAAAATGGACTAGTGGATAAGTGCAAGCACTGTTCTCACAGAGTTCAGTTCCTAGCATCCAAGTAGGGCACCTCACAATGGCCTGTAACTCCTGCTCTGCAGACCCAGATTGGATGCTCACTTCTGGTCTCCACACTCACATGCATGGAATATTACACACACACACACACACACACACACAATTAAAAATAAAAAATTAAGTCTTAAAAAAATAGGGTGGAAGGAGACTGAAAACACATGATGTGTATCTGCTTTCCAGCACAATATGCTTGTGTACACACAAACTCAGACAATACACCACCCCACAAAGTGATAACATAAAATACTGTTCTTATTTTTGAAAACAATCTGACAATTCCTCACAGAGTTAAACAGAGCTGATATATGATATACAAAATTCACTCCTAGTTATATACCCCAGAGATTAAAACACTTGCACCCTTAACTTTGGAAGATGCAGGTGAGAGGCAGAGTGCTTGGCCAGCACAAACAAATGAGTCCTTGGGCTCAATCTTCAGTAGTGGGGAAAAAATCCAACAATCACTGACTTGAGGTTGCACTGACAACATTTAGATACACAAAAACATGAACAGAATTGTTCATAGCTGTATTACTTACAGTAGATAACTTTTAAATGTCCACCAATTCAGGAAAGAATAAATAAAATGTGGTATCTATACAATTAGATATCAAAAAGTATGTATTACTGATACATGTTACAACATATCATGGATGTATTTCAATGGGTGAACTTTGAAAATATTATACATGAAAGAATCCAGATATATGCACAGTGTTGGCTAAGTCTGAAGTCTCATTTCATATTTGCATTAGAATTTGATTGCAAATTCATAGAGAGGAAAACTGTTGTGATTTTATAGCTCATTTTAGCTTACATCCTCCAGAACTTAATTCATTTATACAGCTTATTTCAGAAAAGGAAGTGAAGATCTAGAAAAAGGCCTTACCTATGGTACAATTGCCTGTAGAAGTCACTGCTGAACAAGGACAGCGACGGCATTCTTTAGTAGCATCAGGACTCTGATAAAATCCTTCTTTGCATTCTTCACAGTGATCCCCTTTGCTATTTTCCTGGCAGTTTAAACAAGCACCTAAAACAATCAAATTATTGTTTCAAAGTTAAAGAACTTTCAGAAACCCTCCCTGCAACAGGAAGACCATAAGATTATACAGAAAAACCAAGAGTACTGTTTGGTTTCTATTCTGTGTTATTTCTTTTAAAAAAAAAAGTAAGAAGAAGAAGAAAAGAAAACAAAAAAGAAAAAGAAACAATGAAGAAATAAAGACAGAAGGAAAGAAAGACAAAGAAAAAAAGAAGAGATTGATTTAGGGATGGAGACATGGCTCAGCTGTTAAGAGCACTTATTTTTGCTCTGGGTTTGATTCCCAGCACCTATGTGACAGCTCACAACTGTCTGTTACTCTAGTCCAAGGGAATTTTACACCTTTTTCTGACCCTGGAACACCAAGCACACATGCATACTTGGAGACAAAGCACTCATATACATAAAACAATAAAATAAATAAATCTATTTTTTAAAAAAATTATTATGTGTATATGTATGTGCCTACATGTGCTTCTGTGCAACATGTATGAGCAAGTGCCCTTGGAAATCAGTAGAGGGAATCAGAGCTCTATGACCTGGAGTTCCACGTGGTTGTGAGCTGCCCAGTACAGGGTGTTGGGAAAGCAACCTGGGGCCTCTGCAAGAAGAGCAAATGCTTTTAACTGTTGAGCCATCTTTTCAGCCACACCCCCTAATTTATTTGTATACTAGCTATATCTATGAATTCAATGTCGTCTATGAGAAAAAAAGCTGGGTAAGTGTCATTAGAGTCACAATATGCCCTTACTGGTTGATTGACTACATACTAAAAACAGATTAACTTTGTGCAAAGAAAGAAATAAGATAATATACATTAAGAGAAGAGTGAATTGTGGCACTTTCATAGTTTGGATTTTGTATTCAAATATTGAACTACTTATGCATACAAACATGCATCTTAAAGACAGCATTGGTTGAAAAGAAAGCTGAAGAATAGTATATATAGAGAATATTTACTTTGTACAATTTCAGAAAGCCACTCTAGGGGTTGGAGAGATGGTTCAGTGGTTAAGAACATTAGATGTTCTTCCAGAGGAATCCAGTTCAGTTCCCATCACCTACATGACAGCTCACAATCATCTCTAACTCCAGACCCAGGAGATCTGGCATGCTCTTCTGGCCTGTAAATGGTGCACAGGCATGTGGTCACACAAAACACTCATACACATAAAACAAAAATAAACTATCAAAAAAGCAACACTAAGCAAATAAAAAATACATGAAACAAAAATACATATATAGTAAAAAGTTTAAATATGGACAGAGACAGCTTAAGGAATTTTATGTATTATACTGTCTCTGTGAACAGAGGAAAGAAAAATATGACTAACAAGATAATAAAGGCTCAATTTCATTTGAAATTTTCCATTTCAAATATGTGTTATGATGGCTGTTTTTGTACAACTGGAATTAACTAAAACTTAAGTGGATACAAGCTAGAGTCATCTGGGAAGAGAGAAACCTCAGTTAAGAAAATGCCTCCATCAGATTGGCTGTGTGGTGGTTTGAATGAAAATAGACTCCATGGGCCCTTATGTTTGAATACTCAGTCTCCAGTTTGTAAAACTGCTTGGAAAGAGTAGGAAGTATGGCCTTATTGAAGGAGGTATGTCAGTTGGAATGGGCTTTAAGTTTTGAAAGACTCTAGCTATTCCCAATGTGTCCTCTGCTTGAGGGCTGCTTTGAGATGTGAGTCTGAAGATGCTGCTCCAGACAACATGCTTGCTGCTTGCTGCTGTATTACCCAAAGTCATGATGGACTCCAACTCTCTGAAACCATAAGGACAATTAAAACATTTTCTTCTATAAATTGCCTTGCTCATGGTATTTTTTCAAAGGACTAAAAAGTAACCAATAAAAGACTTTAGGCAAGTTTACATGGTATTTTCTTGATTAATTATTGATGTGGGAGAGCCCAGCCCACTGTGGAGGTACCAATCCGAGGAAAGTGATTTTGAGTTGTATAAGAAAGCGGGCTGACTTTTATGAAGGAAAATGGACGAGGAGTGAATGAGAAGAGAGGAGGTGGGGGAAAAGGTACTGGGAAGAGAAGAAGGAAGGGAAACTGGTCAAGATGTAATATATGAGAGAATAAATTAATAAAAAGAAAAGATAGAAAAATGAAAACAAAACCAACCAACCAAAGAAACAAGAAATCTAAACAACAACAAAAAATAAAGCAAGCTGAGCATGCCATGAGGAACAGACCAGTGTTCTTCCATGACCTCTACTTCAGCTCCTTCCCCCAGGTTTCTGCCTCAACTTCCCTCAGTGATAGACTGTGAGCTGAGATGTGAGAGACAAAATAAACTCTTTCTTCTCCTTTCCTGTACATTCTGCTTTCGGTCACAGGGTTCATCACAGCAACAGAGAGCTCACTAGGACCACGAGCAGTTGTTACTTTTCCGCACAGGGTTGACATTGTAAATGAAAAGTTAGAAAGTGGTTAGCAAAAAAGCGAGGAGACAGAGTCCTCTGCTTTGGGGCAGCACTATGTTAGTATTCCATGATGGAGGATCCCTGAGAGAGACAAAGCAGCACCATATTTATAAACAGACTGAGACAAAGCAGTGTAAATCAGACTTACAACTACTGCTACACAAGTGAGTAAACACTACACAAAAAACTAAGACTGTGATGAAATTTACAAACTAAAACAGCTAATGTTAAGTTCATTAAGTTTTATTTGATGTATTTCTCTTACTCATGTAATAGTTACAAAAATAGGTGTTGCAGAAAGGATGAGACTGTGAGATAAAATGATACGTCAATTGGAGCAAGATTTGAAAGCCAAAACAGTGAAAATGTTATTAATAATGTGTGCTTTCAATTCCTAAAAGATTACAAAAAATTATCCCAAATTTCATGACTTACTGGGAAAGATATGTTCATGTCATCAGGACAATTAACTTTGATTTCTAATGAATTTGCATGTAAATATCATCTTTTAAAATCATATAAAATATATTTAGTTATGAATAACAATGTTTTATATAGCTCAAGATGGTCTCAAATTTACCATTTAACTGAGGCTGGCTTTGAATGCTTGATATCTTGCCTCCATCTTCAAATTCTGGGATTACAGGCAGGTGCTATCATGCCAGCTAAAATTATGTAATGTTTACAGATATGATAGTGTTGAAGGTATTTTTCACATATGTAACAAAATAGGATGTACTCACATAGTGATAAAAACACTTTGAAATTGCTTTCTTTCTAAATATTCTTATATCCTGATGCCTCTGTAGCTATGAACTCTAATAATAACAGTTTGCTTTTTAAAAAAGTTTGCTTAAAATATCACAGACAACTGTGGATTTGTTTTTAAAACAAAATCTATTTAAACTTTAGTTTTTATTATTATTGTTTCAGGTCACAGAAAGAAATCTTAATTCTACTCCAGGAGTAATGGTAGGCCACTGCAGGGCTTCAGCATAGGGGATGTCAAAATTAAATTGTATAATTTTAAAAGTTCTTACATGGAGACTGGACTGCGGTGAAATAAGAAACTAGGAAGGAGGCAAAAAGATCTGGCAAGGAAAGGCCAACAAGTTCAAATAGGTGGTAGTGGCTTGGGCAAGGATGCACAGTCAGTGGTTGGATCAGGGCATATTCTGAAGATGACAGAACTTGCTAACTGACTAGATATTTGCAGTAAGAAAGAGAGGGAATTACATATGCCTGCAAGGATTAGGAACTGAGCAAAGGAATGAGTAACAGTTACTAAACTGAAGAATGCTAGGGGAAGAACAGACAACTGTTAGTGGGAATTAGGAGTTTTGGATGTTAGGATTTTAATGTCAATCAATGCATTCCAACGAAGCAGCCTGTTAGATGTTTGAGCATGGAGATCAAGGGAGAAATGCAAACCTGACAATAAGCACATATACTGATGGCATTAACTAACTCTGGGGCCTGAGTGAGACATCACTCAGAGGAAAGTACAAGTGGAGGGGACAAATGTGTAAGCTCTGAGGTCCGATACAGAGTTGACTGAGGAAGATGGAGCACAGCTGATAAAGAAGGAAATGCATCCACACAGGAAGAGAGCCAGGAAAGTTTGGCATCCTGAATCAAAGTGGTTACTGAGTAGTCAAGGCAGTCAGTGAGTCAGGCTGCTTGAGTCTCATTTGCATGGGACACTACCAAATCACAAAAGGGCCATGTGTTCTTAAAAGTAAGTCTGTTATCTGAAGACAAAGTTTGAAGTTAAAAATAGTTGACCTTTTTATACTTTCATTTAAGAACAATGTGTTCAATAAAGAAAATCTGGAAAACAAGTAAAAGGACAAGAAACCCCGGACAATCTTATTAACATTTGGAACACCTTCCTTGAAATCTTTCCTTATTTATAGATTTGGGTTTTGTCATTGAAACAGTCTAATTATATGGTACTTGATCTTTTATAGACTGATTACTCACACTGTCATCTAGTTATATGTCATCCATTGTAATGAAAACATTCTGATAGCTATCATTTCCAGACTGCTTATGATGATCAAAGCTCTGTAGAGAAACATAAATGTATTTCATTTTACAGAAAACTACTAGGTGGCTATTGTTACCTCAAGTTTATGGATACAGAAACACTTAAATAACTTGCCCAAGATATAGTCAGAATTTTATTTTCTGGGGTTCTAACCACATACTATCTAGGTAGAAGTACTAATTACCCATTTTTATAAATTGGGGTGTCTAAGGTTTTTTTTTAGGACTGTAACTACCATTCTGGTAAGCATTTTTTTTAAACATAAAGCTTTTTATGATTTTATAATTATTTTTTCAGAAGGTTCCTGAAAATAGAATTTCTAGGTCAAATATTTTAATATACTTTTCATATATAATTTCAATTTTTCCCTGTGATGTTTTCCTCAATATATTTTACTACAAAATGAGAACTTTGAAATTCTAAATCAACCTAAAACAGAAATTCCAAAAATGGTGAGAAGAATAACTGCGAACATACAAAGTGGCCACTAGAGGGCTACTGTATCACAGCACTCTTGAAAACTCATCTGTGATAAAAATTGTACATGAACTGGCTCTTTAAGTCAGGTGCTTACTCCTTTACATTGGGTTCCAGCTTATACTTTTCATATGTTAAACCATTTATTTCTTTTAGAAGTAAGAATCATTCAAAGGATTTATTTTACTTTATCTACAAAGCATGTGCAGGTCAATGTGACAGCTGCTTCCTGTTACAAAGAAAAAGAATCATGTTCATGGATTTCTGGTACTGTAAAAGACCCAGGAAACATAATGAAACATTCTTCTTGTTATCCAATGTTGAACCTCACCGTTCTTTTTCATTGTTTACTATTAGTTTGCTCATTTATCTAACAAAGATTCAGTGAGTGTTTACTATGTGTCAGTATCTGTGCTAGAAATTGTATAGACAAGGGATGAAGCTGATGCTGTTCCTGCCATGATAGAACTTACCATGTAGTGAGTGTGTACATGAGAGTAATGGTCAAAATTAAACATGCAAATGTCAATCGTGATAAGTGCTCTGAAAAATTGCAAGTGCATGTGATAGTGTATAGTAGAGGATTTTGCAATTAGTGAGGAGCAACAGGAAATGCTAATGAAGTCACTTTTTACTGAGGACCTGAATGAATACTATGACTTAATAAGGCCAAAGGTTCTGTAGTGTGGATGGAGGAGAGTTGGAAAAGCCATTCTTGTCAGGAGAATTAACATGTATAATAACCTTGGGATAGGGCAGAAAAGCTGAGATCACACATGTAACAGTAAAGAAAGAGAATATTAGGTAAGTAGATACAGCCAGCTGACACAGCAAAGAATATTAACACAATGTCTTCCAAACACACTTATCTATACACACTTCATTGGGGAGTAGAGGATTAACATAAAGAATAAGCTTCCAGTTCAGATTCCTCTGGGGATCCAATCAGTTTAGCTTTATTCTGATGCTCTGCTCTCATAAAAACTCCTGTACTTATCAAAATCATATGTCCTGATTTATTTTTTGTTGGTGTTAAAAAACTTTCCAGGAAGTTCCTCTAATCTTTTTTCCCCAACATTTATTTAATTTTTCAAGTTACATCTTAATCACAGTCACTTCCCCCCTCCCTTTCCCACCCTCATACCCTCTTCCCCCTCACCCTTCTATTTATTTTTTCTAATTTAAGATGTATCTTTCCCCACCAACAGTTCCCCCTTTTAGTCCAATAAAAGGCTCTTTTTCTTATAACAATACATGCAACAAGAACAATTAGGCCACAGTTATTAAAATTATAAAGTATAACACACCTTCCCAATGTCCAGTCCATATGTATTTGGCAACTGATATTAATATTCTATTATCTATCTCCATGAGTTTAAAGTTCTATACCTTACTCAGTTTCCATCCTAACTTGCATTACCAACTTAAAAACATCTTCTTAGACCTAGAATACCCTTTTAATTCCTAAACAACTTAAAATTTAACTGTGAGACTATAACTATCTAGTTTTCAACCACATCAGAGACCTGAGAAGGATAAATATATCCGAATAAACTGTAAGTGCAGAGCCAGCAGCTTCCAAAACTAAGAAATGAAGTTCCTCTAATCTTACATTTAGGGAATTTGAAGATCAGAGGTGCTTGTTGTGCTTAATTTGTGACAATTTGAGTTTGCTTTAATGTGGTTTTCTCTATTTTGTAGGTGTTTGCTGAGCTTTCTGATCTGTAGGTTGATTTTTTAAAAAATTAATCATTTAGAAAATTCTTGGCCATAACTTCCTGGGCCTGCCTTACACTCACATTAGATTCTGACTGTGCCCTACTCATCTATCCTGCCTTTTATATAATAATATTTTATCAAAATGCTTCAGTTTAGACAGTTTTTTTAAAATTGTATTCTATTTGGTTCTATCCTTGCCTTCACTAGGTAACGCCTGCTCTTAAGCTCTTGTAATAAGTTATTATCTTCAAATACCATAATTTTTAGTTCTAGGTAGTTTCTTTTAATGCATGTGTATGAGTTTGCAGCTTCATATACATGCAATTACACATGGTACATATGTACATGTGTAAGTCAGAAGACAATCTCAAGTCCCATCCTCAGGAATGCTGTCCACATCTTTTAAGAGGATGACTCCCATTGATATGGAGTTCATCAATTAAGGTAGACTGGATGACCATCTAGTCCCAGTAATCCTCCTGTCTCTATTTCCCCAGCATTTGGATTATAATTGATATCAGTGGGACCGGAGAGATAGATGGCTCAGGGATTAAGAATCCTGGTTGCTCTTCCAGAGGACCCACATTCAATTCCCAGTACGTACTTAGAAATGGCTCACAACTTTTTGTAACTCCAGATGCCTTCTTCTGGCCTTCATAGATACTGCACATATGTAGTGCACAGATATACATATACATGAAACAAAGCACCCATACATATAAAACTATGCCCAGAATTTTACATGGGGTCAAAATTGAGGTTTTCATGCTTGTACAGCAAGTACTTACTGAGATATCTCACCTGTCCTCATGATGTGTGTGCGCGTGCACACACAGTATAGTGTTATTGTCTAGTAAAATTTTATCTTGTTTTATTTATTTTCTATGATTTTTTCCCTCTAATTCTTAAATATACTAGTTTTAGTTATTTTGAGGTTTCAATGCTAACTCTAATAACAATATTAGTTGTAGTGGTGTTTCCACTGCTTATATTTTTATTACTGGCCACATTTTTCTACTTTTGTAGTCTGTTATTTATTATATATCATACCTGATATATAAAAGAACCAAAGAGGGTCTTCTATTCTTCTAATAGGCAAATATGAAAAAAAATGATGGCCTCAATTCAATCAGACATCAAAGTGAGCTGCATACAGACTCAGTTTTCATATCTACCAGCTCCCTTTTAATTCTTCACTAGTTTTTGGCATGAGCCTTTGGATTAAGAATCCAGCAGATCTTTGTCTCCTCAGCTCTGAAATACTTCAAGAGATTCAGCACTTGACCTTGGGGGTTCAAACATTCAGACCTATTCCATGCATCTTTAGAGTTTGGCAATGTATTAAGAAGAGCTGACTGTATGTTATAACAAGCTCTTTTCTCTTTAAAAGGATTCTGTCTCCTCAGCATAAAAAATTTCTGGCCCAGCTGTCTATTTCCTGCATAGTCAGTTTGGGAAACCTAACCTTGTGTTTAGGACTCTTTTAGTTTCCAACTATCATGCAGGCTCCAAATATCTGTCAAAAGCTCTTCCTCAAGTACAAATCCTTGTGCTCAGATTCATCAAATCTCTCCTGGAAAGAAAGTATGTGGTGTATGGATGCAGCCACACTCACTTGCAGACATCTTGAACCATAACTTTCCTGACTATGCCTAAGAAACCCTACACCCTTTCCTTATATAACTTTCCTTAATGCTGCAGATAAAAAATAGAGTGGTATGGTAAATGGAGCATTATGAGTAGAACCTGTGCACTGGCACAAGAATGTGCTTGGCATCTTTGATGTTAGTTGAGTTAAATTAGCTACATTCTAGGTTTAATGAAAGTCATCTTTGACCTTAAAACCACATAATTCTTTACTTGTTGATCCAAGTTGTGAAGACTGGTTAATCTTGCTACCATCCTTGACCATATTTGTGTAAGTAAGTCCACAGTAAATTGCACTACGCAATCCTGGATCTACCTGACTCTTCCTTATGGCAGATGGAGCCTCAGTTCTTTCACACATGATTTCCCAAGTGATCATGGCTTTCCTGGAAGAGTTCTAACATGTTTGCGCAGTCTGAAAGACACTTCACTTTGTGTTTGATCTCTTCAATCAGCACGATTTTTGAAATTCATGAAATATTTTAAGTTGTTATAAAAGTTTGACTTGACATATACCTTATTATATCTACTTAAAAGAACAAGGCTTTATAAACAATTTTAAAAGAATCAATATATAAACACTACAAGATTGAAGGAATAAAATAATAATTTCCTGATGCTATTAAGGAAACTACATACCTGTGAGAACATCACAACTATCAGACCGGTTATTACACTGGCAGGGCAAACAGCCTGTTATATTAAAGCCATAATGTCCATCTTTGCATCGGTCACACATGGAGCCAGTGACACCCACTCTGCATTGGCAATTTCCAGAACTGCAAATAAAAGCAAAGACAATGAACAAAAGTAAGTGATTCTGAAACTGTATTGTTTAATGCTCTATAGATTAACACAGCCAAGAGTTTCTATTAGATTCTAGTTTCAAGAAGCACAAAAGGAATTCTTTTTTTAGTGATTTATTTGTTTGATTGGTTTTGTTTTCCAGAGTTCTATTCTCATTTTGTAGCCCAGGCTGGCCTCAAATTCATAATCCCCATAATTACCTCAGCCACTTAAACTAGAGAACTTCATAGCTATAATTTAGCTAATAGTATTGATAGTAATAGTTTATGATAATTCCATCATCTGTGTTTAGAAATCTTAAAATACATGACAAAGAATCTATGGAGAATAGAAGTTCCCATGGTATCTCATTCCAAGATTATTCCACAGCTCTACATATACCTGTTTCAATTTGGAGAAAAGAATCAGCCTTCACTTATCTCCTGGCTCGTAAATATGCAGGTTAAGATCTTGACATTTCTAGACTGGGTATTTGATATAATCCTCTATTTTGAGCATACAATGTATTTAAATCATTGTTCTTGTAAGTAAGATGGAGTTCACAATTAAGTAGGTATAACTAGAATGGGGATATTTAGTGCATTTTACACTAAATTCTTAAGATTTTATTTTTATTTATGTGACTATGTCTGTGTATATGCACATGTTTGTGGGTACTGACAGAAGCCAGAACAGGATATTGGATGCTTTGGAGCTAAAGTTACAACTGTGAGTTTCCAGACATGGGTACTAGGAACTGAACTCTGGTCCTCTGTAACAGTTGCAAGTACTCTTAAGTACCAAACCGTCTCTCCAGCTCCTGCATTAACTTCTCTAAAAAATTTTAGGCTGTTAACCCAAAAAGTTAGAGTAAAAAAAGACTTAAAATTTTTATTTAGTATCCCACCAATTTCTATTTATATTACTTTCTTAGATGGCCATTATAACAATAATAAAAATTATCTCCAATCATTAAAACATAAAACTTTTGTGTTATTTTCTTTAAAAATGTTTTAAGTTTTGTTTTTATTTTGAGATAGGCTTTCTATGTCAGTGATTCTCAACCTGTGGGTTGTAACCCCTTTGTGGGTTGAACAACCCTTTCATGAGGGTCACATATCAGATATACTTCATATCAGATATTTATATTATAATTCATAAGAGTAGCAAAATTACAGTTATGAAGCAGCAAAAAAATTTTATGAGTAGGATCAATACAACATGAGGAACTGTATTAGAGTGCCATAGCATTAGGAAGGTTGAGAACCACTGCTCGATACAGTCCTTTCCTATAATTCACTACGTAGACCAGGCTTGTCTGAAACACACAGAGAGACTCTGACCTCTGCCTCCTAAGTGCTAGGATTAAAGCATGTGCTACCATACCAAACTTTTTTTTTTTTTTTTAATTAGGGACTCACAATGAATGAATCAAAACAGAAGCCAAAGGGCAAGAATATTCATTACTGTGACCTACACAGAACAGCCTTCCTCCATACACAGTAGAGCATTCATTGCTATGACCCATGTAAGACAGACTCCCACCATACACAGGAGGAACAGGGCCAACAAAGAACTGAAGAGACAAAAGGAAGATGTGTTCTGGGTGTCATCTACATAAACATCTAGTAGAAAAGATCCATATTAGTATACAGGTTTGCTTTTCAAATCTAAGGATTTAAACCTAAGGCATAATATATTCCAGGTAAGCACCCTACCATCGAACTACATCTCTAGCTCTCAAACAACCGTTTCACAGCAACATACTATGGCATTATTCAAATACACCATCTCCTGATTTTCTTGATGGAATTTAGGTTGTTTCTAACATTTGATTATAAGCATTGGGAATCCCAGTTGGGCTTGTGATATTCCTAAGGCAAGTAGAAAGGGATTTGAACAAAGGCTTTAGAGGCTCCTGGAGAAATGATGGCATAGATTTTAGGAAGACCACAGCTAACTGGGGGCAGAAATATACAAAGTAATGAGTTGGAGAGTTGGCTCAGTGATTAAGAGAACTTATTGCTCTTGCAGAGGACCTAAGTTCAATTACCAGCACCTGCACTGTGCCTCATAACCATCCATAATTCCAGTCCTAGGGGAACTAATATCCTATTCTAGGCAAGTTTGGAGAAAACCACTGCCTTATATATTCTATCTAGTGCCACAGAAGTCATCAAAGTGACCACAACACATGGCACAGAGCACAGCATTTCAAAATGGCTGAATCAGGAAGAGCTGACAGCTTTTAATATTCTTACAGTGGTCCCTTTGGACAATTTTCAATTCCTTATCTTTACTCCATGCTTTCACAATCACTGACTTATTTCCAATATGTCATCTATTTCTGTCAAATTTTCCTCAAGTAACTCTTGGTACAGTTATTTCTTCTGTAAACTTTCCTGGAATAGTCTTTGTTCCTCTTTACCTCTAAAACATTTACTGCTTTCAAAGTTCTTTTTTTCAATGAAACTTTTCTCTAGCTGGTCCACAGAGATCTTGTGGTTTTCCATATTTACATTTAAATCCCAAGTTTGTTTGTTTTTTTGTTTGTTTATTGGAGACAGGGTTTCTCTGTCTAACCCTGGCTGTCCTGGAACTTGCTTTGCAGACCAGGCTGGCATTGAACTCAGAGATCCACTTGCCTCTGTCTCCCAAGTGCGAGGATTAAAGACGTGCACCACCACTACTCAATTCCAAGTGTAATTTATTCCATATTCTTTCAACATGTAAAGTTTGTTTTCCTTATTAGATTATAAATGTCCTGAAACAAAGGCTGGTCATGTGGCTTCCTATTGTCAAGACCTAGTACAAGTATATGGTATACAAAACAATTATGTTTTGCAACAGACCTTATTGAATAGGTTCTCAATTCATGGATCATATTAGCAACCTCAAAAGGGTAAAACAAAGTAAATGCCTGCTTTGTTGTATATACTTAATAAATACCTGATGAATGTTGAATAAGTACATAGACTAAAATTTGGGATTAGGCATTAGGAAGAAGAAAAGATTAAAAACACTAATTACCAAGATTTTCAGAGAAAAAACTATTTTCTCTTTGCAAATTCTTTTCCTCAATAGGGATAGTGGTTTTGTTTATTTGTTTGTTTTTTAAAAATAGGTATTCAGTATGTTATACAGTCCAGGCATGCACCACCATACTCAAAGGAAAATGCTTTTCTAGATCCAACATGCTCCTTTACATGCTCATTCTAAACCTCAAAAGTTTAGACTTAATCTGAACAGATCTTGGCTGCTGTCACGGTGGATAGGAGACATTTAAACTGAAAGCTACACTTAAAAATAGTTTTCTTAGAGATTTAGCTGCTAATATTGATTCCCTAAGGATCCATTGACTTAGTTCAGGAGGTCAAGCTAAAATGATTAATTCTTACAAGGCTCTTATGTATATCAGTTAATGCAACCCCACGCTATGCCTACTTTATTACTGTAATAAAAACAGAAGTTCGAAATTTGAAGATTATTGAGACTCTAAACTGATCTTGCATAATAGAAGTAATAGAACTTTTAACTATGGATACTGTACTTGTACTTTACAAAAAGATTTATTTTTCTTAACTGAGATATGCTTCATAGTTTACTATGCTCCTAGTACAACCAATATGTTTTACGTTCTGCCCCTAAGAAAATATTTCAAACAGGGTTGAACATTGCTTCTTTGATAGTTAGTGTTCACTGTCAATTTGATAAGATCTGGAATCATCTAGAAGGCAAGATTTTAGGCACTCCATGGAGGATTATCTTGATTAATGTATTCGAGGTGGGAAGAACCATCCTCTAAGTAAGTAAGGGGCTTGGGTTCTGGAATTCAGAAAAAGGAGAAAGGCAGCCATGCATGAGCATTCATTCTCTGCATCCTGGCTGAGCATACAATGTGAAGAGAGGGCATAATCTTCTGGTATCAGAACAACCTCACTGTGATGGACTGTACTCTGGAGCTATGAGCCAAAATAAATCCTTTCATCCATAAGTGGCTTTTGTCTGGGTATTTTACCACAACAACAGGAAGAGTACTAAAATGGCTTTCCACTTCTGCTTGTCTTGACTATCTGAAAATTTTTCAAAAAGGTGTAGAAAACTAGAAAAACAAAACCATTAGTTTTACATGGAAAGTTGGTACAGATTTAGTCAAATAAATCTAACCTAGAAAAGAAAGAAAGCAGATTTTGTGTTAAGAAACAATTTTATGTTAATATTATATACTTACCACCTCTCAGAGCTAAATCGAGAATTCACAAAAGCAGAATCTCTAATGGCTGAGAGACTGTTGAAGAAATGCTCAACATCCTTAGTTATCAGGGAAATGCAACTCAAAATGACTCTGAGATTCCATCTCACACCTGTCAGAATGGCTAAGATCAAAAACTCAAGTGACAGCACATGCTGGCAAGGATGTGGAGAAAGGGGAACACTCTCCATTGCTGGTGGGAATGCAAACTTGTACAACCACTATGGAAATCAATCTGGAAATATCTCAGAAAATTGGAAATAGTTCTACCTCAAGACTCAGTCATACCACTCTTGGGCATACATCCAAAAGATTCTTCTCCAAACCACAAGGACATTGGCCCAACTATATTCATAGCAGCTTTATTCATAATAGCTAGAAACTGGAAATAACTCAGATGTCCTTCAACCAAAGAATGGATTAAAAAAATCTGGTATATTTATACAATGGAACACTACTCAGCTATCTTAAACAAGAAAAATCATGCAATTTGCAACCAAATGGATGGAACTAGAAAAGCTCATCTGGAGTGAGCTAACCCAGACCCAGAAAAATACACATGACATGTATTCACTTATAACTGGATTTTAGCCATATAGTACAGGATAACTATCCTACACCACAGATCCAAAGGAACAGGAACCTAGAATAATTATCCTATGAGAAAATCCACCGTCATGGGTCAAAACAGATGCTGAGACACACAGCCAAACATTAGGTGGACCTCTGGGAGGGGAGTCCTATATAAGAGAGAGAAGAGGAATAGAGAGACACAGAGGGGACAAGAACAACACAGGAAGAGCAATAGAACCCACCCTGGAGGCTTACAGAGACAGAAACCCTAACCAAAAAAGGAAGAAAAAAGATTCGACTAGACCTAGACTCCCCTATACATATATAGATAGGCAACTAGGTCTTCATACAGATCTCTTTGCAAGTTGGGGGAGTTTGGGTCTCAGTCCTGGATTCTGTTGCCTGTTAGTGGGACACCTTACCCTAGCTGGGCTGCCATGTTGGGCCCCAGAGCAATAGGAAGCTCTTAGCCTTCATGTGACTGGTGAACTGAGGGGAGTGAATATGGGGGAGCCTCCCTCACCTGAGGAGAAGGATAGGAGGGAGAGGGGAAAGAGGGTGGGAGAGCGGACTCGGAAGGGGAGGAGAAAAGGGGCTGGGATCAGAATGTAACTTGAATAAATAAATAAATGTTGAAAAAAAGTATTGAACTGCATTTCTATTTAAAGCTATGTAGTCTATTTAGTCATGCAAGTTCCTGCCAAATAAGTGGATTTACAGAAAAAAGTATTAAAACAGAGACATCCTAAAAGCAGGAACAATATAACCACAACAATAATAATGATAATAATAAGCAATGATATCTTCCTGTGTTGAAGACCTGTGTTAATAAATAATCTCATTAATCCTCTGGGTAACTCTTCTAAGTGGAAGTCATAATCTTTAATTTATTACGAAGAAGACAGAGTTAGTTATCTATAGTCAGTGAGTTGGGTTTATTTCTCACTATCAGCTTGTTGATCCCACTCATCATAGCTCACTGCAACTACAGGTTCTGACCAGTGCTTCTTTTCTATCTGGTCTAGAATAAACAATGTCTCTTTTTTCACTGCTAGTAAAATTTAAATGTTCCCCAACAGAAGTTGAACAGTCTGATATTTGAAAAGCTATGGTAGGGTAACAAAGCCCAAGGTTCTCAGAGGATACAATAACAAGGATTTAGATATTCAAGTTAGATTGCAGTTTAAACTTTTTAGTGTCCATATAGATGGTGAGCACTGCTCTTTTAAAAATTTAATAGACATTTATCAAACACACCTCTTAAATAACTTTGTAAAATAGAGAAGATGCGCCCATACATATCTAGTTTTACACAAGAATACACCAAAGCTACTAAATCATCTGGCAAGGAATATGTACATTCACCATGTCTGAAACAAAGGTTAATCTTGTGATTCAGTAAAAAGGGGTCATAAGTCCTTCTACATATGAGAAAATTACAAAGAAATATGACTCTTACTGAAGATAGCTAATTGCACTTTATTAGCCAAGTTTCAAGCTTTCTGAAGCTATCTTTGAAAACACACTTGCTTTTCATTCCTCTAAGACATTACTTAGTATACAAATGGATCAAGAGTAATTTCTGAGCATCTGTATACTCTACCATGGGACACTGAATCACAAACATCCTGTAGCTATGATGTAGCCATGTTTCCCGAGTTGTTGCTGGCTGTATTTTCCCTTTAGATTTCTGTTCTGGGCACTCAAAACACTGATGTCAGCTGGCATCTTTCTCCTTAGAGAATCTATCCCTTAGTTACTTCAAGATAGTATGAATGTTGAGTCACATATAGACCTTTAAACTCATGGAGTTGGTTAGATAGTAGAATGTTAAAGTCAGGGGCCAAATATGTATAAACTGGACATTGGGAAGGTATACTGGGCCAATTTACTCTCATAAATGTGGCATATTTATATCTATTGTTTTGTATAATACTTACTGTTATAAGAGAAGGAACCATCTGTTGGACTGAAAGGGGAAACTTCTGGGGGGAAGAGGGTGGAAGGGCGGGATAGTAAGGGGGAATAGGGAGGGGTTTGTTACTGAGATGTAACTTGAAGAAAAAAAATAAAGTATTTAAAAAAAATAAAAAAAATAAATAAAAAAAAATAAAAATAAAACCAACCAGAGAAACTTCAGTAATCCTGATGAAGCCAACGATTGAATCCAGATACCATGCTTCACTCACTTTTCCTGGTAGATTTTTTTAAATATCAGGAAAGGAAGTGCTTTCTTTTCACTTAAAAAAAAAAAAAAAAAGCCAAGGGAGTAGAGTGGGAAGTTTGCTTGTGAGATCTGCACTAACAGTGCTTTTCTATCATGTAACTCATGGCCCATAGCCAGTTTCAGCATGTATAAGAATTAAATCACTCTGCAAACATAAAGCTTTCCCTGTGTGACTTCTTTTATACAATAAAGCTGTACAACACCCCTTTTCATGGGCTCCCTGTTACAGACTGCTGAATGCTTTCTGAAGCAAAGGTCAATGATATAAATGTGGGGGAGGGGGCTGTTAAAAGACAGTTTGTGCTTATCCATAGATCTGAAATGAAAGAATTGAAGAGTCACAGTTTCATCTCTGCAGAGGAAGAGCACAACACTGCATTTTGAATAGAAATCAGAAATCTGTAAGATATGTTAGAAGGTCATTTAAGGTAGAATTTGTTCCTCTGGGACTTGAATTTCTAGCAAACTGTGAAGACTGTACAGGGAATAAGCTTACTATGTGTAGGAAAACTATGCCCATACCACACATTTTTAAAAACTATCCAAATGGGTTTTCATATTTTCTCATGGTGTCAATGCATAGTTACAGAGTTTTCACAAGACTGGCACAATAAATATTATAAGGCTTTAATATTTAAAAATTTATTTCATCAGGAAGGTTTAATAATCAGAATCCACATTATACATGGATGATATTGTCAAAAAACAAACTCAGTGTAAGTTTTTTTTTTTTTTAGAAATTTATTTCTTAGAGGTGGTGGCATAGCTTAATCTGGAGAGCATGCAAATGTGTGCAAGGTCCTGGGTTTAATATTTAGCCAGAAAGTATATTTCTTTAAAGTAAATAAATAGGTTATCTTCCAACATGAATAGTTACTCATTTTTCAAAAAGAAATTCTAAAGTCTGTCATCTCAAAATATGACACAGATATATGCAAAAAAGTACTAGTCAATCTGTTTTTTAAAAGTTTCTGTTCTACTTAACATGTGTGGATAAAGAACATCCAGAATTTCCATTATTTTGTAATCATATTGATTAAGTGAGAGGAGTAGAAGACAGGAAAGAAGGTGTAAGAGTTTATGGGACACACCCCAAGGCGACAGAGCTTGGTTCTCATTCAGCTTTGCTGGTAAGTACTTGGCACAAAGCATATACTCTCCTGTAGCTTAGCTATTCTCCTTTGTGCAGTGAAAATAACCATAACAACTTTTATAGTTATTGTGAAAATTTAAAATTATATACACAGCATCAACACAAACTTAAACTCAAACAGGAAACTAACTGAAGATAGTTATGATCTTCTTAGATCATGCTTTTTTCCCTAAGACTTACTAGAATAGGTTGGAATTTACAGTATTTAAATACAGGAAAGACTGAGTTATTTACTCTTTAGATTCTATTTTTAAAATCCCTTTTTAAAAAGTGGCAAGAAATTAAGGAGTAACCACTTAGTTTTTTTTCACTAGTTTGAAGTAACAGGTAGCTAGGAAAAGAATATATTATGAACACATGTTACAAACGGTTTCTGGAAAGAAAATTTTACAATTGAGAAGAGAAAACTCTGGAAATTCCCACATTATGCAGGATTAAAGTCAGCTACATCATTTGCACCAAATAGCTAAGGATTTAATTTATTTTTTAAAATATCATCTATCTTGGCATGTTTTTTTTTTTTTTTCTCAGAGATGTTACCTGTTGGTACTTGGACATGGGGAACAAGAAACAGAAAAATTAGATTAACTAAGTCTATCAATTTTCTTTTTTTCTTTTTGTTTTAACTCAGAAGAACAATTTACTTTATCAAGAGAATGAGATGGTTAATTAGAATAGAGTCTGAAAAAAAACTGTTGATTATAAGGTCTCTCAAACTATTAAAATAAGGTTTAAGAGGTAGTAAGAAAGTTTAGCTACCAGAAATGTTTTTACATAGGAAAATAAAAAGTTATTGACAATTCTTCATTTCATGTTTGAGCCATAGTTTTGTAAAGGTGATGAAAAGTACTGCTTCCTTTCTTATTACCAAAAATATTCAATAATTGGACATTTTCACTGAAGACTGTGTGTTCCCCTGTCTTTCCAGTCATGGAAAAGACCATTATACAACTAGCAAAGCTCCTTTTCTGGAGGAAAAAAAGGATAGCTTTATTGTTGAAAACACTGGGCTATTATGCCAAACATTCCTTCTAATTTTTTTGAGGACAAATAGACACAATATGCTAGAGGAAAGTCAAATGTGGACAGAAATTCCTAATAATTTTAAAGCATTGCCTAAGTATAAAAATATTTTCTGATAACTGATCTTAACATCATCAAATTTAAAAGCTTATTTGAAAAGTCAGAAGCAAAATAGGGGTAAAAAATATCAAAAGTGTTATATTCCCAGAGCCAGAACTCGGAAACTTGGCTTAATTCAGATGGAAAAGTTATTTCTCATTCCCTTCACTTTTTTTTTTTTTTTGCTTCAATAGAAGAAATAGGCCTCTAAAAATTCTAAACCCACTCAATTACTCCATTATTTGAACAGGAATTTCTTTATTTTTTTTGAGACAGGGTCTCATTATGTAACTCCAACTGACCTTGAACTTGCTATGCAAACCAGGCTTGCCCTGAATTCACAGAGATCTCTCTGCCACTGCCTCCCAAGTGCTAGAATCTAAGGTGTGTGCCATCACGTTTGGCTTGTTTTCAACTTTTAATCTATTGTGCATTGCATCCTGTGAACCTCTTATGTATCTCTTGTGCTCCTGAGTACAATTTTCCCTTAGGAATGTACCAAGGACTGAACTACTAGGCAACCAGCTTCACCAGGCAGTGCAGGTTTTACAATGGCGGAAGGTGCTCTGAGCCTCACCAACACTTGGCATTCTTGTGATTATCAGAGAAACGAAGTGTGTCTTCATAATTGCAGGTCATGTGAATATGCTCTTCTGTAAAGGGTCTCCTAAGTACTCTTCACATTTATTTCTAGAAGCTCTTGAAGTGTTTCTGGTCCTAAGTACTCTTCACATTTGTTTCTAGAAGCTCTTGAGGTGTTTCTGGGTAAGCAGTTCTGTCACTTTCAGATATTGTAATTGTGCTTTCCTGGTATGTGGTTTGTCTTTTCACCTTTTTTTATAAGATTTTTTTCATAAACAGAAGACTCTACTTTAAATATAGTTAAATTGATCAGGATTTTCCTTTTCATACTTTGAAGAACACAAAATTAATAACATAAACACTAAGATACTAAGGGTTCATACATTTTTAAATGCCTAAAAGTGCTGGTGAGCTAGGTCAGCAGTCACAAGCACCAACTGCTCGTCTAGGAGATCCAAGTTCCATTCTCAGCACTCAATGGTGGGTCACAACCTCCTGACTCTAGTACCAGGGGATCTGATGCCCCCACTTCTGGACTCCAAGAGCACTGCTTGCAAGTGGTGCACATATATAATTGCAGGTAGAACACATAAAACATGAATTAATTAATTAATTAATTAATTAATTAATTAAAGAAACTGAAAGGATTTTGGACATTTTCACCATAAAAAATTGGTAGATATTTGGAGACATATATATATATATATATATATATATATATATTAACCAGATTTAAATAAAAAACAGTGTATATACACTAAAGTATTGCATGTATGACAATTAATGTGCAATTTTTATATTTTATGTATTAGTAAAAATTAAAAATAACAGAAACTCTGGAATTACAATGCTTGAATTCAAATCCTCATTTTCTCATTAGTCATATAACTGGGCAAATTATATTTTAAAGATTTTTTCCTATGAGGCTGGAGAGATGGTCCAGCAGTCATCAATGAGCACTCTTGCAGAGGACTTAGATTCAATTTCTAGCACCCACATGATGGTTCACAACCATACTTAACTCCAGTTCCTGGAGATCCAGCACCTTCTTCTGAACCCCATGAATATCAGATACACATGTGGCATACACACACACACACACACACACACACACACACACACACACATGCAAGCAAAATGTTAATATATATAAAATAAATAAACCTAAAAATATTAAAGATTTTTAATTTTTAACTTGTGTGTATACATGCACATGTACATTGGTGCCCACAGAGGTCAGAAGATGGTGTGGGATCCCCTGGAACTGGAAATACATGCAGCACATCATAGGTGTTGGGACCTAAACTCAAGTCCTCTGAAAGAACAGTGTGGTGCTTTCAGTGGGAAGGATCCTCATAGGCTCATAGATTTGAATGCTTGGCCACTAGGGTGTGGTACTATTTGAAGATGAGTTTTGGCCTTGTTGGAGCAAGTGTGTTACTGTGGGATGGGCTTTGAGGTTTCAAAAGCCCAAACCAGGCTCAGAGGCTCCCTTTCTCTTCCAGTTGTCTGTGGATCCTGATGTAGAACTCTCAGCTATTTTCCCAGCACTAGTTTGCCTGTGTGCTGCCATGCTTCCTGCCATGATGATATTGGACTAGACCTCTGAAACTGTAAGCAAGAACCAATCAAATGTTTTCCTTTATAAGAGCTGCCAAGGTTGTGTCTTTTCAGAATAGAACAATGACTAAGATAAACAGCAAGTGCTCTTAACTGCTGAACCATCTCTCTAGCACTATGTAAACTACTTAACTCCCTTTCCAACCTCTGTGTAAATTACTTAACCCCCTTTCCTACCTGTAAGATAGAGTACATATCTCATATGAATGCCATAAAGGTTAATTCCATAAATATATTTGATAGGCAAGTAAGCAGAACAGTTTCTAACACAGTAAAAACTGTATGTGATGTCATTATTTTTATATTGCTTTTGAAGCAATCTCTCTGTACTTCAAGGTCATTAATATGCTTTCCTACAGCTTTATGTTTGTTTTCACATTTAAGTCTTTAATCCACCTGAGATTTACTTTTGTGTATGTTATAAATTACTCTCTTCCTCATAGTACCAGTTAACCAAAGTTCTAGCAAGAACCACTGAGGAGTAAACCCCTTTGTCTCTGCGACTGAGTACCTCTTTTGCCACATGTTTGTGTCCTCCGCCTGTCTTGAGGCTCAGGCTGTTTTATCTATATATACCTGTTTCTGAGCCAGGAACACACTGTCTTAGTTGCTGTCATCTTATTTCCCATCACTGCTCTTTTTTAAAGAGTTTATTTATTCATTTTACATCCTGATCATATTTTCCTCCCTTCCCTCCTCTGAGTCCTGCCTGATGGCCCCCTTCCCCCTACACCCCTATCTCTATCTCCTCAGAAAAGGATCTCATAACATCCCACCCCAGCCATTGAGTCACATCAGGACTGAGGGCATACTCTTCCATTGAGGACAGGTATCCCAGTACTGCTGGGGGAAAGTGGGGAAATGGCAAGTATCAGATTCCATGCCCCCCCCCCCAGTACTCTTATAGGAACTTTTGAAAGTATACCTATACTCTGCGTATCTCTGAAATATAATTTCTGAGCACCCCACTTCTCTAATGCTTCCTTCCAATTTTTCAACACTGTAGCCACAATGACCCTGCATTGTTCAGATACCTAAGCACACTCCTTCATCAAAGATACTGGCAATACTCTTTCACAAAGGATCCACATGACATGTCCCTAATTCATTTTTTTTTTCCTTATTCTAATGCTGTATTCTCCATAAGGACATACATAACCACATCAAAAATACTAATTTTAAGTACCACATTATAGGAATACATATTTTAACTTCTTGATTGTTACCTTACTCACTTTCCTCCTCTAGGAAGGCAGTTCTGTGAAGCTGAGGAGTTCTATGTGCTTTGGCCATTGTTGTTTCCAGTGTATATTTGGTATGTAGTACCAGCCAGGCATGCAAATTTCATTTGGCTCCAAAACTCATTTAATTTCTTCATTAACTCATGACAACCTCTAAAAGTATCACATCTGTTTGCACCTTAGTCCATTTAATAGCTCCCATGCACTTACTCTGGTGCTTTACATCACATTCTGCACATCCCTTTAAATGTTGGGAATAAAACAGTCATTCTAGGTGATTAGGGCAAAACTTTTTAATGACAGGTCCTTGATGAGCCAAGAAAGACATCAGACCTTAGATTTGTTCTTTAAAACAAGACAAAGAAAAGCTCACAAGAAAAAAAAAGTACCTCAGAGAAAAATCTATTTTGCTTAACCCTTCCTGTGTATGTTATATATACATATACATATATATATTATATATATGTGTGTGTGTGTGTGTGTGTGTGTGTGTGTGTGTGTGTGTGTGTGTATACAGGTGGAGGTCAAAATTTTGGAAATTTCTATTGGAAAGAACCTTCTATCCTTTCCACTGTATTTCTTGAGAAAGGGTTTCTTAGTGAATCTGAAGCTCACTTATTCAACAAGACTAGCTGGCCAGGAAGCTCTAGTGATATTGCTATATTTACCCTCCTAGTGCTAAGATTACAAGTATGTGCCAGCATGTGCATCTTTTACATGGATACTGCAAATTCAAACTCAGGTTCTTGTTCTGCAAGCACTTTACCAAATAAGCTATCTCTCTAGCTTAACCTCTCTCAATAAATTTGCTTAATCAATTAAGCCTCTGTAGAAACAGCTTTCATTAGCTTATATAAGTAAAGACTAGAGGCTGGGAAGGCCTATCAAGCATCCTCTTTCACTTGCATTTCTTGTATCTTCATATATGATGACTGGATTTTTGGTGACAATGTGTTTATTGTCCACTATTATTGGTGGTTCTGTAATTGTAGTAT
The DNA here is from genome assembly GCA_907164525.1 of Lophiomys imhausi. Lineage (NCBI taxonomy): Eukaryota > Metazoa > Chordata > Mammalia > Rodentia > Muridae > Lophiomys > Lophiomys imhausi. The sequence continues at coordinate 4,582,705 of CAJQZJ010012348.1, read as the reverse complement.
GCTTCAGAATCATTAGAGGGCTTCTTGTAATCTTCTTTGTTGAGCCCTATCTCAGAGGTTTTTGTTTGACAGATCTGGCTTGTCTGGGAATTTATATTTCTAACCAACTCCCAGATAATGCTCATACTGTTGATCTGGGACTATAACTGGTGAAGCACTGTAGAAAATTAACTTGAAAAGCAGAAAGATACTTTACAGTGTTTACAACCCTAGCCCTTCCTGGTAACATTTCCATTTCTAGGCTTAGTATGATATTATTAACTTGATAGGAGTCCCAACCTAAGAGGAGGGTACTTCAGGCAAATGACCCCAAGAATGTGTCATCAAGACTCAGTCCCTTTTATCTTACTTCCTAGTATTCCCAATAATTGAATTACATTTACTGTCCCTATTTTCTCAATGTCTGGCTCTTATTCCTAGTTACCTTGCCTGCTTTCTTCTCAATCCAATGAATAAATCCATGACAATTATGTTCAGAACTTAAAAAAATAAAATACTTGTCATTAAAACCCCTAGGCAGAAGATGTTCTGAGTTTTCAAACCAGCTTTGATATTTATAATGTCCTACTTCTAGTCTTTTCCTTTCAAATGATTCTCAATATATACTCCTATTACTTCATGTTGGCCATTGAAATATTTATTTTCATTGTGGTCCAAAAGTGATTTTTATGTATCCAATGACCAAACCCTACACCAATGAATCATGCTCACCCACACCCAACCAAGCACTTACATGAGATACCCACACTGCCATATATAATCTTGCCTGGTTCTATTTCAATATACAGTGGGACAAGCTCTGGGTCCAAACAGATCTGAGCTCAACTATTTTTTTTAACTGTAAGACCCATTTATACAGTTCAAAAACAGTTGTCTAGCATGTGTAAGTCCTTGGGTTTGTTTGCCTTAAGCTCAAATATAAATTCTATTTATTAGTTATTTCATGCTGCTAAAAACTTAGCTTTTAAGAGAAGAGTGATTTGAATTGCCAGAAGTTAGAGAGTGTACATGTAAAGCATCAAACACTGAGGTTTAGCCACATTCATTGACATTAATCTCCTTGTTCCTCCTGGATCCTTTTCTGGATTATGTGCTTTTTTCTTTTTTTTTTTTTTAACAAATAGGTCAGTCAAAGAAAGTAATATGGTCATCTGTAATTTTTCCCTCAAAGAGCTATAGTATCTGTATTGTTGTACATCCTATTCATTTTCTGAACTCTTTAAAAATTACTTCAAAGTTAAAAAAGTGAAAATTAATAAAATGGCCATAGTATGAGTAGAAAATTAGACACAAATGAGGTAGGGGTTTGTCATTCACATCAGAAACTGTCTTTTCATTATAGTTTTTGATAACATGGGAATTATGTCTGTGTCCTTTCTGCATAGCAATTGTAATAAAATTTAACCATTGTATCTTTGAGAATCTATCCAATATTATGGAACTTATCTACTGAAAAGTGTATTTATTCATCAATATATTTCTTGTGTGTCCTCCTCTTAGTTGAGAACTCTTGGTTTACAGAACAGAGACACTTATTGACCTAACAATGAGTGCCATGAAAGTCTTTAGGGTTTTGCTCTTGTTATATGTTTGTTGTTGTTCTTTGAGACTAAGGCTTGCTATTTATCCCAGTTTTCTCAAGAATTTGTGATCTCTTCCTGCATCAGCATCCTATTTGCCACCATAGCTACCCAAATGTCATAGGAGTTTAAAGTAGTGAAAGAACATGCAATGTTAGAAACCATCATATTGACTCTTCTCATTCTGGTACTTAATAGGCACCCATGCTCAGGCTTATGTAACCTTTTAATCATTACTTCTTATCTTTAATTTGCTGTATAGTCACACATCTATTTCTCAGAGTTGTTACTGAATCAAACCAGGAGAATAATATTGATTGTAAATTACTTTGAAGATATTATCAAATTAACAAAACCCACTGAATTTACTAGTACAAGTGGAAGGTTTAAAAACTCAGTAATTTGAAGTAATAAATAAACATTTAAAAATGAGTGAAAAAAAAAGGGAAGGACTACATCATTGATGGCAACATCTCCTAGTACAGCTATGGAAAAAGAGTAGAGAAGTTCTTCAGAACAATTTAAAAAGAGCAACTATGTGATCCAGCAATTCCACTACAGGGTATATAACAAAAGGAAATCAGCATGCTGAAGAAGCATCTGCACTTTCATGATTATTGTGGCACCATTCACAAGAGTCAAGAAATGGAAACAACCCAACTGTCTACAGCTGAAGAATGGACAAAGAAGCATGCACAATAGAACCCTATTCATTTATAGAAAATAATGAAATTCTGTCATTTGTGGCAATATATGAGATCACTATGTTAAATGAAATAAGCCAGCCACAGAAAGACAATACTGCACGATCTCATTCATATGTAGAATAAAAGTTCATCTCACTGAAGTTAAAAATAGAATGGTAGCTATCCAGAGTCCTGGAAGAATAGAAGGCTGAGGAGATGAGGAAGATAGATGTGTGGATGGGTGGGTACTAGGAGTAAGACTTTTTGGTGTGCCACTGCACTGTGAGGTGTGCTCTGTATTTCAAAAGGACAGAAGAAAGTATTTTGAATTTTTTTAGCATAAAGAGATGATAAATGTTTGAGGAGGAACACGGATATTCAATGTATATGGAACAATATATACATGTACTTTATAACATATAAGTGCTCATGCAACAAAGTGTATTTCTATAACCTACAAAGTATCACTAGGGCCAACTCTGCTCTCATGGCAAGACAGTAATACTACCCATATTTTGTTTGTATATGAGTAAAAATGTAATTAAGTAAATAATTTTCAAAGAGCATTGTATCATAACTAACAAGCAACTTATAATTTTGAACCAACTCTACATGTTGAAGGCCACAATAATATTGCTGATGGACTTAAACTTTTCTTTTAGGGAATCTGGAGAAACGCCATATACAAATCCTTCTGAGTTGGCAAATTTAGGCATTTGGAGTGGAAATTACATTCTAGTAGAACAAAAGCTCTACAGCCCAGGATTTCTGTCTGCTAGGCACATTTTTTAATTTGGATGTGTAAGGAAAAAAAATCAGAGATGGAAAAGTTTATGCTGATTTAAGACAGGGGAAGACAAAGACTTCTCTGTAAGAACAAAAGTCCTTCTATTTCAAACTATGTCTAGTAGCATAGTTCTAGAAAGTCTTCCTTTAAAATCTCAAGGAAAGACATTAAATCGGGCTGTCAGCTTAACTGCATATTCTTACCACAGCATCATATATCTAAGCCTGAAAGTGCTCATGCAACCAAGTGCATTCCGTAACCTACAAAGTATCACTAGAGCCAACTCTGCTCATGGAAAGAAAGTTTCATATTACCTTTCTTGACTGATTCCAATCATGATTCTATAGATTTTTATTCATAAAATATGAGATTTGAAGTAGAATCTTTAAAGTATAAAGAGCTCTCACTTGACTTTCCCCAATGTCTCTAATGCTTAACTTCTTATATAACATCAGAACATGTATAAAAACTGAGAAGTTAGTATATACTGCTGTAATGGCTATTCTAGGAAGTCAACTTGAGCAAATCTGGAATTAACTAAAACTGGAGCATCTGGGTTACACCTCTGAGAGATTTTTTTTTTCTTAAACAAAGCATTTGAAGAAGGAAGACCCACTTTTATCTGGATCTTCTGAGGTGGAAAGAGCCACCTTTAATTTGAGCCACACCTTCTGCTGACAGCCTATATAATGGACATGGAAGATGGAAGTTCTCTCTTTGCCTGCTTGTCCTCACTCTGGCTAGCAAGTTCATTCCTTCACTGGCATTAGAGCTTTTTGCCTTAGTTAAGGTTATTATTGCTATGATAGAACACCATGACCAAAGCAACTTGGAGAAGAAAGGATTTATTTGGTTTACAATTCCACATTACTGTTCATCATTGAAGAAAGTTATGACAGGAACTCAAATAGGGCAGGAACCTGAAGGCAGGAGCTGATGCAGAGGCCATGGAGGGGTGCTGTTTACTGGCTTGCTCCAATATGACATGCTCAGCTTGCTTTCTTACAGAACCCTGGACTACCTGCCCAGGAGTGGTCCCTCCCACAATAAATAATCTCCCACATCAAGTCACTAATTAAGAAAATGTCCTATAGACTTGCCTACAGCCTGATCTTATGGACACATTTTCTAAATTGAGGTTCCATCTTTTTTAGTGACTGTAGCTTGGGTCAAGTTGACGTAAAACTAGTCAACACACTACTTCTTCAGGATTCTGGTGTATAGTGAAGACCAAATGAGACATTCAGCCTCATGGATTGAAAAACTTCTGGATTAGGCAAGATGGTAGCAATAAGCTTGGGCACATTCTGATTGTCAGGAAGACTTACTGGACCACTGCAGAGATATACTCCTGCTGAGTGGTAGTTTATGAGGCATAAGCCTATCTGGGCTTGTTCAGCAAAGCTAGGGACAATAAAGAATTCTGTACTGGAAATACAGACACTAGAAGATCAGAGATGCCAGGCACAGGACACGGAGCGCTTCCTTCCAAGAGAAGAGCCTGCAGATCAGATTGTTTCAGGATATCAGCTGGCAGTTTCCACAACCAAACAGAGGTCCTCCTCAGTCTCCTGAGTCCACAGCATCCGTACAGGTGTTCTGACACCCAGAAGAAGACCAGCAGAGCCACTAAGGTAAGACTGAGGGTGATTCTGGAATTTGCAGCATGGTGGCTTCTAACTGACCAGTAACTGGGGGACCGAGCTGGCAGTCGCTGAGCTTCCCTGAGCCCAAGCACACTATGGAAAGGATATAGACTACATATTGTAACTCCCTGCCTCCCCCTTTTGCCTGGATTCTCAGGTGGGTTTTCCACCATGCACTCAGGGTACAACATCTATGTCTCTGCCCACAGAAGTGAATCAGTTCTGGGCCACTGTGTACAGTCCGAGAAACCTGACTGCACTCGTTCACAGACTTTCAATCTGAGAGGCACAAACTAGCTCTGAGACTTGTCTGAGAGTAGATTGGGAGGACTATGGTAACAGTCCTGACATCCTAGCTTCAGGGGGTCTGCTGGAAGCCCCTGCCGAACAAGGCAGGTTGCTCTGGAACACAGCGATTCAGGCAGGGGAAAGGCGGTTGAGATTTGCTGAGTCCAAGATCTATAGGCACCTTGTGAACTCCATATTGAAACTCTCTGCCCATGCTCACTCCATCAGGGCACTCAGTCTACAGCCACAGTCCAGGGCATTGAGATCTCCACCTGTAGAAGTGAAGTGCTCCCGGACTGTGGCATGCTGCCTAAGGGGGTGGGTTGTGCCAGATCACAGAACTACTGACAGAGAGGCACAGGTTGATCCTGAGACCCTCCCCTGAGTGTAGCTTGGGAGGTCAATATCCACAGTCCTGACCCTAGCTACAGGGAATCTGTTAGAAGCCCCGGTGATCCAGACAGGCTACTCTGGAACCCAGTGCCTCTGACAGGGAAAAGGTGGCTGAGATTCTCCCCTGAGGCAAGTGCTGTAGACGCCTTATGAACTTCATATTGGAACTCCCTGCCCACACCCACTTTGGCAGGATTCTCAGTCTACTACCTCAGCCTACGGCATCTAGATCTTGGTCTGGAGCAGTAAAGCAGTTCCAGACTATTGCCTGCTGCCTGAATAAGTGGGCTGCACCAAACCAAAGAGCTTCTGACAGAGACACACAGTTTGATTCTGTGACCCCCCTGGAGAGTAGCTTGGGAGGACCACAACCACAGTCCTGACACCCTAGCTACAGGGGAACTGCCATAAGCCATGCTGGCACAGGCAGGCCAGACTGGAGTACAGTGATTCTGGTTGGGAAAAGGCAGCTGAGCTTCCCTGCATCCAAGTACTGTGGATAGGGTGTGAATTCCACATCAGGAATCCCTGCCAGCACCTGCCTTGACCCTCAGCTGAATACCCAGGTTACAACACAGAGAGCTCCCAACTGTGGAGGAGTGAAACAACCCTGGACAATTGCTCACTGCCTGGGTGACATGGACTGTACCAGATCACAGTGCTTCTGAATATAAGGTTCACGTTGAACCTGAGAACCCCCTGGGAGCAGCTTGGGAGGACGACGATCAAGGTCGTGATTCACAAACTGCACGGGAACTGCAGATCTAGCCTACAGTCTGTGGCTTTCTAATCCCCACCAACATCACTAAGACTAGCTGGATCTCAGGAACCTGCAGACAGGAAAAACACACATCACTCCAACCTCTGACCTGAATTTCCAATTCGGACACAACAGGAAGGGATGATCTCTGGAAGGCACACTGAGAACCAGCCCCCACACAAAGCCCCATCCAGCCTGTGGAGAGCCTATACAGATGACCAAGTTATATGGCCTCTACACAAAAGTTCCTTCCTTGGCACTAAACCCAGAAGGCACCAGGAACAAACACCTAAGAACAACCAGATGGGTAAAGGCCATTGAAAGAACAGAACTGACAAAAGTTGGGGAAATATGATTCCAACAAAATTCAGTGATCCTAGTACAGCAAGCTCTGACCATCCCACCACAGCTGAAACACATGACAATGTGACAAATCTATACTTTGGAAAATGATAGAGGCCTTACAAGAAGAAAATAAATCCATGAAAAAATTTAAAGAAGACCACAATTTTATAAATGAAAGTAATGGAGAATTCCATTAGAGACCTCCATCCTATCTCAGTCAAACATGATTGGGATAAAGACAAGGCTATAAGAGATTTGAAAGACTGGCAGACAAAGACAACCAAATTGGAGCAGGAAATGTATAAAATGTATAAAACAGTTCAAGACTTGAAATTGGAAATGGAAAGAATAAAGAAAACACAAGCATAGACAATGGTGGAAGGGGAAAGCCAAGGAAAGAGAACAGGAACTACAAACATGAGTATCAAAAATAGGATACAAGAGATGGAAGATAGAATCTCAGGTGTGGATGATTTGATTGAAGAAATCAGTACAGCAAACAAAGAAAATGAAAAATCTAAAGAAGTTCTCACCAACAACATCCATGAAATCAAGGACTCAGTGAAAAGGCAGAACCTAAGAATTATGGGCATAGATGAAAGAGAAGACTCCCAACTCCAAGGTCCAGGAAACATTTCAACAAAATCATAGAAGAAAACACCCCAAACCTAAAGAAAGAGATGCTAGTAAAATTCTAAGAGGCATATAGAACACCAAATAGATTAGACCAGAAAAGAAATTCCTCTTGCCACATAACAATTGAAACTCTAAATGTACAGAAAAAAGAAAGAATATTAAAAGCTGTAAGAGAAAAAGGACAAGTAATGTATAATGGTAGACCCATGAGAGTTACACCTGACTTCTCTGAGGTAAGTTTAAGAGCCAGAAGTGCTTGGAGAGATGTCCTACAGGCCCTAAGAGAACATAGGTGCCAGCCCAGACTTCTATACCCAGCAAAACTTTCTATCAATATAGATGGAGAAAACAAGATATTCCATGACAAAACCAAATTTAAACAGTATCTATACACAAACCCAGGTCTACAGAATATCCTAGAAGGAAAATTAAAAGCCAGAGAAGATATCTGCACCCAAGAAAACAGAGGAAGTAAAACACTCCATTGCAGCTAAAGCAAAAGAAACACTCAACCACCACCTACATCAAAATAACAGGAAACAACAACCTTTGGTCATTAATATCCCTCACTATAAATGGACTCAACTTGCCAATAAAGATACACAGGCTTACAGAATGGATCCATAAACAAGACCCATCATTTTGCTATACACAAGAAACACATCTCACTAACAAAGATAGACTCTGCCTCAGAGTAAAGGGCTGGGAAAAGCTTTTCCAAGCAAATGGTCCTAGGAAGCAAGCTGGAGTAGCCATCCTAACATCAAACAAAATAGACTTTCAACTGAAGTTAATAAAAAAAAAAAAAAGATAGGGAAAGGCACTACATACACTTTAAGGAAAAATACTGAATATCTATGCCCCAAATACAAGGGGATCCACATTTGTAAAAGAAACTCTTTTAAAACTTAAACCACATTGATCCCCACACATTAGTAGTGGGAGATGTCAACACCCCACTCAAACAAATGGACAGATCAAGACAGAAATCAAACAGAGAAATATTGAGACTAACAGAGGTCATAAACCAAATGGACCTAACATATCTACAGAATGTTTCACCCAAACACAAAAGTATACACCTTCTTTTCAGCACCTCACAGACAGAACCTTCTTCAAAACTGACCATATAGTTGGACACAGAGCAAGCCTCAACAGATACAAGAAAACTGAAATAAACCCATTGTATCCTATCAGACCACCATGGATTAAAGCTGGACTTCAACAACAACATTAATAACAAAAAGCCTACACATTCATGGAAACTAAACAACTCTCTACTCAATGACCACTGTGTGAGAGAACAAATAAAGGAGAAAATCAAAGATTTCTTAAAATCCAATGAAAACAAAGGCACAACATATCCAAACCTATGGGGCACAATGAAAACAGTGCTTCAAGGAAAGTTAATAGCACTAAGTGCCTTCAAAAAGATAATTGTGACAGCTCATATTAGCAATGTAACAGCAGAAATGGAAGAGCTAGAATAAAAAAGAAGCAAGCACTCTCAAGAGGAACAGAAGGCAGGAAATCATCAAATTCCGGGCTGAAATCAACAACTTAGAAACAAAAAGAACAATAGAAAGAATCAATAAAACAAAGAGTCAGTTCTTTGAGAAAATCAACAAAATAGACAAACCCTTAGCCAAATTAACTAAAAGGCAAAGGGAAATACCCAAATCAACAAAATCAGAAATGAAAAGGGAGAAATAACAACAGTCACTGAGGAAATCCAGAGAATCTGTGTCTTACTTTAAAAATTTGTACTCCACCAAATTTGAAAACCTAAGTGAAATGGACAATTTTCTTGATAGATTCCACCTACCAAATTAAAAATCAAGATCAGGTTAACAAATTCAACTGTCCTAAACCCCTAAGGAAATAGAAACAGTCATTAAAAGTCCCTCAACCAAAACAAGCCCAGGGCCAGATGGTTTTAGAACAAAATTCTACCAGACCTTCAAAGAAGAGCTAATACCAATACTCTTCAAACTCTTCTACAAAATACAAACAGAAGAAACACTGCCAAACTCATTCTACGAGGCCACAGTCACCCTGAAACCTAAACCACACAAAGGCCTAGCAAAGAAAGGGAGCTTCTGACAAATTTCCCTTGTGAACATAGACACAAAAATACTTAATAAATTACCTGCAAACTAAATCCAAGAAAACATCAAAAGTATCATACACCATATCAAATAGGCTTCATTCCAGGAATGCAGGGGTGGTTTACCATACGAAAATACATCAATGTAATCCACTACATGAACAAGCTGAAAGAAAAAAAAAAAAACACATGATCATCCTGCTAGATGCTGAAAAAAATATTTAACAAAATCCAACAGCCCTTCGTGCTAAAAGTCCTGGAGACAGCTAGCCTACAAGGACCATATGTAGAAAAAAAAAGGCAATATACAGCAAGCCAGTAGCTAACATCAAATTAAATGGCAAGAAACTTAAAAACATTTCCTCTAAAATCAGGGACAAGGCAAGGATGCCCACTGTCCTATATCTCTTCAACATAGTACTTAATGTTCTAGCTAGAGCAATAAGACAACTAAAGGAGATAAAGGGGATACAAATTGGAAAGGAAGAAGTCAAAGTATTCACAGATGATATGATAGTATACATAAGTGACCCCAAAAATTCCACCAGAGAACTACTACAACTGATAAACACCTTCAGTAAGGTGGCTGGATATAAAATCAATTCAAAAAATCAGAAGCCCTTCTTTATACAAAAGATATATGGGTCGAAGATGAAATTATGAAAACAACACCCTTCACAATAGCCACAAACAATATAAAATACCTGTGGGTAACTCTAACCAAGTAAGTGAAAGACCTCTATGACAAAAACTTCAAGTCTTTGAAGAATGAAATTGAAGGGGACATCAGAGGATGGAAAGATCTCCCATGCTCATGGATAGGTAGGATCAAAATAATGAAAATGGCCATCCTACCAAAAGCAACATACAGATTCAATGCAATGTCTATCAAAATACAAACACAATTCTTTATAGACCTGGAAAAAACAATTCTCAACTTCACATGGAATAACAAAAAACCCAGAATAGTTAAATCAATCCTGTGCAGTAAAAAAACATCTGGAGGTATCACCATCCCATTTTCAAGCTATATTATAGAGCAATAGTAATAAAAACAAGATGGTTAATGGTATAGAAACAGACCAGTGGATCAATGGAATCAAATTGAAGACCCAGAAATGAACCCACACACCTATGGTCACTTAATTTTTAACAAAGAAGCCAAAACCGTACAAAGGAAAAAGGACAGCACCTTCAACAAATGGTGCTGTTCTAACTGAGTGTTGACATGTAAAAGAATGAAATTAGACCCATATTTATCACCTTGCACAAAACTTAAGTCCAAGTGGATCAAAGACCGTAACATAAGGCGAGACACACTAAATCTAATAGAAGAGAAAGTGGAGAAAAGCCTCAAACTCATTTGCCACAGGTGACAACTTCCTGAACAGAATACCATTAGCTCAGGCTCTAAGACCAACAATCAATAGATGGGACCTCATGAAACTGAAAAGCTTCTGTAAGGCAGAGAACACTGTCATCCAAACAAAATGGCAACCTACACACTGGGAAAAGATCTTTACCAACCCCATTTCTGACAGAGGGCTAATATCCATAACATATAAGGAACTAAAGAAATTAAACACCAAGAAAACAAATAATCCAATCAAAAAGTGGGGAACAGGGGTAAACTGAGAATTCACAAAGGAGGAATCCCTAATGGCTGAGAGGCACTTGAAATGCTCAAGATCCTTGATCATCAGAGAAATGCAAGTCAAGAAGACCCTAAGATTCCATCTCACACTTCTGAGAATGGCTAAGATAAAAAACTCAAATGACAGCACATGCTGGTGAGCCTGTGGAGAAAGGGGAACACTCCTCCATTGCTGATGGGAGTGCAAACTTGTAAAACCACTATGGAAATCAGTGTGGTGATATCTTAGAAAACTTGGAATAGCTCTATCTCAAGACCCAGCCATACCACTTCTGGGTAAACATCCAAATGATTCTTCACCAAACCACAAGGAAGTTTCCTCATCTATGTTCATAGCAGCCTTATTTGTTATAGCTAGAAATTGGAAACAACCCAGATGTCCCTCAACCGAGGAATGGATAAAAAAAACTTGTGGTACATCTATACAACTGAATACTACTCAGCCATCAGAAACAACAAAATCATGCAATTTGCGGCCAAATGGATGGAACTAGAGAAGCTCATTCTGAGTGAACTAACCTAGACTCAGAAAGATGCATATGGCATCTATTTAGCTATAATTGGATTTTAGCCATATTGTACATGATAACTACACTACAGCTAATACACCAAAGGGAGCAGGAACATAGACTTTGTTAGCTGTCAAGGAGACACTTTGCCCTAGTGGGGCTGCCTTGTAGGCCTCCAGTGTATGAGGAGGCTCTTGGCCCTCATATGACGGGTGAACTGGGGTGGGGGACTGATAGGTAAGACACTCCACTCTGGAGGAGTGGGACACGGAAGGGATGGGGGTAGAAGGTGGGAGGGCAGGACTGGGAGTGGTTGAAAAAGGTTGTTGTGATAGAGATGTAACCTGAAGTAATAAATTAAAAAAAGAAAAAGAAAAAAAAGATTTGTAACTTAGGAATCGTTTGGGTGGATACCCAGAAGTGGTATGGCTAGGTCTTGATGTAGGGCTATTCCAAGTTTGCGAAGATATTGCCAGACTGATTTCCATAGTTGTTGTACAAGTTTGCACTCCCACAAACAATGGAGGAGTGTTCCCCTTTCTTCACCACCTGGCCAGCATGTGCTGACATTTGAGTTTTTGATCTTAGCCCTTCTGACAGGTGTGAGATGGAATCTCAGAGTCGTCTTGAGTTGCATATCTCTGATGATTAAGGAAGTTAAGCATTTCTTCAAATGCTCACTGCCATTAGAGATTCCTTCTTTGTGAATTCTCTGTGTAGCTCTGTTTCCCATTTTTTTTCCAATGGACTATTGGTTTCTTGGTGTTTAATTTCATGAGTTCCTTATAAGTTATGAATATTAGTCCTCTGTCAGAAGTGGTGTTGGTAAAGATCTTTTCCCAATCTGTAGTTTGCCATTTTGTTTGAATGATGGTGTCCTTTGCCTTACAGAAGCTTTTTAGTATCATGAGGTCCATCTATTGATTGTTGGTCTTAGAGCCTGAGTTATTATTGTTCTGTTCTGGAAGTTGTCTCCTGTGCCAATGAGTTTGAGGTCCCTTCCTTTCTGTTCTATTAGATTTAGCGCGTCGGGGCTTATATTAAGGTCTTTGATCCACTTGGACTTAAGTTTTGTGCAAGGTGATAAGTATGGGTCTAATTTCATTCTTTTACATGTTGACATCCACTTAGACAAGCACCAATTTTCAAGATGCTGTCCTTTTCCATTGTATGTTTTTTTTGGCTTCTTTGTCAAAAATTAAGTGACCATAGGTGTGTGGGTTCATTTCTGGATCTTCTACTTGATTCCATTGATCCACTGGTCCATTTTTATACCAGTACTGTGGAGTTTTTATTGCTCTGTAGTGCACCTTGAAATCTGGGATGGTGATACCTCCCGATGTTTTTTTATTGTACAGGATTTATTTAGATATTCTGGGTCTTTTGTTATTCCACATGAAGTTGAGAATTGCTTTTTCCAGGTCTATAAAGCATTGTGGTTGTATTTTGCTAAGAATTGCATTGAATCTGTATATTGCTTTTGGCAGGATGGCCATTTGTTAATGTTGATCCTACATCTCCAGCCTCATCTATGTTCATAGCAGCCTTATTTGTAATAGCTAGAAACTGGAAGTACCCAAGATGTCCCTCAATTATGAATGTATAAAAAAATTATGGTACATTTACACAATGGAATACAACTCAGCTATCAGAAACAAGGAAATCATGCAATTCACAGCCAAATGGATGGAACTAGAAAAGGTCATCCTGAGTGAGCTAACCCAGACTCACAAAGATGCAAATGGCATCTACTCATTTATAATTGGATTTTAGCCATCTAGTACAGGATAACTATCCTACAACCAACACACCAAAAAGATAAGGAAATAGACTTTGTTACCTATCAATGGGACAATTTGCCCTAGGGGTGCTACTATGTTGGCCCCCAGTGCAAGAGGAAGCTCTTAGCCCTCATATGACTGTTGAACTGAAAGTGCCTGATTTGTAGGGACACTCCACATAGGAGGAGTGGGATGGGTGAGAGAGGGAGAAGAGGGTGAGAGAGTGGAACCGGGTGGGGTGGAAAGAGGGCACTATGATGGAGATGTAACTTGATGTAATAAGTAAACATAATAATAATAATAATAATAATAATAATTAAAAAGAACAAATAAAAAAGATTAGTAACTTATGAAATCCAGTTTACAGCATCCTTGTGAGAATTTGGTATTGAGGGATTAAATTCATTCTCCCTCAAAACAAAAATATCACTACTACTTGTAAGGATCCAGAGAGATGGTAAAGTACTATCAAAGCAGTGAGCACACATCAGGTATCCAGTTGTTCAGGGACCAAGCTGTCACCAGTAATTCTACATATCAGCAAAAAAAAAAAAAAACCAAAAAAAAAAAAAACCAGCATCAATGACCTGATCAGAATCATTTCCTTTATACTTACTGTCACAGGAGAAATGACCCTAGAGGTTTTTTTTTTTTTTTTTTTTTTTTTCCCATTAGTAATTTAACTTTTAAAAAATGGGTGACCTCAAAAGGAGGGCACTGCTTTTTCTGCTATTGCATATGAGGGTCAGAGTAATTAAGTAGAAAAATGAATAATATGTATGATCTTATTCAAATTTTGTTTATGAAAACTGCCAACTACATAAGTGTTTGACTTTGCTACATCTATTATTATTGGACACTAAAGGCCTCCTTATGAAAAATAACAGCTCTTAAAACTCTTAAAAGGTAATAGACCCTTGGATTTCCATTTGGCAGGACAGTAAGAACATGGGTATGGAGGCTTTGTTTGATACTCAACAGTAAGACTTGGGAAGATTAAAATCCCATGGGGTGTAGTGGGTGTAGCAATTCAACCCCTACAGCTTGCAACAATAGAACAGAAGCACACAGAGAGGGTGTAGACCTGAGGAGTAGGCTAGGACTGCTGCCCATTTCTATAAATTCAGTTTAGGAACCCAAACTACCATGACATTTGTTTGCATTAATACAAAGCATTAATTGCTAGAGATTAGGCATGGAAATATGGCTATTACAGCACTTCATTCTTCACTTTTTTCATTTTCTTACTATTCTCTCATTCTTCTTCTGTTACTCATATTTTAACCCTTATTAATTCTCACTCTGACTTTAACCACTCACTTTTACACATGCCCACATTGGATATTGCTACAATACAATGCTGATCTTACTCCTGCTGTTTAGGATAGCTTGATAAGAAGCCGATGAGAAGGCTCAGCAGTTAAGAGCACTAACTATTCTTCCAGAGGACTCATTCACTTCCCAGCATTGATGTGGCTAGCTCACAGTCACCTGTAACTTCAACTCCAGGGAATTCAATTCCTCGCTTCTGGATTCTATGGACACTGCACTTCCATGCCCCAAACCCCACACAGATACATACATATAATTTAAAAAAAAACAAATCTTCAAAAAATTACTTAGTAAATTTCAACTCATACAGCCTTTAATGTTCTCTATCATTTGGTGTCAGGAGGACTTACTAGATTCATCTCTTAACCCTGCTCCTTGTTTACCTGGTATCTATATTAAGTACATTTCTGAGTCATTCTGAGCCCTCCTGATTTTTCTTCTAAAAGGGATTTTTCTACTTTTTTTTAATCTTGTATGTCTACATCCTTTCCTTCAAAACAAGTCAAATGCTACTGCCTCAATGAATTCAGCTATCACTGATGTCTCCCAGATTTTCAATCATTTTAAATAGTTTATCTTCATATTTTGTGGTATGTGTCAGTTTTTACTTTAAGCAAATAGTACCTTGACTAGCCACATTTATATGAACTTGATTTTGCCATGAACATATAGATGGTACAGACTACTAGGAGCAAAATAAATGATTATTTAATATTATCAATAACAAAGCATTGAAGTACTATTACGTTCAAAAAGCCAAAATGTCCTAAAAGTGACTTAAAATCAAACAAGAGGAGTCTATGATAAGATTTAGAAACAATGATATGTTTATTCAACAACAGTATCAACTCAGGAGTAGCTCCTTGGCACAAAGGTCAGGAGTAGCTGGAAAGATTTTTTTTCCCAGTCATTTGCCTACAGTTGCTATCTAGTTAATAATTAGATGACTAGGAGGGCAAACTGTGCCTGATATGAAATAGAGTCTTTAGATACAAAACAGATAACACTTTCCAGACTACATTACATATGCATTGTTTCCATAAAAATCTCAGTGTTCTCAGTGCCCATTTCTGAACAAGACCTCTTTGACCACTTAAATATCACAGTTTATTTCAACTTGTTTTTCCACATATCATTTGGTATAATGAGCTTAATATACCTTCCAATATATAAACTATCTGACAATGTATAAATGCTTATTGAAACAAATAAATCATGACCAGAGATACAGGCTGAGTTACACACCTACTTTTGACCACTATTATTTTCTTTAAAAATTTACTTCCAAGGAAAAGTATATTGAAGGATAAAAAAAAATTTAAACTTGAGGTTGGTGACTTGCATGAATAATAATTGGTACATAGAATAAAATTATGAGGTGCTGTCCTGTTTTTTTTCTATAAACCAGCATAAAAATATAGTAAGTTAGGTGCATAGTGTATTTATAGAGGACCTGAATTCAGTTCTTAGCACCGTGTTATGTGACTCACAACCATCTGTTAGTCCAATTATAGAGGATCCAATACCATTTTCTGAATTCCACATGCACATGTATTCACATGAATGAACACACACACAATTTAAAATAAATTTTCTTTATAAAGAATAACTTAGACTATTTCTCAAGCTTGTTAGAGAATATATATGAACTTGTCAACCAGACAGCTTTATCTGAATGTCCAATCATTTCAATATCTACATGATTAAAACTTAACAGCATCACTATCTTCCTCCAATTTACTTTAAACAACTATTTTTCCATCTGGCTAATTGAGTATTTTTTTTCTTCCACCTCTATGATGAAGCCAGAAAGACACACGGTAGCCATATTTCTCCCATTCATTTCATACATTTAAGGCAACCATTTAACCCTTAAACAGGTTCCCTCTGTAATTTAGATATGGCCTTATCTTCCCTTCATTAAATTGTTAAACAGCTTTCTTATTGGTCTCTTTGTCTGAGTATACTCTTTCTGTTCACCAGACAGCTGGTAGATGATTTTTCTAAAAAGCAAATCTGGTATCATCTATTCACCCATATTTAGTGAATGTGATGGCACACTAGCACCTTCATGGTCTGGCTCTGTTTATTCTTTATTCATCTATTCTGTTTACTCACCAAATGCTTACTGAGTTTCTACTATAGCAAAACTTTAGAGATACAACAGAAAATAAAGACAACAGTCCTATTTCCTATTATCTTTAACCCTTTATTTCTACTATTACCAACCTTTGCCTTCTAGGAATAATGAACCTTTCTTTTCATACAAATCTCTACTCACTTCTTCAAATTACATTTCAAATGTGAATTCCCTTTTAAGTCCTTCCTGCATTAACTTGCATTTCAAGCTCTAATGTCTGGTTTTCACAGCTACTACTCTTTTACTAACCTGTGGGTTTCTTGAGAACAGGGATAATGTCTTTTGACATGGGTGGCAAATTCAATGCCTATATTACATGAACAATGGGTGGATGAAATGACAAAGCTTTCCATATTCCTGCTTCTAGTGATCAAATACCTTTCTTTTTAAAACTTCCAAAACTACATACACAAAGCAGTGATTTTGTACCAGCTGTTACTCCCAAATACTACACAAAAAAATGATTTTTAGTACCCTATATGGATGAAAGTTTTGGAGAGGTTATGTGATCTATTTAAAATTAATTTTGGCCTTTGTTAATGACATTAATTAAAATTTGCCTCCTGACCTGGAGCATATTCTAATAATTGAAAAAAACAAATTGATATATATTTCAAGACACACTATATAGCAGCAAACATAGATTTTTAAGGAGAGGAATATTAGACCATCATAGAACTTATCTTACTAAAATAATCAAATCATATCTCCTAATTTATAAGAATATTTTAGAAGTATGAAATATATTTTGATATTTTTCATTTAAGTAC
This sequence comes from Lophiomys imhausi, assembly GCA_907164525.1. NCBI lineage: Eukaryota > Metazoa > Chordata > Mammalia > Rodentia > Muridae > Lophiomys > Lophiomys imhausi. The sequence goes on along the minus strand of CAJQZJ010012348.1, from coordinate 4,565,291 downwards.
TAAACGTGGATCTGACAATATCTGAAAAACTATATATGATAAGTTTCAGGACATTACCATCAAGACTTCCTTTTTAGATAAAATATTATCTCTTTAATAAAAGAACAAAATGTGAATCAGGAAAACACTAGGAATTTGACCCAAAAGCAATAAAAAAGTTCATATGTTGCAGACAAATTTTTTCCAACTTAACAGACTAGAACATCAATACTAACACAAGGGGAGTGACTTTCTGTCAGAATGTAGAGGATTTTTGTGTTTTCATACAAAGACATTGCTCAACTCACATCTGGCTCCTACAGCCAAGATCTACCCTCACTGGAGCAACTCCCACTAAAATATATGAACAGAAAGAATGGGAAATGAATTTTTAAAGTCAGTTGTTGGTTCCATAGACCTTCAAAGTATAAGTCAGGACAGAACTCTACTTCTATTCATTTTTAATGAGAACAGAGAAGTCAACACAAAAGAAGATTTTAGCAGGCATTAAGGAATGAGCTTTCTCATTTCCCTGCATTATTTTAGAAAATTCTCTAAAATTCTGAGTCCCACTCTCCCCATAATGTCTTATCTCTCTTCTTCCCTGAATCAGAGCCAAAAAGGCACATTTCAGTGCCTTTGGTAGCTAAAATGCTCTGTTTACAAACTAGGCATGCATTCAGACACTCTTTTGTTACTTCCTATTAGTCCATGCCCATAGTCTTGCACAGATTATACATTTCCTGATAACAGAAAAAGTTTTTTTTTTTTAATTCAAGGTGCTAATGCAATGAGAAAGCAACATGGGCATCACATAAGACTGTGTGAGTCACTGATGATCTTTACCTCCTAAATCTACTAAACACATGCTGGGATTAGATAAGATTTAGCATGAGTTACCGTGTGGTGGAAGTGTGGATTTCTTTGGAAAAACAGTTATGGAAGGACCTCTTAAAAGCAGAACTCAAGAAATTAAATGCCAAGAAACCAAATAATCCAATAAAAAACTGGGAAAAAGAGCTAAACAGAGAATTTACAAAGGAGGAATTCATAATGGCTGAAAAGACACTTGAAGAAATGCTCAACATCCTTAATCATCAGAGAAATGCAACTCAAGACGACTCTGAGAGTCCAACTCACACCTGTCAAAATGGCTAAGATCAAAAGCTCTATTGACAGCACATGCTGGCCAGGGTGTGGAGAAAGGGGAACCCTCCTCCATTGCTGATGGGAGTGCAGGCTTGTGCAACCACTGTAGAGGTCAGTCTGGCGATATGTTAGAAAACCTGGAATAGCTCTGCCTCGGGACACAGCCATTCCACTTCTGAGTGTACATCCAAATGATTCCTCACCAAATCACAAGAAAGTTTCCTCATGTTCATAGCAGCCTTATTTGTAATAGCTAGAAACTGGAAACAACCCAGATGCCCCTCAGCCGAAGAATGGATTAAAAAACTATGGCACATCTACACAATGAAATACTACTCAGCTATCAAAAACAACGAAATCATGCAATTTGCAGCCAAATGGATGGAACAAGAGAAGCTCATCCTGAGTGAACTAACCTAGACTCAGAAGGATGCACATGGCATCTATTCACTTATAGTCGGATTTTAGCCATATAGTACAGGATAACTATCTACAACGAATGCAGCCAAGGGAACATGAACATAGACTTTTTTTCCTGTCAGTGAGACACTTTGCCCTAGTGGTGCTGCCTTATATGCCCCCAGTGTATGAGGAGGCTCTTGGCCCTCATATGACTGCTGAACTGGGATGGGGACTGTTATGTAGGGACACTCCACTCCAGAAGAGTGGGATGGAAGGGATAAGGGGTAGAGGGTGGGAGGGTATGACTGGGAGGGGTGGAAAGAGGACACTATGATGGAGATGAAGCCTGAAGTAATAAATAAATATTTATAAAAAGCAGCATACAAAATCAGTCTAAGACTTGCTCCTGTCAGCAACACCTGGGAGCGCATGTGGTCCTGGTCAACAGGTGTACCTTGGGAGGAGGGCATAAGGCTGAGTATTGAGAAAACAGCCTGATGCATAATTAAGAGACAGCAGATCATTTTAAGAGAACAACGTCCCATCCCCAGAAGGTGGGGAGGGTGTTCT
>CAJQZJ010012348.1:4541040-4558191 GCA_907164525.1 Lophiomys imhausi | reverse complement strand
AAAAAAAAAAAAAAGAGACAGCAGATATAAAGGAAAACCTGAGAAACTGGAAATAGAGGGCCTTTTGCTTGGCCTTGCTTCTGAAAGCTGCTCAGTTGCTCATTGCTGCCTAACTTCAAATGACACTAGTGGCCAACCCTTGCAGAAGAGTTTTGCCTAAGTGGGAAGAGTCCAGGAAGGCCGAGAAAAGCCATGGAAAACAGCACCTGCCAGAGCAAGCTCAGGCTGGTGTGGTGTAGGAACTCCTCAGAGAAGGTTCATAACAACCAGATGGGCTGAGGAGAGTTGTGGAGAGCTTGCATCCCTTCGGCTGTGGTGAGAGCAGAGAGTCTGGGGGAAACTGGTCACTCAGGCCAGTGGGCAGTGATGGTGCTAGGTGTAGACGGACAGAAGAGGTTGACCCCAAGGAGAAGTGAGGCTGCCATAGCAACACCAGAGCCAGGTGACCACTGAGTGACTGCTGACTAGTTACTCCTAAGGAACTGCAACATCTTGGTATCCTTTTTAAAGTATTAGGGTTGGTTGGTTGGTAGTTGTTTATACATATTAATAAATATAGTTTAAAAGATATACTTACATTACCTCACCAGGGTTAGGGGCTGATCATCAGAAGACCACAGGAAGAAATCCCTTAACAATACAAGTACTCTGAGTATAGTAGTCAAGCATCAGAGCTCAAAAAGACAATGCTCACTTTCTTGGTTCAGTACCCAAGATTCTAAGAAAAGATGTATCATCACAGTAGACAGGAGTATGTACTCTAATACTACAATGCAGATGTTCTACAAGTTTCTATCTTACTACCTACTACCCAGCCAAATGTTCAAACCTTCAGGGTAATAAAAATAACGATGCTAGTATCTAGTTCATATGCTTGATAAGAGGATTAAATGACTAGCTGCCAAGGGCACAGACAATTGTTTAGCATATATTCAATCAATTTTATATATTCTTTTTCTACAACATAGAATGTTAGTTTTCAGTGCTTTAAGTGGATTTATGATAATAGAAAAAAGCTTTTTTTCTTTTATAATGAATAATTTCTGCTGTAAATTATTAACAAAGGACTCAGTTGCCTTTGACTCATATTGACTCACATCTAAGTCTAGCTGACTTATTCCTTCTCTTTTGTGAGACTGTATTGCTCATTTTATAATAAAACAAACCAAACAAATCAGATTTACCTCATACAATTATTGAATTATTGAGTTGAATCTATGCACTGGTTACAAAGTAAACATACATATATTCCAAATGAAAATTTAATTCACATAGATATCCTTCATGTTAAATACATTGATCATATTTTATAAACTGAAACACTAGGGTTCAGAAAGTACAGATAATCCTAATCAAGTATTATTAAGCTAGTTAGCAAATTATCTGCTTGTTAGCATCCTGTCTTTTAAAATGGTAGGGGTGTTGGGCTGATGATATAATTCTGTGGTAGAGTGCCTGTCTAGCATGCACAAGATCCAAGGTTCAGTCACAGTACTACAATAAAAATAAGTGAGGAGCTTCTGAATATAACTTGTATGACCTTGTATTTGGGGGTACAGTAAGGAAGGACTATATGGGGCCAGGCATAGTGGGACATAATCTTAATCCAAGCACTTGAGAGGAAGAGGCAGAAGTGACAGAGATAGAGGCAGCAGAGGCAGATATATCTCCATGAGTTTGAGGACAGCCTGGTTTAAGAGTTCCAAAACAACCACGGCATCATAGTGAAACCCTTTCTCAAGAAAAAAAAAAAAAAGTACTATAGTCTCAGTATCAAAAAGCAGAGTATTGAGCCAGCTCAGTCACTGGTCTGGAGAAGAGCTCCGGCTAGAGCAGATCTAGCCCAGGAGCAGATCCAGCCCACAGCTCCAGCCACAGATCAGTGGCCCGCCTGTCTGCCTGATATCCAGCCTACATGCGGACCTGTACACCCAAGAGGAAAAAACAGCCGCACCACAAGAGCCAAGGTAAGTGAGATTTTTTTTTTTTTCTGGAGTTTCCAACATGGTGGCACAGTGTGCACTTTAGCTGAGAGGCTGAGACCTAACCCAGTCACAGTAAAACAATTAGGAGCCAAGACTGCCTGCAAACAGAGCCCGCAACTGTGTGTTCTCCACAAATAATGGGGCGGGCAGGTCACTCACCCTAGCACCCAAGCATCTGAGGTGGTCAGCAACAGGCACACTGAGGCTGGCACCTGTCTCGGGTGGAGCTCCCTGCCTGCATGGGGAGCCTAGCTGCAGAGGCAGAATGACTGTGTCAGTGAGAGAGAACACAGGCCCAACCACAGCTCTACCCACCTTTCTGAGGAGACCTGCCAGCTCCCAGGTCCTCAGAGGGTAGCCCTCTCCCCACTCCAATCCCCTCTATATTGGTCCAATTGGGTCACAAGCAGTTGAGGAGAGTGGCAGCCACTCTCCTCTCCCAGAGCCAGTGTATTACAGGAATCTGCCCACCATCTGGAGGTAAACACCAGGATCTCAGGATCAGCCAACCCCCGGGGCAGGGAGTCTTACTGAGCACCAAGATCAACTGACAAAAGAAACAGACAACACCAGGGTCAATCAGATGACAAAAGGTCAGCACAAGAACATGGTAAAAAATAAACAAAACAATAGGATGTCTCCAGATCCTAGCAATAATGCTACAGACAACTCTGGACATTAGCATCCTTAGGATGCTAACACGACTGAAACAAAGGAAAATGACCTTAATCCTAAACTTACATTAATAATAGAAGGCCTAAGGGAGGAAATCAAACACCTCAGAGAGCAACAACAAAGTACTGCAAAGGAGGTGATGGAAATGAATAAAGCACTTAAAGGAATGGAAGACCTGAAAAGGGAAGTTGAAGCAATGAAGAAAATCCAGTCCGAGACATCCACAGAACTGGAAAACCTTAAGAAAAGAATTGGAAATACAGACACTAGCATCACCAACAGAATACAAGAGATGGAAGAAAGAATTTCAGGCTCAGAGGATAAAATTGAAGAAATTGATACATCTGTCAAAGAAAATGTCAAATCTAAAAAAGTCCTGACACAAAACCTTCAGGAAATCAAGGACACAATGAAAAGATGAAATCTCAGAATAACAGGAATAGAAGAAAGAGAAGAGTCCCACCTCCGTGGACCAGAAAATATCTTCAACAAAATCATTGAAGAGAATTTCCAAAATCTAAAAAAAGAGATGCCTATAACTGTGTACAAGAACTCCAAATATATTAGACCAGAAAAGAAAATCTTCCTGTCACATAATAATCAAAACACTAAATGTACAGACGAAGAAAGAATATTCAAAGCTGCTAGGGAAAAGGGTCAAGTAACATATAATGGCAAACCTATCAGAATCACACCTGACTTTTCTTCAGAGACTCTAAAAGCCAGAAGGGCCTGGACAGACGTCTTACAGACCCTAAAAAAACCACAAATGCCAGGCCAGACTACTATTCCCTGCAAAATTATCAATCAACATAGATGGAGAAAACAGGATATTCCATGACAAAGCTAAATTCAAACAATATCTATACACAAATCCAGCTCTACAGAAGATGTTGGAAGGAAAACTCCAACCCAAAGAGGTTAACTACACACAAGAAAGCACAGGAAGCAAATAGCATGCCTGCAGCAAAACCAAAAGAAGAGAAGCTCACTCACACACTATTTCCACCAACATCAAGATGGCAGGAAGTAACAATCACTGGTCATTAATATTTCTCAATATCAATGGACTCAATTCCCCAATAAAAAGGCACAGGCTAGCAGAATGGATATGAGAACAGAATCCCACATTCTGCTGTTTACAAGAAACACACCTAAGCAAAAAAGATAGACAGTATCTACAAGTAAATGGCTGGAAAAAGATATACCAAGCAAATGGACCCAAGAAAAAAGATGGAGTGCCTCGTATGCAACAAATTGGACTTTCAACCAACATTAATCAAAAGAGATAGGGAGGACACTACATACTCATCAAAGGAAAAATCCACCAAAATGAAATCTCAGTACTAAACATCTATACCCCAAATGTAAGACCACCCACATTCATTAAAGAAACACTACTGAAGCTCAAATCCCACATTGAACCTCACACATAAATAGTGGGAGACTTCAACACACCGCTCTCACCACTGGACAGATCAATGATGCAGAAACCAAACAGAGAAATAATGAACCTCACACATGTCATGAATCAAATGGACCTAACTGATATCTACAGAACATCTCATCCCAAAACAAAGGAATACACTTTCTTCTCAGCAACTCACAGAACCTTCTCCAAAATTGACCATATAGTTGGTCACAAAGCAAGCCTCAAAAGATACAGGAAAATTGAAATTACCCCTTGTAACTTATCAGACCATCACGGAATAAAGCTACACTTCAACAATAACAAAAACAACAGAGAGCCTGCAAAAACATGGAAACTGAACAACTCTCTCCTCAATGACCTCTGGGTCAGGGAAGAAATAAAAAAAGAAATTAAAGTCTTCTTAGAACTCAATGAAAATGAAGGCACAACATACCCAAACTTATGGGACACTTAAAAGCAGTGCTAAGAGGAAAGTTTATAGCACTAAGTGCCTTCAAAAAGAAACTGGTGAGTTCCCATATGAGCCACCTAAAAGCACACCTGAAAGAGCTAGAACAAAAAGAAGCAAACACTCCCAAGAGGAGCAGATGAGAGGAAATTATCAAACTCAGGGCTGAAATCAACAACTTAGAAACAAAAAGAACAATACAAAGAATTGACAAAACCAAGAGTTGGTTCTCTGAGAAAATCAACAAAATAAACAAACACTTAGCTAAACTAACTAAAAGGCAGAGGGAAAATACCCAAATCAACAAAATCAGAAATGAAAAGGGGGAAATAACAACAGACATTGAGGAAATCCAAAGAATCGTTAGGTCCTACTTCAAAAACTTGTACTCCACAAAATTGGAAAATCTAAATGAAATGGATGATTTTCTGGACAGATTGCACCTACCAAGGTAAAATCAAGAACAGGTGCACAAATTAAACAGTCCTATAATCCTTAAGGAATTAGAAGAAGTCATTAGAAGTCTTCCAACCAAAAAAGCCCAGGCCCAGATGGTTTCAGCACAGAATTCTACCAGACATTCAAAGAAGAGCTAACACCAATATTCTTCAAACTCTTCCACAACATAGAAACAGAAGGAATACTGCCAAACACATTCTATGAGGCCACAGTCACCCTGATACCTAAACCTCACAAAGACCCAATGGAGAAAGAAAATTTCAGACCAATTTCCCTTATGAATATGTATGCAAAGATACTTAATAAAATACTTGCACACCGGATCCAAGATCACATCAAAAGTATCATACACCATGATCAAGTAGGCTTCATCCCAGGGATGCAGAGGTGGTTCAACATTAGAAAATCCATCAATGTAATCTACCACATAAACAAGCTGAAAGAAAAGAACCACATGATCATCTCATTGGACGCTGAAAAAGCTTTTGACAAAATACAGCACCCCTTCATGTTAAAAGTATTAGAGAGATCAGGCATACAGGGACCATACTTAAACATAATAAAGGCAATTTACAACTAGCCAATAGCCAACATCAAACTAAATGGAGAGAAACTTAAAGCATTTCCTCTAAAATCTGTGACAAGGCAAGCCTGCCCACTCTCTCCATATCTCTTCAACACAGTACTTGAAGTTTTAGCTAGAGCAATAAGACAACTAAAGGAGATCAAGGGGATACAAATTGGAAAAGGAAGAAGTCAAAGTATCCCTATTTGCAGATGATATGATAGTATACATAAGTGACCCCAAAAATTCCACCAGAGAACACCTACAGCTGATAAACTCCTTCAGCAAGGTGGCTGGATACAAAATAAATTAAAAAAAAAAATCAGTAGCCCTTCCTTACACAAAAGATAAATGGGCTGAGAAAAAAATAAGGGAATCAACACACTTCACAACAGCCACAAATAATATAAAATTCCTGGGGGTAATTCTAACCAAGCAAGTGAAAGACCTGTATGATAAGAACTTCAAGTCCCTGAAGGAAGAAATTGAAGAAGATATCAGAAGATGGAAAGATCTCCCTTGCTCATGCATAGGTAGGATCAACATAATAAAAATGGTCATCTTACCAAAAGCAACATACAGATTCAATGCGATTCCTATCCAAATACCAACTCAACTTTTTACAGATATGGAAAAAAACAATTCTCAACTTCATATGGAATAACAAAAGGCCCAGAATAGCTAAATCAATCATGTACAATAACAGAACATCTGGAGGTATCACCATCCCGGATATCAAGCTGTACTACAGGGCAAAAGTAATAAAACCAGCATGGTACTGGTATAGAAACAGACCAGTAGATCAATGGAATTTAATCTAAGACCCAGAAATAAACCCACACACCTATGGTCACTTAATTTTTGACAAAGAGCCAAAAACATACAATGGAAAAAGGAAAGCATCTTCAATAAATGGCTGGTCTAACTGGATGTCAACATGTATAAGAATGCAAATAGATCCATATTTATCACCCTTTACAAGACCTAAGTCTAAGTGGATCAAGGACCTCAACATAAATATGGACACACTAACATTAATAGAAGAGAAAGTGGGGAAAAGCCTTGAAATCATTGGCACTGGTAGCAACTTCCTGAATAAAACACCAATAGCTTAGGCACTAAAACAAACAATCAATAAATGGGACCTTATAAAATTGAAAAGCTTCTATAAGGCAAAGGACACTGTCCTTAGAACAAAATGGCAGCCTACAGACTGGGAAAGGATCTTCACCAACCCAACATCCGACAGAGGGCTAATATCCAAAATACATAAAGACCTGAAGAAATTAAACACCAAAAAATCAAATAATCCCATCAATAAATGGGGTACAGAGCTAAAATGAGAATTCATAGAAGAGGAATCTCTAAAGGCGGAGAGGCATTTGAGGAAATGTTCAACATCTTTAGTCATCAAGGAAATGCAACTTAAAACAACTCTGAGATTCCATCTCACACCTGTCAGAATGGCTAAGATCAAAAACTCAAATGATAGCCCATGCTGGCAAGGATGTGGAGAAAAGGGAACACTCCCCCATTGCTGGTGGGACTGCAAACCTGTGCAACCACTTTGGAATCAATCTGGAGATATCTTAGAAAATTGGGAATAAATCTACCTCAAGACCCAGCCATACCCCTCTTGGGCATATATCCAAAAGATTCAAAATGAAGTCACAAGGACATTGCCTCAACAATGTTCATAGCAACTTTATTTGTAATAGCCAGAAACTGGAAGCAACCCACATGTCCTTCAACTGAAGAATGGATAAAAAAAACTGTGGTACCTTTACACAATGGAATACTACACAGCTATCAGAAATGAGGAAATCATGCAATTCGAAACCAAATGGATGGAGCTAGAAAAGCTCATCCGAAGTGAGCTGGTGCAGTCTCAGAAAGATAAACATGGTATGTATTCCCTTATAAATGGATATTAACCATACATCACAGGATAACTATCCTACAACCTACACACCCAAATAGATAGGAACCTAGCATATCTATCCTAGGAAAAATTTTACCCATCCACTAGTGAGTCATGAAATCTGCTGCAGGTTAGTGGAACACTATACCCTAGATGATTGATGTGCCTTATCAAGCTCCAGTACAAGTGGAAGCTCTAGGCCCTCACATGACACAAGATCTGAGAGAGTATGATATGTGAGGGCCCACCTCATCTGAGGAGAAGGAGAGTACCAAGTTGAAGAATAAGGAGGGAGGAAGGGAGGAAGGGAGAAAGGGGGAAGGAGGGAAGGAGTGAGGAAGGGAAGGCTAGGAGGGGAGGAAGGAGGTAACTATGTTCCAGAAGTAAATAATACTTTTTTAAGAAAAGAGTTAATAAGCTTAAAAATATAATAAAAATACAATATAAAATTTTCAAACTATAATTTACCCAAGGTATACTTGCCTTACTGGCACGAAAGGAAAATGGCCTTAATTTCAGATTAGAATGTTAGACTGCAGGTAGCCACATAGATTACACAAACTTGATAGCAGCTTAAAAGTTTTTTTTTTTGATACTTTTATAGGATATTTTCAAGGTTTGGCATTAAAAAGCAGGTAACAGGTTTAAAATACTATAAATAAATTAAAGGTTACTGCTGTTCAACCTGCTTTTCTAAACCTCCAATAGTTGAAAACTTGGAGCTAAGGTAAAATAAATGAAATGAATGGTGTTAGCCCATGCCTTTAACTCCAGCAGAGACAGTAGGATCACTACAGAGTTAGTTGTCTTATGAATTCTAGAGTTACAAGGAACAGGGTGGTGATGGTGCACACCCTTAATGCCATCATTTGAGAAGAATACACCCTTAATCCCAACACACTAGAGACAGAAACAGGCAGATCTCAGACCTCAAGGTCAGACTGACACAAAACAAGCTCTAAATAGAGAAAAACTTCGATCCAGGGGTGTTGGAGCACATTTTTAATACCATCAGTTGGGAACCACATGTCTTTGATCCCAATACTTAGAATTCAGAGACAGGCACATAGGATTTGGAAGGATTTAAGTTTAAAAGCTACTTACAAAAGGCATGCTGAAATTCAAACAATTGTCCTTTGAGATCTCAAAATATATACACTAAAGCGTTGTTTAGCTCCAAAACATCGAAATAATTCCTTCTTTAATCTGAATTGAAAGATAATACTTTATTTATTGTCAAAAAAACAAATTTGCTCCAGGAAAAATATTATCTGACCCCCCCCAAAAAAATGGTAGTGTCCCAGAGTTAGGATTAGGGCAGGGCTCTGTTCTTATCTATCCAGGAGATTTAAAGCATCCATCCAAGGAATCCAGGGACAACTCTACAAACAGAAACCTCAGAAGAAAACAGATCAGATACCAAAGAAGACAAGTAGCTCAGAGGATTCAGCCTTGCAGACTTCCTCAATAGCTGTTTCCTCAAAAGTCTACAACCACAACAACTCAAAATCGCTATGATTGTTCAGCTCCACAGACTGCTCCAGCCAAAACTCAAAACTCCAGTAAAGCCCTGAAATTCAGCTTCTGTCTACGAACTTCTTAGGACATTTAAATAGCTGAGCACAAAAGGACTGAACATCACATGATTCTATTAACATTTCTAACCATTTTTCCATTCTTATTTGGGCCCTAAACAGGTTGACTATGTCCCAAATCAATAGGAAATCATTTTAAGAGAGCGACGACCCATCCCCAGAAGGTGGGGAGGGTGTTCCCCCGCCTTTGGTCATTTGATGGATAATAGAAAATGTTGTTATTTAGGGGAAGATATTACAAGCTCTTAAATGGTCTTGTTAAATGGGTTTTGGAGGTTAGACCCAGGGACTTCTCTCTTTTTCTTTTCTGTATCCTCCTTTCTCTCCTATGTAGGAGTGAACAGACTTGAGAAAAAATGGGACATAGACATAATTAGGAAAGATCAAGAAAAAAGGACAGATTATTGAATATGCCCTTATACTTTTGTATATGGATACAAAATTAAGATTCTATTTGGCAACTTTGGTATTGATCTTTGTATATTGATAAAAAATTAAGATTATATTTGGACACAATGGTATTGACCCTTGTATATTGATGCAAATTAAGATTGTATTGGGCTACATAGGTATTGATCTTTGTATATTGATACAAAATTAAGAGTGTATTTGGCCCTATTGGTATTAATCTTTGTATATTGATACAAAATTAAGGGTAACACTTTTTAAAGGTATTGTACCTAGTAATGCTTAAAAATGAAAGGTGAAGTTTTGGACTTTTGCTACCAACTGTCATAAACTGTCTAGGATAATAAAGAAAGGCAAACTAATAGTCATGCAAGCTTGTCATTTTGTTAGGTACTATGACAGTCTATCACAGTTAGTTTAAGCTAACCAGAAATCAAGTTGCTAAGAGACAAGCAACATTTGCTTATCTAAATATAAGAGATAGATAGGGCATCTTTAAAAACCTCAAGAGATCTGCAGAATATGGCATTCAAAGATGTTTTTTTAACTTAAGATTTTTTGATATTGAGACATGTCAGCTTCTGACAGCACCCCCTATTCTACTCCAAGTAGTAGATGAGCATTGAAGAATCTCCAGTGGAAGATGACCGAATTAGTGGCAAGCTTATCTCTTGGCAAGAAAAACCCCTTGCTTCAACTGTAGACAGAATGCTGTCCAAAAAGGACAAAAATTGGAAGAAGGTAAGTCAACAGCCTAGCTCTGCCAAGACAGGGTAGGCTAGTCCTTCATAATTGTACAATTGTACAATCAATGTCTGTCAGAGAAACGGTGCCAAATGGCTGAAGATTGATGCTGTAATGTATGGAGAGAAAATGGGAACGGTCCAGGCAGCCACTGGTATGTCATTTCTTAGTTTTGGAAGCTGCGGGCCCTGCACTTCCTATATAATCAGATATATTTATCCCTCTCAGGTCTCTGAGGTGGTTGAAGAATAGATAGCTAGAGTCTCATAGTTAAATTGAGTTATTTAGGAATCAAGAGGGTGTTCTGGATCTAAGAAGGTGTTTTTAAAATTGTGATGCAAGTTAGTATGAAAGCTGAGTTAGATATAGAACTTTAAACTCATGGAGATGGTTAGATAGTAGAATGTTAAAGTCAGGTGCCAAATACATATGGACTGGGCATTGGGAATGTATGCTAAGCCATATAACTCTCATAATTGGGCCCTATTTATTTCTGTTGTTTTGTATTGTATTTATTGTTATAAGAGAAAGAACCATTTGTTGGACTGAAAGGGGGAGCTGATGGGGGAAAAAAGATATACCTTAAACTTAAAAAAAAAAAAGGGAAGAGGGTGGGAGGGTGGCACTGGAGGGGGAAGTAGGGAGGGTATTGTGATTGAGATGTAACTTGAAGAAATAAAAAATAAATTATTAAAAAAAGCAGAGTATCATATCAATCTTCTCATTATAGTTACATGTGGCATGGTGGTAAAGTCAGGACTTTGTATTGGAATGCCTCATTTGGAATTCCTTTTTTGCTACTTAATATTTTTGTGACCTACTAACTTACATATAAAGAGTCATTATGAAGATTAAGACAAACTTTCAAGTTACTAAACATCATAAACATTCATATTGTTGCACTTCAAATTATAAAGTCCACATTGAAATTCATTTCTATACTTTAATAAAAGTGTATTATATAATAGTGTACACTAACACAATATGATTTATAAAGCATCTGAAACACATATTAGTAGAGTCTAACACACTTTTTGTTTGTTTGTTTTTTTTGAGACAGAATTTGTCTGTGCATCCCTGGCTTCCCTGAATCTCACTATGTAGACCAAGCTGGCCTCCAACTTGGAGATCCACCTCTGCTTCCTAAGTGTTGGGATTAAAGTCTATGTGGACTGCAGTGATATGGCAGTGAGCTAGTCTAAAGCACATTTTTAATCAGGGTGATATAAAAAGTTCCTTTAAAATATTCCATCATGAGGAGTGGGAGATAAATATAATAAAAATATATTGTATGCATATATGAAATTCTCAGAGAATTAAGTAAAATTTATTTAAAAATTCCCTCACTTAATACAATAACATTCTTCTCTGAATTTCTTGATCTGTGTATGCTAGACACTTTGTATACAACAACCCATTTAGCTTACAGTAAACTTGAGAAGAGACCGAGTCACTGGAACTTGAGGAATTGCCTGCAGCACATTGCAGCTCAGGGCCGCACTAGATCATGGGTCCATATCCAGGTGACATTAACTCTAATGATTGTTTTTGTCACTGTGTAAGGCAGGCTTTTCAGCTTTTTGGCTTGAGTTCACAAAAAGCTATGTATTCACTTATGCAAGGTCAAAGAATAACTACTTTCATAACATGGTATAGTATCATGAGATTAAATCACCTCTAAGTAGAAGATAATTTAACTTGATTTTTTTTCTCTCTCCCCCTCCCTCACCCCCACATGAATAAAGTCTATTTTCCACTCATTAAAAAAAAAAAACAGATATAGGAGTGCTGAGATGGCTCAGTGGGTACAACAGACATTCCATACACCCTAATGACTTGAGCTCAGTTTCCAGGACCCAAATGGTAGAAGGAGAGATCTGACTCTCATAAGTTGTCCACTGACCTCCACATGAGTGCCATGGCATGCATCTCCCTTTTTCCCAACACACACACACACAGTGAGTGTTCAAAACAAAACTAAACAACAATAAAAAAGTATATACAAATTTGAGACTTTTGATAATAGAATAAAGAAAACCAAGAATATGTTTCCTTAATATCCAGTCATATATTAAGAAATACAATAAAGATATTACACTAGAAATGCCTGAAAGGGAACCTTTTCCAGTAAACACAATCCCTCATCAATATTTTTTTTCAGGAAACTTACAGTAACTATCATAAAGCTCAGGTCCTTTTGAAGAGCTAAAGCAGAAAACAGAAGCTTTATAATCCCAACAATAAATATAATATACAAAGTGGTAGAATTAAAGTATATAAAAAACATTTTATAAATATATGACACACTGGTTTTCCCCTTTAATTAAATGACAGATTCTCCACAGTAGAAGCCTTTTTTTTAATTCTTTGATATAAATGTATATTTATACATATATATCTTATATATACTATGTACACACATATATATAATCTTAGTCATACTCAGCCTCTAGTCTTTTCCTCTAACTCCTCCAAGTGCCACAACACAGTTTTTCCTTATGAAAATACAATAGACCTCACATCCCTCCTCTGCAGCTTACCTGTTACAGAGGACGCTAAGGGCTCCATGTGGACTGCAGTGACATGGCAGGCAGAGACCAATAGTGTGATTCAGATAAAAGCCCTCTTTGCAGGTTTCACAGTGAAGACCATGATAACCTGGATGACAATCACACTGCCCTGTGGTCTGGTTACAGCGCTTCAGATCCAAGCTTCCAATCTCAGAACAGTTACACAAATACTCTGAAAACACAAGAAAGCCATCATCAAACTCTAGTTTTTGTTAATAATAATTTGTGGTAAATTTTTAAAGCTAGAAAAACTTAACTCTGGTTTTGACTTCCTATACTATTCAGTTTATTTAAGTTGGGAAGTATATACAACAGAGTACAAAACACATGAATCACTCATAATTATAAAGCTGACATTCTCAATTTCCACTCCAGTGCTCTTCATTGTCTACTTCTTAACCCTAAGCCAGTGTGTGTCATGAGTGTGCATATACTCATATAGAGTGCATGCTTCTCAACTAAAGGCCCCCAAGGTCAGGCTTATCTGCATGGCTCTTGGAGTACATGCTGGAAATGACAACATGCTAAAAAATAAATAATCCTACTGTGAGCAGCAACGTCCTAAGGCTCAGGTGACTAACTTCAGTAAGCAATACAAGGTCATATAAAACTGTGTCACAGTTCGAATCTGAAGTTCAATGTTTCATCAAGGACAAAATGGAGAATTAAACATGGGGGGGGAGGGCGAGAAGTGACAATAAGCCCAGAGAGGAAATACCAGTTCACCATGATCGGAAACCAATCACAATTCAAATATCTTTCTAAATTAAATTATTTAGAACCTAAGCATTTTTAGGGAGATTTCAAACAATTAGTTGTAGCCTTCTTTTTAAAAAATATTTATTACTTCATTTTACATCTCCATCACAGTGTCCTCTTTCTACCCCTCCCAGTCTCACCCTCCCCCCCTCTACCCCCTATCCTTTCTACCCCACTCTTACAGAGTGGAGCGTCCCTACGTAATAGTCCCCTACCCCAGTTCAGCAGTCATATGAGGGCCAAGAGCCTCCTCAGACACTGAGGGCCTACTAGGCAGCACCACTAGGGCAAAGTGTCCCCCTTACAGGAAAAAAAGTCTATGTTCATGTTACCTTGGCTGCACTCATTGTAGTATAGTTATCCTGTACTATATGGCTAAAATCCAACTATAAGTGAATAGATGCCATGTGCATCCTTCTGAGTCTGGGTTAGATCACTCAGGATGAGCTTCTCTAGTTCCATCCATTTGGCTGCAAATTACATGATTTCGTTGTTTCTGATAGCTGAGTAGTATTCCATTGTGTAGATGTACCAGTTTTTTAACCCATTCTTCGGTCGAGGGACATCTGGGTTGTTTCCAGTTTCTAGCTATTACAAATAAGGCTGCTATGAACATAGAAGAGGAAACTTCCTTTTGATTTGGTGAGGAATCATTTGGATGTACACTCAGAAATGGAATGGCTGGGTCCCGAGGCAGAGCTATTCCAAGTTTTCTAAGATATCGACAGACTGACCTCCATAGTGGTTGCACAAGCCTGCACTCCCACCAGCAATGGAGGAGAGTTCTCCTTTCTCCACACCCTCGCCAGCATGTGCTTTCATTTGAGCTTTTGATCTTAGCCATTCTGACTGGTGTGAGATGGAATCTCATAGTCATCTTGAGTTGCATTTCTCTGATGATTAAGGATACTGAGCATTTCTTCAAGTGTGTCTCAGCCATTAGGGATTTCTCCTTTGTGATTTCTCTGCTTAGCTCTGTCCCCCATTTTCTGATTGGATTATTTGGTTTCTTGGCATTTAATTTCTTGAGTTCTTTGTAAATTTTGGATATTACCCCTCTGTCAGATGTGGGGATGGTGAAGATTTTTTCCCAATCTATAGGTTGCTGTTTTGTTCGAATGACAGTGTCTTTTGCCTTTTAGAAGCTTTCCAGTTTTATGAGGTCCAATTTATTGATTGTTGGTCTTAGATCCTGAGCTGTTGGTGTTGTGCTCAGGAAGTTGTCACTTGTGCTAATGAGCACCTCACTTTCTCTTCTAATAGATTTAGTGTGGCTGGCCTTATGTTAAGGTCTTTGATCCACTTGGACTTAAGTTTTGTACAAGGTGATAAGCATGGGCCTAATTTCATTCTTTAACATGTGGACATCCAGTTAGACCGGCACCATTTGATGAAGATGCTGTCTTTTTTCCATTGTATGGTTTTGGCTTCTTTGTCAAAAATTAAGTGGCCATAGGTGTGTGGGTTCATTTCTGGGTCTTCAATTTGATTCCATTGATCCACTGGTCTGTTTCTATACCAGTACCATCCTGTTTTTATTACTATTGCTGTGTAGTACAGCTTGAAATCTGGGATGGTGATACCTCCAGATGTTTTTTTTTATGCACAGGATTGATTTAGCTATTCTGGGTTTTTTGTTATTCCATATGAAGTTGAGAATTGCTTTTTCCAGGTCTATGAAGAATTGTGGTGGTATTTTGATAGGAATTGCATTTAATCTACATATTGCTTTTGGTAGGATGGCCATTTTTATTATGTTGATCCTACCTATCCATGAGCATGGGAGATCTTTCTATCTTCTCATGTCCTCTTCAATTTCTTCCTTCAAAGGCTTGAAGTTCTTGTCATACAAGTCTTTCACTTGCTTGGTTAGAGTTACCCCCAGGTGTTTTATATTGTTTGTGGCTATTGTGAAAGGTGTTGTTTACCTAATTTCTTTCTCAGCCCATTTATTTGTTGTATAAAGAAGGGCTTCTGATTTTTTTTGAATTAATTTTATATCCAGCCACCTTGCCGAAGGTGTTTATCATCTATGAGAGTTCTCTGGTTGAATTTTTGGGATCGCTTATGTATACTATCATATCATCTGCAAATAGGGATAATATAACTTCTTCATTTCCAATTTGTATCCCCTTGATCTCCTTTAGTTTTATTATTGCTCTAGCAAGAACTTCAAGTACTATGTTGAAGAGACATGGCGAAAGTGGACGTCCTTGTCTAGTCCCTGAGTTTAGAGGAAATGCTTCAAGTTTCTCTCCATTTAATTTGATGTTGGCTACTGGCTTGCTCTATATCACCTTTATTATTTCTAGGTATGGTCCTTGTATGCCCGTTCTCTTCAGGACTTTTAGCATGAAGGGGTGTTGAATTTTGTCAAATGGTTTTTCAGTATCTAGTGAGATGATCAAGTGGTTTTTTTTCAAATTTTATATATGGTGAATTACGTTGATGGATTTTTGTATGTTGAACCATCCCTGCATTCCTGGGATGATGCATACTTGATCATGGTGTATGATATTTTTGATGTGTTCTTGGATTCGGTTGCCAGTATTTTATTGAGTATTTTTGCATCTATGTTCATAAGTGAGATTGGTCTGAAGTTCTCTTTCTTTGTTGGGTCTTTGTGTAGTTTAGGTATCAGGGTGACTGTGGCCTAATAGAATGAGTTTGGCAGTGTTCCTTCTGATTCTATTCTGTGGAAGAGTTTGAAGAGTATTGGTATTAGCTCTTCTTTGATGGTCTGGTAGAATTCTGTGCCGAAACCATCTGCAGTTGTAGCCTTCTAATGAAAACACTCATTTAGGGGTTTTTGGTCCTACTTTTACTCATTTTAGCAAAGGAAAGTATCTTTAATAGAGTTTAATACATTTTTAACATAGGACTTTGCAAGCTGATACAAAGGATGCCCTTTAAATCAACTGCAGAAAAAAAATGTTGTGTATATACTACATACCAGCTTCTTTCATTCTCAAATAAAAATAAATTGGGTAAAAGAAAAAATTACATCTGTGATTAGTTAAGACACTACATAAAATGGCATTGTAGTGATAGAAATTTTACTTGGGAAAGTAACTTTAATAGTATTATTGATTATTTAAAAAAAAATACTAGATAGCAACAAATGCAGTCTTCCATAGAAAGTTATAAAGTAATAAAGGTGTTTAATTCTGTATTTTAGAAAAAAATTATGTTTAAAAATAGTATTTCTGCACAAGTGAAAACAAAGGATTCCACACAAAATCCACATATGGCTAACCTCTCATGCTTTCTTAGTTCCTCAGCTTTGATGTCAGTTAATTTATTTCCATTTCCTTTTAATATATAGATGTAATGAATATACTAGTTTTCTTTTGTATATTTCAAGCATGGTTAGTGAACTATATATAATGCCTAATGGAGAGTTCAAACACTTTTAGTCCCAAGATTAGGGAAAGGAATCAGGTTTACCTCAAAATCAGGATTCTTACTTTTGACTTGGGGATTGTAACTCAGTGGAACAATTTCCTTGCATGTGTGAAGCTCTGGATGCAAGCCACAGTAAACACACACACACACACACACACACACACACACACACACACACACACACA